>CM060622.1:3010000-3537500 GCA_030578275.1 Meda fulgida
GCCCTTATTATGGTATTTTAAAAGCTCCTAATTGTAATCTCGTACAATAGGTTTACATGCATCCATGGTAAAAAAAAAAAAAAAAACACTTCAATTTTCTCGTAATATAATTGCACCTCAGTTCTCAAAGAGTCTGAAAACGGTTTGTTTGAAGATTTAGGAGGAAGAACATGAGCCATATTTAAGGACCACAACATTATAGATTTTTTTTTATTTATTGCCATAACTATTTTAGAAACAGTATCCCCAAAGCATCAACACAGATAACAACAACAACAATAATAATAATTATCTCACAATAATAATAAAAAATAAAATAAAATAAAAACCACTGATGGCCAAAATATAGCAGGGATAAAGAATAAATTTAAATACAATTTGTGTGAATGTTCTTACAAGTAACCACTATAAAAAGTAATTTAGTATTTGTATTAATTATAGCCATATGGTAGTTTATTATTAGTAATAGAAAAACGTGATGTTTATGTTTTTTAATGTGTTCTTGCCTTATAGTTGCATTTAGCACATTAGAGCTGGGCGATAATATAGTTTACATATTTTATGTGACGATACAAGCAATCAAGCAGATATATATAAATATATATATACAAACAACTTTTTAACTCTTTCCTTGCCAGCATTTTTTTTTTAAAGTGTCCAGTCAGCGTTTTATTTTACTGGAGATTCAGTACTTTTTCAGAAGGTGTGCAATAGCGCCCCCTTCTGTATAACTGCGAAAACACAGAAATTATACACAAAATTACGTCAATAGCGGGGAATCGTGTAATAAATGACGGAAAATTCTTTCAATGGCGGGGAAAGAGTTAATGTATATATCGCTGGCCAAAATTATAGTTTACATTTTTTGACAGTATAACAATACAGCAGTTGATATTTGGGTTGCGCTTTATTGTACAATACGTGCACTTACAGCATTCTTACCCAAGAAAGTACTGGGTAATATACAGCAACTACAGGAGTTACGGTTATAGGTTCAGGGTTAGTACACAGTTATTGTAATAAGTACATAGTGTGTACATGTGGAACAGGCCTGTACAATAAAGTGCGATTTGCTATATAGCACCCACTGTGAGTGTACTATGTATATGGGTGATATAAATACATTCAACGTTCAACAAATACTTTAAAGAACCCATCAATAGGTCTAGACTTAAACACCAGCAAACAGAAACTAGTGGTTACACACAGATCCACACACTTTCAAGCCTGTAATGGGTTTTATGGCTCAGTAATTAGCACTGAATAATAATGAAGGCTTTGCATCCCAGGCAGAAGCTTTATTCTTTCAGTTTTGTATATTGCATGAGAAGATGGTTAATTAGCGGGATCCTACGGACTGTATCGGGTCCCTTTGCATGGCTACGCAACAGACAGGGGGAATTCAATCTGGGTGTGTGTAATGAACACAGTGACTTAGTACACGAGGCCCACACCTTGCACACCCCTGTGACCCATGAGTCGATTGAAACAAGTTTGTTTTTGCTGAAAACACGAGCAGCAGTTAGCGAGGTAAACTGGAATTGGTAGAAAATTGAAATACAGTAATTGCATACTTGGTGCAGATTTAATTCGGTTGATTCCCTCATGGCCCGTGAACACGGCAACTGTGGATACTATTAATTAATTCCCCACCCACGCTGGGCAGCCTTCATTATCCCAGCATGCACTGCAGGCCTCCTCCATCTATCCCGAGCTTCAGTCCCTCAGGCTCCTCTACACTTCACAGCTTTATCTATTATTCATGGGTTCTGTGCAGGCCGGCCTCCACTGCTCTCCCAATGCCCTCTGTTGCAGGACTGATATACTTGCACATGCTTTATGTGGAAGACGATCACGCTCTGTAATGGATGCCTCGAGGAGACAGTGACTTAGGGTTAGATGCCTGTGCTCAGGCTTGTTACTATGGTGGCTTTGCATGTAGAAGCCCGGAGGAGCTGCTGAATAAATGGCAGTGCTAATATACTCACTTTGTTCGAAATCTCATACTGGTACTCAATTTTGTTTGCGACCGTTAAAAGAGAATGTTCTGTATAGTATTAATATGGGTTGTGTGCAGTGGAGATTTCTTTAAGACTGCAAGTGAAGCTCAGCTTCCCCTATAATGTCAAAAAATTATGGTGAAATATGTACTATTATGTACTATGGCGTCACAGTGCATTTCTGTAACGAGTCTGGAGACTGAGTACAATCCATTTGCAGCTTTATTGAAGAAACGTCAAACAGGCAGGGGTCGGGGAACAGCAAAACAGGGAATTCAGAGAGCAAGCACAGAGAGTAGTCAGGTAACAGGCAGAAGATCAGGGCAGGCAGCAATAAACTATAATCCAAGGCAATCCAAGTCAAGACAGGCAGCAAACAGGCAGTAGTGAGATAACAATCCAAGGTCAGCAAAACAGATCAGCAAGATAGGGAAAAACGCTCAGTGATTACAGGCCGGGGCAATGCAATACTTCGCACTGAACTTCTGTTTGTGTGTGGCTTATATGGAGAGTCTGAATGAGGTGCAGGTGTGTGTGTAATCAGTCCCAGGTATGAAGCATTATGGGGATTTGAGTTCCAGAGTAAGCTAGTATTCAGGTGAAGGCTCCCTCTGGTGGTGAAGAGGAGGCGGTGCGGAAGCCCGCTCTGTAACAATTTCCCTGTTGAAGCCAAGCGTCCATCTTCAATGGGACTGCTTTGAACAGTTTTTTTCAGTGCTTCGAAACTAGACGGTCATTTGATAAATGCTGCGATGATGTCCCGCCCACGGGCTTCTGCGTGATGATTGGAGGGTCTGTCGAAAGACTGCATATCCTTTTGATTGACAGTGATTTTGTACTATAAAAAGTCATTGACGCTTAAGCTATTCGAGCTCAGTCCCATCGTGGATTTGGTATTCGTATAGATATATGGACGATTTTTATGATGTGGGACGAAAATGAGCTTCCCCTCTTTGAAAGACCAGCAGCCGCCACTGGTTGTGTGAATGAAATTCGGACGTACTACATTTGCCATTTTGTCATTGTCATGTTGACCTACGCCGTCAGTTGCGTCGCTTCACGGTCTCATGGGACAGTAAAGTGTCCTCTGAATGCGCACTTCAGAATCTCACTATAAAGTAGTAGGTCACTTTTCGCCTACTGTTTTTCGAATACTATTTATTCGGTCATATTACTCAGTAGAGCTGCACGATTCTGGATAAATTGAGAATCATTTTTGTTTTGTTTTTTCAAATCAATCAATCAATCAATCAATCAATCAACATTTATTTATACAGCCCTTTACAACACTCAAGGTGAACCAAAGTGCTTTCCAAAAAACAACAATACAATGCAAAATATAAAAATAAAATATATAATCAAGATATATAATAAATGTACTGTATGTCACAAAGAAAATGGAGATCATGATTCTGAACAGACAACTATACAAACTAATTTACTAGTTCTGGCAAACTCTTAATTGCTACAGTCTATTTCAAATGTTAATTTGAATTAATTATTTTTAAAAAAAAATATCCTTGAATGATTCAACGACTCACTCATAAAGACTTGTTTCATGAATCAGCGTTTTTGAACGAATCTCTTGAATGAATGATTCAATGACACACGTTTTTGTAACAGTCACTTGTCGCCACCTACTGGTGTAACGATGTAATCAGTACAATCTTTATTTGAAGCGTTAAGTACATTTCAAAAGGTGATTTACTCTATTTTGATCGCTACCATAGACATCAGTGTTTATATCTGAACTACAAACTTTTATCCCTGTTCTTCTGTGATCATTTACATATTTGTAACACGGAAATAATGATACTGTGTGGTTGAAAAGACTGTTTGTGAAGGCGTCTCATATATATATATATATATGAAGAAAATCAGAATGTGTGATACTGAGGATATTTTTTTGGTTTTCCGAAATGTTCCCAACTTTATAGAGCATCATGATCAGATGGCAACCTCCCCCGGCAGATGCTCAGAACGGTGAGATCATCGGCTACAAGATCCGCTACAGGAAGGGTACGAGGAAGAGCGAGGTGGCGGAGATTACTTCAGGATCGCAGCTCTATCAGCTCATAGATGGTAAGCTCATGTCAAACTCAGAAGGACTAACAGATATTCGGTTGCTTTCACGTTATCGTCGACCTCGGCATCAATAACTGTGCCACTTGGGCCGATTAATAACTGAATCTGCTGACAATACAAAAATATGTGATAGGCCTGTCAGCTTAGTTACTTTAAGCACGAGTTAATTAAGCACAATTAATAAAAAATTACAAATTTATTCATGCGCCCTGATCCTATTTGAATAATTAATTAGTGTGTCATGTAATTAAATTGGTTGATTTTGTTAACCAAATTAATTACATGATTGATACTCTAGATAGTCACTCACTGAAAAACCCATATTGGCTGACCTTTTTTTTTTTTTTAGAAGGCTCCAGTAAATTGTGTCCTTACCCATGTACCATCTCTAGAAAAACTGATTTCTCAGACATATTTCAAAATGGAGGACCCAGCAAGAATAGAGCTTCAAGTGACAAACTCTATTCATTAATAAAACAAAAGGGAAAATTAAATTAAATCCCAAATAGATGTCAACGGCTTGTCATGCCGTGTTTGGCATCAGAGAGCATAATGGTTGTTTTCTATTCCAGTTGAGTTGAGATGAGATATTTCTCAGTTCAAAGGCTTGAAGTGGAGTGTTAAAAGAAGACATGGGTTTCTATATCCCACAGGGCCGTAGGAACAGCTCTGACTTTTGCATTCGACACTCAAAGCAGACGCTTATTAACATTGTAAAGCAATTACAACCTCCGGCTTATTTAAAGACAGCAGGCATTCTCAAATTGTAGTTGTTCATGTCAGTCTAGTGTATAAATCAGCACTCGAGGCAAAGCTGTAGCTTGTAGGTCAGTATGTCGCTCAGAAGAGCCGGTGAAGATGATGATGATGATGGGGGGGGGGGGGGTTGTCATCGATTTTGTCTCAGTAAATTGCTTGAGAAACACACGAGTGAAGCGTCTTTCTGTTGTTTCCAGAGAAATGAGCTGTTTGATTGAGATGTAGTACTTTACTGTTAGTATTGCTAGTTCTTGTGGTGAGCAGCTGTATATGAGCCACCCAGAACATCTTAGGAGGATGGGAAAAAAAGTGCAAATCTAGTTCATTTGTGCAGTTTTAGCTAAAAAATTGTCAAGTCACCTTTATTTATATAGCGCTTTTTACAATACAGATTGTTTCAAAGCAGCTTTACAGAGATAACAGGAAAATAATGCATCAAAGTTTGTTTCCAGAAGAAAATAGTGTCATAGTCCAGCTTAAGTAAGTTCAGTGATGGTTCATTTTTGTTGTAAAAAAGTTATTAATTTAGTTCATTTATATACAGGTGAAACTTGAAAAATTTGAATATCATGCAAAAGTTATAATTTTGATGATTATGGCTTACAGCTTATGAAAACCCCAAATTCAAATCTCAGAAAATTAGAATATTACATGAAATCAATAAAAAAAGGATTTTAAATACTGAAATATCGGCCCTCTGAAAAGTATAATCATGCATATGTATATAGTTATATGCACTAAATATATACTAGTTTCCCCTTTTAATTTGAATTACTGAAATACATCAACTTTTGCACGAAATTGATTTTCACCTGTATGTGTATACAGCAGCTCTGGAGAAAACAGTGATGTCATCGTCCAGCTCAGTTCAGTTCTCATATAAGGGTGTCAATGCAGGCAGATCAATAATATTGTTGAATATTAAATTAAATGACGACTAAAACGTTCACAAAGGTTGTCGGGCTGTATTGAGTTTTTTCCCCATATTTCTCAGGTCTGCAGCGAGGCACTGAATACATGTTTCGAGTGGCAGCTATATCTGTGAACGGCACGGGTCCCGCCACAGACTGGACCACGGCTGAGACGTTTGAGAGCGATCTGGACGGTAAAAACAGGCAGAATCCTGGGAAAACTGCTGCTCGATTAGGATGACAAAGTGTAATTTGGCTCGTTCTCTGGTTTCAGAGACAAGTGTGCCGGACGTCCCAAGCTCCTTACATGTACGGCCTCTTGTGAACAGCATCGTAGTGAGTTGGACGCCCCCGGAGAACCAGGACATCGTGGTGAGGGGTTACACCATCGGCTATGGGATCGGCAGCCCTCACGCACAGACCATTAAAGTGGACTACAAACAGAGATACTACACCATTGAGAACTTGAGTAAGACCCCTCATTATAATAATGATGCTTTGCACACAATACGATTTCAACTGAAAGCAAAACAGCACAGATTAAGGAATTATTTAAAACAAATTCAGATTACAAATATATGTTGTTTGTTTCAAAATTTGTTTCAAGAGGCAAGAAAATAAATTTCCAGTCTTCAAATACATTTTTAAAGTACTTTTTGGAAAATATTAATATATATAAACATTCAGATTGAAGATGGGTATAAAAAGGTCAAAAATAAATAAATATAATGAAAAGTTATATTAGGTTTACACTACCGTTCAAAAGTTTGGGGTCAATGTTTTTTTGTTTTTTTTAAAGAAATTAATACTTTTCTTCAGAAAGGATGCATGAAATTGATATAAAGTGACAGTAAAGACATTTATAATAATGCCAAATATTTATTTTTTTAATGAAATGCTTTTCTCTTGAACTTTCAAAGAATCCTGAAAAAAATGAATCACTGTTTGCACAAATATATGAAGCAGCACAACTGCTGTCAACTGTGATAATAATCATAAATGTTTCTTGAGCATCAAATCATCATATTAGAGTGATTTCTGAAGGATCATGTGACACTGAAGACTGGAGTAATGATGCTGAAAATTCAGCTTTGATCACAGGAATAAATTACATTTTAAAATATATTCACATGGAAAACAGCTGTTTTACATTGAAATAATATTTAACAATATTACTGGGTTTGTTTTGTATTTTTAATCAAATAAATGCAGCCTTGGTGAGCAGAAGAGACTTCTTTTAAAAACATAAAAAATCTTACCGACCCCAAACTTTTGAACGGTAGTGTATATTCAAACTTTATTACAAAAAAAAGTTTTAATTTAATTTTTTTGACATGCAATTTATTTATTTATTTATTTATTTATTTATTTGCCATTTAGGACTATAATAAATTGTGTGAATTTTAGTTGGTGTATCATAATGAAGTCAGGTTGAAATTGTCATATTAAATAGTTTAGATGTAACTATATGAATCACAGATTACCTGAACTGTATTATTAGATACAAATATATACGACGACCGTACCATGGTAATGCTTTTCAATACTGTGCTGTTTTGATGTCTCCTATGATATAAAATTATTGTCATATGCATAAAAGATGGCACTTGATACTTCAAAGAATACGATGTTATTACCATGATACATTTCCAAAAACAAACAAACAAAACAAACACATCTTATTGTGTTGCAAACATGTTTTTTTTTCTTTTGCTATATCGGTAACACTTTACAGTAAGGTTTCATTAGTAAACATTAGTTCATGTATTAACTAACATGAACTAACAATGATCAGTACATTTGTTAGTGTTTATTAATCTTTGTTAATGTTAGTTAATAAAAATACAGTTGCACATTGTTTCTTCATGTTAGTTGACAGTGCATTAACTAATGTTAACTAATACAAATTTGTTTTTTATAATATATATATATATTTATATTTATATAATATATTTGTAAATGCTGAAATTAACGTTAATTAAGATTAATAAATGCTGTATCATTCTTAGTTCATGTTAAATAATGTTACCGCTACATCCTTCACCCTGCAATAATACCACTGCACTTTTTGTTAACTGAATTGGGAACATGTTCAATTTATGATTCTAAACATTCACCGTCATCAGACAGACATGAGGTACAGTAGCTCTCGTTAAGCAGATCTGTTGCCTGTAAAAGTGAATGAAAGGAAGCAGAACTGGGGAAATGGACTGTGGGACTCGAGAGTGGGAGATTTACCCCTCTCTCCACCCCATTGTAATTACAGTTAAAGAAAAGAGAAAAAATAATCATCAGAAGAAACGGCATAATTTCAGTTTTGGTAATTCATCTAATTACACTTTGGAGAATCACTAATGGTGTTTAAATCTGCACCCCTGCTAGGATGATGAATATGCTGAAGCTCTCAGTGGAGCTGTGGGTTTGATTATCTAAATGATTGTGTTTCTCCTGCCAGATCCCAGCTCACACTACGTCATCACACTGAAGGCCTTCAACAACGTGGGGGAGGGAATCCCAGTGTACGAGAGCGCCATCACACGACCCCAGTCAGGTATGGGTCATATAACACACACACACACACAGCTTCAGTACACTCGTCCTGCAGAATGAATCATTTACATGTTTGGCATTGCTGTATTCCTAATAATAGGGATGCTAATTTGATTCGGTGATAACAGCGGTGTGACAAAAAATGATGTCTCAGTATTTTCTGCGATTTTATCGCTAACGATAATTAATCTTTATTTTGCTGAGTGTGTTTATTGTGTACTTTTAGCAGGTTATGACTGCCATGGACAGCTAAAGTTATTGATATTCTTCATAATCTGTGAGGTGGTGTATAAAATCAATATCACATTTGTAATCATGCTGATATTTGGAGGAAAAAAAAAAGCACTCTTCGTGTGATATTGATTGACTATATTAAATATAAAAGACATACAGTGGGATTTTTGCCCCCTTATCTTGAATATTAGAGGCATTATTAACGCATTTTAATAGATGAAATCGCGGAGTATATGGTGTGTTTTTGTAAAGTGAGACATATGCGATAATTTCAGATCACACATAATACGTCTATAATAATTTAATTGACAAAACTTATAAATGGTTGATTAGGCAAGTTCATCATTAGTGTGTAGTTTTGAGGTGCGTGTACACGCACAGCAGACACACGAGGAAAAATGAAGTGAGTGCACCGTAGTTATGTAATTAAACAAGTGTCCAAAACAAAACAAAAAAAGTAATTTTATGGAATATAAGAACTACCTACTTGTGTAAAAGTACATAGAATAAACAGGTATTAATATGGTTGATGAGTGATGATCTTCCAGTGCTGTGCTCCTGTTCTATGGCACATGTTACCCAAGACCTGTCAATCTGAGCGATCAAACCAATCCAGCAGGAAAACTGTGTTCGATTGGTCTCAAGATCCAGTTTCCATTGGTTTAACTTTCAATTGACGTTTGACGGAAAACACTGTCATGATCCCGATGCGATTGGTTCCTGGAAGTCTTGTTGCTTTAGCGAAGCAGCATGTCAATGTCACTCCGTGATCTACACACGTCTTATGTTGTGTTTGCGCTCGTTCCACACCACCTGCTCTGAATAAACGTTTACTAATGTTTCGCAAAGTTAACTTACAAACCAAAGGTGGCGCAAAAGCATCGCGTGTGTTCTGTCTACGCGGCGGCGCTTTTTCATGCAAACACTTGGAATAGTTTGTCTTTTACTGAAACAAACGCTAGTTTTCAATGATATATGACACAATTCTGATATGTACTATGATTTTATAGATCACATTTTCATGTAAAGCAGTTATTTTTCACACTATGAAAATAGAGCACTTCTAATATGTCAGCGAATTTAAAAGCACTTGTTAAATGATGGTCGTATTCCCTATATCACTGTAAAGCCAAGCTTCTAATCTTAAACTACACTTTTATGTGTTGGTTAAGCAAGTGGTTGTTGAGTAACATGATAACTTAGTAGCGGCCACTGCTTCGGATTTAAGAGGTTATGGTTAGCATTTAATTGATTAAATGTCAGCGATCGATTATGGGAAGTTTCTGTTGAATTTCTGTTCGTTCTAGGATGTAATTATATTAATGCTACGGTTATGTATAGTGTTTGCGTGTTGTTCTCTCATTAGAGACCGTCGTGAGCGGTCTCCAATGCTTTTCTTCCTAGCAACCAGAGGAATTGTCATGATGATGAGATGCAGATAAAGTGAACACAACTGAAGGGCTGCTTAATAGCGCTGAGCATGATGAGATGCAGAGCTTTGATTAAACACTGCTCTTATCTGACATCAGGAAATGAGTCACTCCACCATCCAAGAGCACGTCCACATGATTATAATTAACATTATAAAACACTGGTGATCTCGTTGAGCATGGTGAAATTTACATTTTTTATCAACTGAAGTGCTATATGTTTTCCTCATCCTGCAACTAGAAAAATATATTGTGCAAAATTAGATTTAACCCCTTAACTGCCAACATCCCTCAAGCGGACACGCTACTTTAAAACCTTTCAGCAGGCTCCTCCCCCTAGTGGGCGGGGTCATGTTTCATATTACTTCATTTATTAACTATTTTATAATCAATTTTTTTTTAAATCTTGACAAAACATCGTCGGAAAGGTCTGAGAGTCAAAAGGTTCCATATTTGCAGACTATTTTGTGAAATGAGTGATATTGTGACAGAAATGTATTAATTTGTTACAGGAGAATGCATCAATTTTTTAATAAAATTCTATGAAATGTGTGTCACCCGGTGGCTGTTTTTGGAATAGCGGCTAAACAAAATATTATAGGAACTTATATCAACTTCAAATTTGGAACACAACATGTTTTGTCCGCTGAGTTATAGACAACGTAGTAGGGCTCATTATAATTTTTTTATTTATTAAATTGCAATTTGTCTGATATTGTGATTTGTGATTTAAAAACAAAAATTACATGTTTGTTTTGCTTGTTGTAGGACCAATTTTTTGTGATTTATATATTAATATGGCTATATAATAATAATTAGAGAACTTTATTCATACTGCACAAGTAATGAAAGAGAGAAAAACTAAAGCTGGCCACTTTATGAACACCGGATGATTTCTCACCTGCCGTTTTGATCAATGGTACACTCTTACTACCTCCCAGCATGCAATGTGGTTCATGGCATTTCTCATTTCTCCTGCTTTACCTTTAACTGAACTCAAGGGAATCTGCTGCAGGGCTTTGAAGATCTCACTTGCCCATTCCTTCATACATAAGCACCTCTTCCTCCATTAGAGAGAATGTAGGAATGTTTAGTAAGTTTAATAATGTTGACTATTTTCCCTCTTCCAGGATATACAGACATGTTTATCACAGAAAAAGAGATTTTAATATTCTATTACTGGATGTAAAACTGTATATGTGTGTTCGATGAGTGAAATACTGTGTGCTAAAGAGTGCAATACTTATGTGCTCTATATGTGTAGTGTTATGTTAGGGATTGCATAGTTGGACAGTGAGTTCAAGGGAACGAGCAAAGATCAACCTCACACACTTATAGTGCTGTGTGAAAGAGGTCTGCTTCATCACTCTGAAAAATAACCTGTTTTTTCCCCACTTTTCCATTTGAAAACAAGCCAGAAAGAATATGTTCTCATTTTTACACATATAAAAGCAAGTGAGCATATTTTCCCACTGCGAACTGTTATTCTTGGAGGGAGCGTTTGGTGATTTAAGGCATGCAAAACGCTTTAAATCTACAAAAGGATCAGACTTCCAGATTCATTCCCTATATTTGTATTTGACAGCATCATATCAGCACACCCGAGCAGCACCGTACATATACATTATTTGAAAGATTTAGCTTGATATAAAGCTGTGGAGAAAAGTGTGCATCTCCAGTGCCTTGACCTAGACAAGGTCATTGTTTCCACACCTCAAATTAAAATGAATAGACAGGAAAGAAAAATAAAAGCCTTTTTTTCTGCTTCCTCCTGGGACACAATTGGTCAAATTGCTGTATACGCATTATTCATTAGAGCAACAGATCGTAACCTTTTTGTTAGCTGCATACTAATGAGTTTAATTTAATCCTGACGATTCAATCGATATTCCAACCTGACAAGAAATATAAGGTGAAATAAATTTTGTTACGATACAAACTTGAGCTTTATAAACAAGTCTTTCAAATCTAAACAATAGGTTTATCGGAAGAACAGACCAAAATTAAATACAATTTAATTGGAAAAAGGCAATCGTACAGGTTTAGAATGACATGAGGGTGAACAATAAAAAATATTAGTAGACATTAAACAGTTTTGAAAGTTACATGTGCACTAGGACCTTTATCTAAACACTGTCTATCCCTCAGCCTTTTAAGATCGATCGTTTTCCTTCTTTATTTGTACTGTAGATGCTAGTGAACCGAGCTGATGTAGTTTCTTGACTCATTGCAGATGTAGTTCTCTGTAGCTCTGCATGGTCTCTGGATATCCTGTTCTAATACAATATTTTCTCTCTTTCTCCCTTTCCCAATCCCACCTCCACAATTCCCCTCCTCACTCCCATTTTAACGCATTAACCCGTTCTCCCGCTTCGTTACGTGTCTCCCGTCCTGAAACCCTCCCCTTGTACACGTAATCGTGCTCCCTTTTTTCGCCTTTCACTTTTTTATTTTTTCCATGGGACATTGTGTAATTTGCTTGCAGACCCCATAGACCCTGATGTTGATTTGTACGAACTTTTCCATGCTCCATACACTCCAGTTCCAGAACCTTTACCCATGCTGCCTCCTGTGGGCGTTCAGGCGTCCGTTCTGAGCCACGACAACATCAAAGTCACATGGGCGGACAACTCGCTGCCCAAGAACCAGAAGATCACAGATGCACGCTATTACACGGTGCGCTGGAAGACCAACATACCGGCAAACACAAAGTTTAAGGTATGGTTAACAGAATCCAGGCTGCTCACGGGATCTACCTGAAGGAGAAGGTGGATCAATTTTGGTTAATACACCCCTGACATTGATTTATTAATTTTAGGTGGCTAATACCACCACACTTACTTACACGGTGGTGGGTCTTAAGCCCAACACTTTGTACGAGTTCTCGGTCATGGTGACGAAGGCCCGGAGGACCAGCACCTGGAGCATGACTGCACATGGGACAACTTTTGAAACAAGTAAGTACTATACATGGGGAAGTTTGCGGCCTCAGCGTGGCAATTGTGTTATATGGTCATGTGACTGAATACTAATCGCTTTGTAAGAGTGTCTATGATAAAGAAAAGAAAGAAAGAAGTAGTTTAAAACTTACATGTCAAGTTCTTAAAGGGTTAGTTCACCCAACAATTCAAATCTGTCATTAATTACTCACCCTCATGTCGTTCATCTTCAGAACACAATTGAAGATTTTTCTGATGAAATCTGAGAGACTTCTGTCCCTCCATTGACAGTCTACGCAACTACCACTTTGACGCTTCGAAAAGTTCATAAAGAGATTGTAAAACGAATCCAAATGAATTTTAGTTTAGTCCAAATTCTCTGAAGAGACCCGATCGCTTTATATGATATAACTGATGTGTGAATTGATGAACGCTTATTTGTTCATAAAAAGACTAAATTAAATTTGTTCATTGAATAAAGCGATCGAGTCTCTTCAGAAAATTTTGACTAAACAGCTCAATTCATATGATTCGTTTTACGATCTCTTTATTAACTTTTTGAAGAATCAAAGTGGTAGTTGCATAAGCTGTCAATGGAGGGACAGAAATCTTTCAGATTTCATCAAAAAGATCTTCATTTGTGTTCTGAAGATGAACGAAAGTCTTACAGGTTTGGAACGGCATGAGGGTGAGTACATAATTAAAAAAACATTTTTTAGGGTGAACTAACCCTTTAAGGCCCGGGTATAATTAATTTTCCGTGTTCCGCTCCATCTTGCGCACCTAATGATGAAAATGACGTCACGCGGTCAGTGTGCACACCGTTGAGAAACACAGATGGTCGGAGTATACTTTGGGCTTTAGAAATTAACTCATTGTGTTCATTTGAATTTTATAGCGTTTTGAAAAATGTGCATGCCATTTTCAAGAGAAGATTCAGTTTAATAACCCATCAAGTAAAAGTAATAACAATAAGCTTATTTTTGGCTGTTTTGTTGTGCATGTAAATGCACTTAATGAGCATTAAACTTTGAAATAAACATCAAGTGTGAGGGAATTTCTCTATTTGTAGTCTTGAAATATTTTGTCTTTCTCCCCAGTCCCAAGTTCTGCTCCTAAAGATGTGACTGTAGTGAGCAAAGAGGGACGACCACGAACCATCATCGTCAACTGGCAGCCGCCTTCAGAAGCCAATGGCAAGATCACAGGTAACAATGTTATTAAAAATTTAGCACCGGTTATTGACAGTGACAGTTTATTTTGCCTTAAATAAGTCACACTAGACTTTGAACACGCAAAAGTGTCTCTTTGACTGCGGTGTCTCTTTTGAAACCATTATTCAACATATAATACATAAAAAAATGTAAAAATATGCAATTTACTCCATATCACTGCAATCCTGCAGATTTAAAGTTTGCTTCAGCAAAGAGGTCACTGTGTGACGTATCAGTCTTTTATTGGTCACACGTCTTCACATGATACAAACTTCACCAACTTTAAAGGATTAGTTCACTTTTTAAAAAACTTTTGCTGATAATTTACTCACCCCCATGTCATCCAAGATGTCCATGTCTTTCTGTCTTCAGTCGAAAAGAAATTAAGGTTTTTGATGAAAACTTTCCAGGTTTTTTTCTCCATATAACCTAATGGACTTCAATGGGACCCAAACGGTTCAAGGTCCAAATGACCGCTTCAGTGCAGTTTCAAAGGGCTTTAAACGACACCAGACGATGAATAAGGGTCTTATCTAGCGAAACGATCGGTCATTTCAAAAATAAATAAAAAAGTTAAAGTTTTATAAGCACAAACGCTCGCCTTGCTCTGTTCTGTGATGCGTGTTCGTGTCTCTCCTGTTCGAACTCGTTCATCAAAATGAACGAATCTTTTTTCGAGTCATTTCGTTCATTTCGTTCGTTGAATGAACGAAATGACTCGAAAAAAGATTTGTTCATTTTGATGAATGAGTTCGAACAGGAGAGTGAAATGTGTGTGAGCTGGCGTTTCTCGTCTGAATTTGCATCCCGTGAAAGAATGTCAGTGAAACAAAAAAGGTGTTTTGTGACAACCACATATAATCATCTACAACGTGCCTCTGTATCACTTTCTCTGCCTTCCCAGGTTACATCATTTATTACAGCACTGATGTGAATGCAGAGGTTCATGATTGGGTCATTGAACCAGTAGTGGGAAACAGGCTAACCCATCAAATTCAGGAGCTGACCCTTGATACCACCTACTATTTCAAGATCCAGGCGCGTAACTCCAAAGGGATGGGTCCCATGTCTGAAGCTGTGCAGTTTCGCACTCCTAAAGGTAAACCAGCTGATTCACGGAGACAGTTTTCATCGGATGAATGAGAACAATCTCTGCTGCCTGATGAAAAGACCAGTATATGTAGGGATATGAATCCCAAGATATGATGGCATACTAGTGTAACCGCCAGACTTCATATGTGGCTTAACCATCAAGATGTCCATGATCTACCAGAAGAGACCAACTAGCATGCTGTTCTTTCCTGCAGGGGTTGGTTGCTAAATTATGTTAACTCTTTCCCCACCAGCGTTTTTGAAAACCTTTTTCAAACGAAAAACCTGTTTTATTATAGCTTCATGCATTTCTTTTTTTTTTTTATCAACATTTTGGTTAGTTTCATAAAAAAGCAACGTTTTGAGCAAAAAGCTGAGAAAATCGTGTGTTTGTGAAAGACTGGATCGGATTCAGAACGATGATCAAAACACAGATGGAGTAGATCGAGTCCATCAACATCCCAAAGCTTCACAGTCCTGTAGCTCGTCCTGGGTCGACATTTCATTCAGTAACATTAGGCAGTTTTGATTTATATGCTGTTTAATGTTGATTATCGCATTATTTTACATATGCATTAGCTTACATATGCTATTGCTTGTTTCTGCATCTTCTTCGCATGTATTTTGATAAGGAGATTCAGTACTCTTTCAGAAGATGTGTAATAGCGCCCCCTATCATATAAAAATGAAAACCTAAAAATTTTCGCCAATGGCGGTGAAAGAGTTACCATATACGTTATTTTTTTACCTAATCTCAAGCTTAACCCTTTGCGTTTACCCTGACATCACTGATCTTTCATGCTTAGCTCTGACTGCACGCCTCTCTCCCTCTAACTTGTCTCTTCTCCTGCTTTGCCATGCTAGCCGAGCCCTCTGACAAAATGGCTAATGACCAAGGTAATTGCTCTCTCTTCTCTTATTCCACTAATGTCCTCAAATAGAAGTGAGCAACATGTCTTCCCTGCAAACTGAAATTCATCAGCAGTCATGGAAAGATCCAGCTGGTGTATAGCTGGAAAAAATCTTATTTGCTTGCCTGACTGCCCTTTTCGAAGAGTTTATCAGTAGGATGCACGTGGCTACACCTTCATACTGCTAACTGTCTTTCCCCAAGCAAGGTTTACCCTTCTCAGAAGTACAGCTGGTGGTTTATCTTTTTAAGCTGCATGTTATTTTACCAATGTATGAAACAGATCTTCATGTGAACTTTACACAAGAGCTGTAGTGTCTTGTGCTACTTGCCAATTCTTCTTATTTGACCTCTTGTAGCTTCAGGACCAGTGAAACTAGGAAGACCATCATCACCAGAACAAGGCTTTGGATCAGACAGTAATTTCCGTTTTTTTTTTTAATGTTTCCAAAAACACACTCTTTATGTAGCCTAGCAATGGCTTCCCAATGATGTAGCATAGCAACAATCAAGAACACGCCTTTGTACTATACTTAGTATCACCTAGTGATCCTATAACAACCACCCACTAGTCCCTTAACAACGCCCTTGCAACTACCTAGCAACATCATATTAACATCCGATTAAACACCTAACAACCACTTAACATTGCCATAGCACCTGCCTAGTAGTCCCTAGCAACCACCCAGAACAACTTAGCAACACCTTAATAACAACTGAGCAACCCTTTATTAACACCATAACAACATGGAGTGTGGAGTGCCTTTCAACCACCTTATCAACAACATATAAACACCTTGCCACAGCTTAGCAATGCCATAGCAAACCCCATCCAGTCCCTAGCAACCACCCAAAACAACCTAGCAACACCTTAATAATGACCTAGCAACACCCTAGCGGCATCTTACAGTTACCAAGCAACACCTGATTAATAACATATTAACACCCTAGCAGCGCCTTGTAACCACCTACCAATGCTCAGAAAACACCTATCTCCAGCTTAGCATTGCCCCACCAATCATCAAGCAAATTCCATAGACACTTCCCGGTAGGCCCTAGCAACCAACCCAATAACCTAGCAACACCTTCATAACAAGGTAGCAACCACATAGGAACACCATAGCTGCATCTTGCAATGGCCTATCAACTAACGGTACTAACACACTAGCGACCACTCAGTTGCCCCCAACAACGTAGCAACACCGTATAACAATCTAGCTACCATCTAGTAATGCCCAATTAACAACATAATAACCTACAATATGCTAGCACACTAGCGACCACTCTGTAGCCCCCAGCAACCACCTCAACAACATATTAACACCTTAATAACAACCTAGCTAACACTGGCCTATCAACAACACATTTTAACACCCTAGCAAACACCTTGCAACAGCATAGCAATGCCATAGGAACCACCCCTTAGTCTTAAGCAACCACCCACAACAACATCTTAATAATACTTAAAAAAAAACCCTAGCAAAGCCATACAACCACCTAGCAAAGCTCATCAACAATATATTAATAACCCAGAAAAGCAGTGTCCTACCAATTACTTAACAATACCATAACTACCACCCAATAGTCCCTATCACCCAAGAAACGCATATCAACAGCTTTACAATTCCATAGCAACCACCCAGTAGTTCCTAACAACTTCTCCAACAAACTAGTAACTCCTTAATAACAACCTAGCTACCACCAATCAATCCCCTATAAACAACATATTAACACCCTATCAGACACTTTATAACAGTTTAGCAATAGCATAGGAACCACCCCTTAGTCTTTAGCAACCACCCACAACAACCTAGCAAAACCTTAGTAACACCTTAGCAACGCTCATCAACAGTATATTAATAACCTAGAAAACACTTAGCTTTGCAGTCCCCCACCAATCACTTCAACAACTCCAAAAGCCTAACAACACCTTCATAACAACCTAGTAACCACTTAGCAACACCTTAGCAGTTCCTTGCAACCACCTAGCAATGCCTTATCAAATACATTTTGTCACCCTTGTAAACACTTAGCAATTGCTTTCCAACACCATAGCAATCACATAGCAGTACTCAACCAACTCCCTCTCTGTTTCTGTCTGTCAGGCCATTCTTGCATGTATATTAAATGCTTTTAAAACTTTCAGGCAAGAATTTGACAAACCAACAGTTTGCCTTGATAAATGTTAATTTCCTTATAATGTTGTAACCACAGATATTCCATGTTTCAGGGAAACCAGACATGTCTGGCACTGGTGATAACCACATCCTGGTTATTGTCATCATTGTGTCAGTGGGTGCATTTACCATCATTGTGGTGGTGGTTGGCGCCTTCTTGTGTACACGCCGTACCACAACACAGCAGAAGAAGTAAGTTCCTCACAAAGTTCAAGTTCAAATCTCCTGATGATGAGCAGTCTAAATCCTCAGTCCTGGCGTAAGGGTGAATGTGTTTGCCACAACCTTCCCTCAAACTCTTTGATATGATCTCCAGGAAACGTGCAGCCTGCAAGTCCGCCAATGGATCCCACAAGTATAAGGGCAACTCCAAAGATCTGAAGCCACCAGACCTCTGGATCCACCACGAACGTTTGGAGCTTAAACCTATTGACAAATCGCCCGAAACCAATCCAGTAATGACCGACACGCCAATCCCTCGATCCTCCCAAGACATCACCCCGGTTGACGGCTCCATGGATCCTATGCTCCAGAGACGTAACTCGTACCGTGGTAAGAATTGTGATTTGAAGACCCCATTTTGTCTGTTAAGGCCATCTATATAGACCTTATATGCCGGAGAAATAAGCTTGCAGCCATGTTTAGAATGTTGTGCTTGAACTTTCGTTTTTTGCAGTAGCTCTGTATATTTCTATGGCTTTGCTATCAAAGAGTAATTAGCTGGTAAAGTGGATTTACCTATGATTTACTTATCATAACAAATGCCATCCGAGGGGTTCGTTCATAAATCTGTAAGATCTTACCTTCATGCTGTGGAAATACAAACCGAAAGACTGAACACTTTGAGTGTAGGGCTGATAGTCTATACTAGTAAACTCCTAGATATCCCCCCCTAGATACCCCCCCAATCATTGTTTTGCCACGCTATGATGTAAACTTAAGGATATTGGCTATTTACAAAAAAGACCCAACTTCTGGTGTCATTAGGAAATAAATCAACACAGTAAAGAATTGTCTGACAATTTCATGGGGCCTTCAAACCACCTTCACCTGCTGCATCATCCATGACATCATTACAGCTGCTGCTTTTGATGGATGCTTCAATGTCATGTCTTATATTTGTCATTATTGCTTGAGATTGGCATGTTCCTTGCTTAAAATGGGAAAAAAAGTGCAGCCTTGTTTCTTTTGTTTTTGTGGCATGAATGGTGATATCCATCTGCTGCTGCTCCTACAGCTCTCTGATGTGTGCGTTTACACTACCCTCTAATGGACAAACAATAGAATCTCACTGCATTAGTGAAAACACCACATGATCTTGGCAACTTACTCTAGGAAGTCAGCTGGTAGTCTTCACAGGGCTCTTGTATTGGGAGCCTGTCTCAATCTGATTAGCTGGTCGCTGTCTGATTTGCAGGCCATGAATCAGAGGACAGCATGTCTACACTGGCAGGCCGTCGGGGAATGAGACCTAAAATGATGATGCCCTTTGATGCACAACCCCCTCAGCGTAAGTGTATTATCCTGAACCAGGGACCGGGCCGCTTTTCTTTCAGTTAGGATATTAAACAATTTATGCTCTTTAGAATAACATATAGTCCTCAAACAAGGCTCACTAAGTTCATTATTGTAGTTGTAGGCCAAAAAATATACTCTACTCAAGTACATGGATGCAAATGTCTTTAGCTGTTGTTGCATTTTTAAAATGCATCAGAATGTTCAGGTCACCTGCTATGATGGCCGAGCAAAAGTTTATTGCTCACCAAATTTAAGTTATTTTAATTTTGTACATGTTTATAGTTAACTACCTAAATAAAAACAGGTAATATCACCCCTTTGAGTACAGAGGTTTCCTAGCACCACAGACCGAGAACGAGTTGACCAAGCATTTGCGTCTGCATTTGTCTAGAGTATGTTTCTAGTCTTACAATTCTTTAATTCTCGAATTCTTTAACCTAGCAACATAGCATGTCTTTCAGTGTCTGCAGTTCTTTGTTTGCATGAGCAGATGTTATAGATGCACCATGCTCGCCATAATCTCATAGCGTTGTGTGCGAGGTCTAAACCATGGCGCTCTATTATGTGTGTCCGTTCGCAGCTGTGATTAGTGCTCATCCCATTCATTCCCTCGATAACCATCACCATCATTATCACTTGGGCAGCCTGGCCTCGCCGACACGCAGCTATCTCCACCACCAGAGCAGCACACGGTCCATCGCCACCCCCATCTCTCATCTAGACAGGGCAGAGTCCACAGGTGAGAGTGCATTAGTGGGCCTTTATTGAGTCACTCCATATGAAGCTGGAATATGTTCTTCTTTCCTCTCAAAATGGAGGTATACTTGGTTGGTGACTGAAGGATTGTAGTGAAACTTTCCATATCTCTTCACTTACCTCTTTATCTCTCTGTGTGAACATACCTCCTTCTTCAGCTTCACCTCATTCCTTTAGACGAGTAAAAGCTTTATAACATTTGTATAACTTCTCATATTCCCTACAGCTGAAACCAACTCAAAGTGGTTGCTGGTATTACATGGTTTTTAGCTGGTTAAAGTGGGTCATTCACTGGTTCAAGCTGTTCTAGATAGTTGACCAATTTGAAGGCAACATGGAATTAAAAGTTACCCTATTTACTTTCTTGAAGTCTACATGGAATGAAGATTCTGATCTGTTTTCTAAATGCATGTTATTATCTTGTTGAGTACGATTCATCTAATCAAAATTTCAAAACTCTTATCTTCTGGTAAAATAACAGACTTCTTTCTGGTGACACACCAAACTTATTAAATAATTTAGTCCACTAAGGAAAGGCCCCTTTTCACTTCTTGTTTCACTCAGGAATACATTCCATTTGTTGCAGATTCATGTTGACTTTAAGCAGGCTTTTTAATGATTCCAGTCTTTAAGGTTGCTCATGCAACCTTGGAAAAGCTCACATGTGCTGACCCAGGCGCTGTTGTAATTACAGAGTCTGTAAGGAACACCCCTAGTGCCGACCTGCTCCCTCCGTCTGGGCAGCCCTCCTGTACCACTGACCTTTCAGAGACAGACATTAGCTACCACAGCTCAGTCACTGAGGAGGAGCCAGTTTTCGCTACGCCCACAGCACACGTTCGTCCCACACACCCACTCAAGAGTTTTGCAGTGCCGGCCGTCCCAGCTCACCCCATGTATGACTCAGCAGCATTGCCTAGCACTCCATTGCTGTCTCAGACAGGTAACTACCCTTTTTACACCAGATATGTACATCTTTCTAGGGTGATCCAATCTGCAGTGTCTAAAATAATAGCATTTAACATATAAAAGATGTTTAACATAGTCAGGCACATTCATTGAAATGAAAGCTAATACATTAGTAATCTCATTGGCAGAGTTAAAAGATGTAAATATAATATCATCATCATTGAGCAAAAAAATCTTTTTTTTGCTCAATGATGAAGATATATACTGTATATATGTTAACAACCAAGATGTACCCTATTCCAAGCTATAAAATGAGAGCATTTGTAGCATTAGTAATGTTTGTGGAATATTGAGTCTAAACTTATAAAGTGAGAATATAATAGGACCTAGAATAGAACCTTGTGGGACGCCACAGTTTAGAGTTGCTGAATAGAAGGGCAAATTCCCAATACTGATGGAAAAGGTTCTGTCTTTTGAATAGAAAACGTATTTATGCCAGTATCTTGTACAGCTGCCAGTACCAATAGTTATCACACTTCAAATGAGCCTAACCGTATATATTGCGTATATAATAGGACCTAGAATAGAACCTTGTGGGACGCCAGAGTTTAGTGTTGCTGTATAGAAAGGCAAATTCCCAATACTGATGGAAAAGATTCTGTCTTTAAATAGAAACAACTAATTTATGCCAGTTCCTTGTACAGTTGCCAGTACCAATAGTTGTCACATACCAAATGAGCCAAAACGTATACAGTGGGAATTTAATAGGACCTAAAATAGAACCCTGTGGGACGCCAACGTTTAGAGTTGCTGAATAGGAAGGCAAATTACAAATACTGATGGAAAAGATTCTGTCTTTTAAATAGAAAACAAATTTATACCAGTACCTTACAGTTCTAATATTTGTCACATTCTAAATGCTCTTAAAATAAATGCA
Source organism: Meda fulgida (assembly GCA_030578275.1). Lineage (NCBI taxonomy): Eukaryota > Metazoa > Chordata > Actinopteri > Cypriniformes > Leuciscidae > Meda > Meda fulgida. The sequence continues at coordinate 3,032,422 of CM060622.1, forward strand.
ATTTGTGCATCTTTATTATAAATAGTATATAGTATAAAGTTAAGAAGGAGAAAGACAGACACTGACTTGTATGATTGTTTCAGGGCCTCTCTCAGTTAAAACAGCCTCTATCGGTACATTGGGAAGGACGAGAACTCCTATGCCTGTCATAGTTCCAAGTGCACCGGATGGTTCTGAAGGCATCAGACTTCATGAAGATGCAGGGAGTGTGAGTACTTATGCTTCTATAATGCTCTGTACTACAGAGGTTAGAAAATATCTGCAATATCACTCGCTGTACAAACTTCTCTATGGATGTGATTTTTTTTTTTTTTTTTTTACAACAAAACCATGTACACTTGAGTCATTTCTGTTACTTTTTAATATGCTTGTGTTATAACTATTTCTGGTAAAGCCTGGGAGATTAAACTATGATAAATATAGTTTGATTATTTATACTGTGGCAATAAAATTCAAAATAAAGATTGAAGTTTGCCATCTGCTGCAAAAAAAAGTGTTTTATCCAATTTATTATGATAGGGACATGACAATGTATTGCATAATAGAAATGACTTATTTGCTAAATTTTTCATTGCGTTCAAAGTATACATTTCATCATTATGCTTCAAATCCTATGGCCTAGGAGTTTCTAGTGCATACTTTAATACATACTATAAAGTTCTATGGATACTGTTACATATCAAATATACTGTTACATATCGAATATATTTTTATATGTACAATATAATGATACAATTTTAACATGTTTTTTTCTTTTCTCTCAAACCTTTCTCTCAAACCCCTTTTAACGGCTGTATTTATTGTCCGCTCAATACAATTAATTTTGGAAATTTTGCTTGTATAAATGGATGCTGAATGATATAATGCACCTCACTACCATACCCCTTCCCCCATTACCACGCATGTAACGGTGCTATTTGATTTCCTGCTTTTCTTCTGCAGTACCTTCCCCTATAAAACCCAATTCCCTCAAACCCCAGCTCACCCCAACCCCACCCCCCGCAGTAACCTTCTTCATCTCCTTCAGAATTACGAGACGGACGAGTTGACGGAGGAAATGGCCCATCTGGAGGGCTTAATGAAGGACCTAAACGCCATCACGACAGCCTGAGCACAATCCTCACAATAACACTAGACCTTCCCCACCACGGGGAGGACGTTCAGCACGGAGGAGTTCTCAATCATTCGCTAAACTGAGAGAGGAGAGTGAGATAGGAAATAACAATAACGTTTGGGATACCTTGCTTACTCTCAGGAAGGAGAAACCCATCAAACGAGGACAGTGGACATCCTGAGAAAGGACATGTGGTTACTTCAACGAGATGATTGCGATTTTTCTCTCGGCATCCTACGTAAATGTTTCCTTTTATTTTAGTGGAGACCGTTTAAAAAGACACCATTTTATTATCCTACGAAAAAAGGAAAGCTACGATATGCTGGTGTACGTGTTGGTGCTTGTAAGGCACACTTTACAGTGTTTCATTTGTGTCTTCTTTTTGTATGTTTTTGTATCTATATATATATATTGCCCCCGTTCCAGTGAGGTGAACGTTGGACAACGTCCTTTTTAGTTCTGCAAGGCATTTTGTATTAAGCATTTTGATTGATGTCTCTCTCTCTCTCTCTCTTTTGTATGTCATATAATGTGCCATGTCTTATTATTTTCTTAAACATGTTTTATATTGTTTTATATGCATATACACTTTTCAGTTTGTATATATGTTTAATATGGACTCATGTTGTCACCACAGTAAAGTTTTTGACCTCTTGTGACAGTTTCCGGGAAGTCAGAGACATGCTGCTGTTTAATTTTGCAATTAAAATGGATTTTTTCAGTCTGCAATGTCACTTCCCCTTCAACATTTTGCCTGTGTTCAATGGGAGTTCCCTTCAGATATGCCTTATTAAATTTGTGTGGAATGGCAGAAATCAGTTCAACTGGGAAATGTTTTCAAAATGTTTATCACACAACACTGTGATATTTATTCTGTAATGCTGAATAATACCACAACGTAGACCTCCATCACATGCTGGACTTGGTGCTGAAACTCAAAAAACTTCAGGTTCTACACATGTAACTGATAAATGAATGAATTTGGTACATTTGAAAGTGCTTTATATGGTTGATTTTCTCTTGCTGCATTGGTCTGAATTCTTCTATCAGAGCTTACACAAACTCAATGAATGAATGGATGACATTCACTGTGAGATTTTACAGGCCACATTCTTGGCACTTGATGCATCAAAGTGCAAATGCAACAAGACTTTTATGCAGAACTCCCAGTGTTCATCTTTTATTTTCCATATTTCTTGTATTTGTTTCTTATGAAGAACTTGTATAAAATCTCAACCTGCGAGGCAAAAAAAAAAAAAAAAAATGTTCCTTACCCTGCTGGATATGGATTTGTTCTGTACTTTTACCCAAAGAAAATATGTAACAGCAATCATAATTTTGTTTTATGAACTTAATGTCTCCTCAAACATTTTCTTGAATGTCGTTTGGACTGTAAGAAATTCTGGGTAATTATAGGAACATGTTAAAGAGCTTGGTAAAACCAATACAACCTATTTGGGTTAACCGATCAAGTTGTAGACAGTCAAAACCTTTATTGCACTTTTTCAACAATTTCAAGAAAAAAAAAAACTTTTACATATCCTGTTTTGAATATAAAGCTCTATTTGTGTAATGTAGTGTCATAGTTTAGCATAGGCAGCTGGTCTTATTTGTTTTGCCTCGAATAATATTTGAGCGGCAGGTTTTACTGTGTTGCATATGCAGAATTCTGTTGCTTATTTCTGTACAAAGATCTTCTCGCTGTCTCTAGAAATACTCTGTGGCTTTTTAAAAAATATATAAAAACACTGCTTTTGGCTGTTTATTTATATGCATCCGCTTTAAATAATTTGCTTTATTTTCCAGCATGACACGATTACTGAATGAGGACTTTTAACTCTTTCTCTGCCATTTTGGGCAATCAGTATTTCCACTGTTATACGGTAGGGGGCGCTATTACACATCTTCAGAATATCCAGATTTAAACAGAAGCGAATGTGATCGTCTAACACTCAAAAGCATTTAAATCAAAATTGTGTAACTTTAGTCTGCCCAGGATGAGCTACAGGACTGAAGCTTTGGGGAGATGGACTACTCCATCTGTGCTTTCATTATTGTAATCAGATCCAGACAGTCTTTGATAAACAATTTCCCTCAGGTTTTAATTTAAAATTTTGCTTTTTTAAATGATACATACCCACATTCAAGTGCTAATTAAAAAATAAATGCGTGTAGCTAAAATGAAATGGTTTTTGTTTTAGCTATTTATTCTTTTGGTATGTTCAGATATTCATACAACAGAATATTCTGCAGGCCATTAAAGTTTTGTAAAAGTAATCAAATGCTGGCGCTGGGGAAGAGTTAACCATTCTATAATAGGGCATAAACGGAAATATATTTTTTACAACTTAATTTTTCCATTTGGAAAGCTGGTTTTCATGTAAAATCATATTCAGTGGTATTGTTTCTAGACTGTGCCGCTACACTAACTTGCTTCAGCAGGGATTTAGGTCTGCAGGATGAACATGATCATGAGAATTCATCACAAATGACAAACACAAGGTTGTTCTTCCTTGCAGTCTTTATTAATGTGCTAAACTACATTAGACTCCTCTGGGTGTTTTGAAGTTCATGCCGATCGTCGGCTGGGTGACCTGCAGGTTAGGGAGGTTACCGAAGTCCTGCGTGAGAGAGAGAGAAAGGGTTAATGCAGGTTCAGGTCTGTATACCGACACTAAAAACATTTCACAGCGACAGCTCGTTGTTTCCAGGACATTTGACAGCAATGGTTAAAGTGAATGATGACGAAAAAATAGCACCGTAAAAATACCAGATTTAATATTTAGCAGCTCATCTACACAAAAGTAAAATCAACTTACGAAAGCCTTCAGCATCTCCTTTGTATCTGGATCAACCTCAATAATCTCCTGATCCAAAGCAGAGACCTGAGAACCAAGAGAACAAGCACATCAAATGAGGGACTAATGATGTCCTTGATCACTGTGAAATTTGGTATCATACAACAAATTATATTACTAGTACATAAGCAAATAAAGTTAAAAAAAATTAAGCTAAAAAAAAGCAAAAAAAATTAACAGTTTGTAGGAACACAACAGCTCTGAGGAAAACCCTGAGGATAGAGAGCCTAAGCCTGAAAAGTCAAGAAAGTCGCAGTTTGTCAAAACAGAAGAGTAGCATTTAGTTTTATGTGAAAAATCTCTCGTCTTGCACTATATACATCACTAAGTACAAAACACTCAGGCATGACGGCGTAACATTACGATTATAATGTTAGACTATAGAAAAAAAAGACAGACGTTAGCTTCAGTAAAGTTAGCTTCAGTCATTGAGAGAAAAGGTATTACGTCACATGTGCCTTTTGGGTTTGTAGTCTTTGTAATTACGTATTTTAAGTCTTCTACCTCAACAGTTTAACATCAAACTGCGACTTTCTTGACTTTAAAATGTATCTTTTAAATTGACAAACATCATATGTGTAATTCAAGGCACAATTCAAACAGGATCAAAATATTTGTTGTCTCTCGCCGTTGACTACCATTTAATATTTTTCCGAAATAAGGTCCCATGGTGGTCCAGCGGAAGGGGAGGGGCTTAGGCTCTCCATCAAGTCACTTTCAAAAGGTATTTCCTCTATTTTGATCTCTACTGTAGACATCAGTGTGTAGATCTGGGGCCGGCTGCATAAACAGCCATTACGTAAAGACAGTGTCCCACTAGCAGTCAAGTCTTACTTTTCGGTATCAAATTAGGCCAATCTACGTTTTTATGTGACCGATTTAAAAAAGCTATGAACACACAAATTTGATGTCTAACTAGTAAGACTAGTCTTAGAGGTTTATGCAACCGGCCCGATGAATCGTATTGTGAGGGAGTCGCCGCTGACCTCTGGGACGTAGTTATCCCGTCTCTCTCGCTCCTCCTCCTGCAGTTTGATGGAGATGCCCCTGACGGGACCCCTCTGGATGCGCTTCATCAGGTGCGTCACATACCTGCACAAACAACACAATCAGGCTTCGGTCGTCCGGGGTCTCGGTTTTATAGCAATTATAAGATATATTCTTGCTAAAATAGTTTGAGAAATAAATCTGTATGTGTCAAATATCCTTCATCCATCCTCATAGGCCTACATTAGAACATTTTCTGTACTTATTGCAAGTTAATATTACAATATTTTATTGACGTTATTTTATTGGTTTTATAATAACTCCATAAAAATACAGTTACTTTATGCTGAAAGCAAATGGCACAGACTGAATTTTGTGATTTCTCAACAGGGCTTGACATTATTGTTAATTATCTTTACATGAATAAATTGATATTGATTAATGCAAGATTTTGCAGGATTAGGCCTGTGACTATACTAAACCACTTTGGAAAAACCATTGGCACATTTATTAATGATAACCAGGATATTATTTTAGGACATCATGAATTTGACTGTGCTTACTTAATAAATCTCTTTGCACATTTTTTGACAAATCCAAGCTCAACAACAACCCCCTTTTTTTTTTTTTTTAAAGAAGAATTTAAAAGGCTTATTGTTGATCCCTAACTACCATCTTCATCTGCCATGGGTTTTCCCTGGCAATACGAGATAATTGAAAGAATCTCATTATATTACCATGATAAGCATTGATACCATGTTGTCAGATTCATCCATCAGAAGTGCTGGACTTTACTCACCCTGCGATCTTGTTGCGCAGAGGTTTGCTGGGGATGATGGCGATCTCCTCACACACTCTCTTGTTGATGTGGAAGTCATTGCCCAGTCGGGTGTAGTACTTCTCGATCACGACCCGAGCGGCCTTCTTCACGGTCTTGGTCCTGACGCGGCCCTGTTAACACACACTAGGGTCAGTCAGGGTCACATGGTTCAATTACACTCGGTTTTAACGCCGCTTTATAGAAACAGCTTGTTTCAATGGTAAAATATGATATTTTTGCCTTGTGTAAATACTTAGATTGTTGATGCAATGTGTATATTGCAAAAACATCTGTAATCACATTAATTAATAACATTTAAAGGCATACTTCAACCAATTTTTTTTTTTTTTAATTCTGTCATCAGTTACTGGTCTCCATTGACCTCCATAGTATATAGTAACACATACTATGGAAGTCAATGGAGCCCAACAATAGTTTGGCTACAAACATTATTCAAAACATATTGTGTTCAACAGAAGAAATAAATTCATATAGGTTTGGAACAAGAGTGACTAAATGACAGAATTTTCATTTTTGAGAGAATTATCCCTTTAAGTTCATAAAAGCTAGCAACACTGCTAGCATCAATAACGTTACCAGCTATAACTTTAACAGCGTTTTTCCCCATTTACACATAAACACAAAATTTAAAAGTATCACATACGCTTATATTATCACAATAGATCAACTCAATCCAACATAATATTGTCTAACTCTCGCTAGCAGACTTTAGCGTCTGAAATTAAACAATTCTGCAGCGGGAGATGACGCTGTTTTTTTTCCATTCAACATCCTACATAAAGCAAATGCAGAAAGTCAAAATACTCAGTACATAAGAATCGTAACAATATTAACAAAACATTCCGGTGCTTTAAAAAGCAATGAGAGATGCTAAACACCCGGATTTGAGCGGATTGCCAAGGATTCACTGTAAAACATACACACCATATTTCACACGGTCTAGAGAGGAAAAGGATGAAGAACGACCGGGGCGGAAGTTTATAACACTCTTCCGGAAGTGACATAAGAGTCTCTGGATAAGAGCCATCACCTGCTTCAAATTTATGGCAGACATAAAAATGGCAGTTTTATTAATAACGAACAGTTTTTTTTTTAAACAAAATGAAGACAGACATTAACTCACTTAAATATATACATGTTAAACAAGGAAACAACTACCAAATGTGTGCGTGTATATGTATGTGTATATATATTATATATATATATATATATATACACAATTTTATAAGCCAACATACCGTCACTTTTGTTAGAAGGGTACATTTATTTTGCAACATTTTATATACAGTGTCTAAGTAGATAGGATACAAATTACTAAAAGTAGACCAAAACGAATGTGTTGTGCCCTCGTACTATAAACACTAACAAAATTAAAGCACTAGGAGACATTTATATACACACAGACATTACATACATATATAACATTCTGCCAAACATTTCCTACAATTGATGCATGAAACTATTTTATAAAGAGCAATTATATAGCTACTTATATGCAATATATTTATCTGTAGCTGTAATTGTTATGAATGTTAATAAACTGGTGGTACTCTAATAAAGCTGTAATATTTTCTTTGTGTGAACTCTTCAATTAAGACAAAAAGTAGCTCTAGAAAAGATAGACAGACTCACTCAGAGGTTAAGAGACATTTTCTTTTATTTTACATAAAAAAGGGTGCAAACTTGAGTTTCCCTTTAAGAGTGGAGGGAATAAAAATTTAATTTGAAAGGGTTATGTATGGAATTTTATACGACTCCTCAGGAAAATAGGCATTTTAAATAAGATTAAGATTAAGGCCTTAATCTTTCTGCAACTTAAAAACAAAATATATTTTTTTTGAGAGAGAGAGAGCGGAGAGAGAGAGAGAGAGAGAGAGAGACAGAGAAATGGAGAGACAGAGAGAGAGAGAGAGCGGAGAAATAGAGAAATAGAGAAAGAGAGAGAGAAACGGGTCCATCACAGTTGAAGCCCTTGAGAAAGTACATTTAAGTAACATTCATATTTCAACACAATAAATTCATAATACAATGAAATTTAAAGTATCTTTGTAAGTATGACCCGAACAAGAGAATGACTCTTGCAGTACTGTACAATTTAGTTTTTAATGTTTGAATACAGAAACATCCTCACTGAAAGAAACACTAAAAAAAAAAAAAAAAAAAAACTTGAAAAAGAGAAGTCAAATATTGCAGTGCTTTCCTACCAGACTCCTGTAATATAATCATTCTGAGGTCTTTAAAAAAAAAAAAAAAAAAACAGGTTCCCACATTTACTAAAATCTTGAGAAAGGAATGATTAAATTTTCCAGAGAGAGAGAGAAAAAAGAGCTATGGCTGTAGCAGACACAATGTTTGAACCCAAGCGCACAGACAGTAGCATGTTTAAGGCATTATGCAGCCACAGAATAACAGTGTATTAACTTCATGCCCACTATGTTCTTCAGTGCCCCATTTACACAAGTAGTTTCCATTGCTTTCGGGAATCAAAAGCCATGCACATAAAATCTGCATTAACGTCACTAACTTCAACATTAGGAGAATATCTCTTGTTTACCTCTCTGCATGTACATCTGCAGCACATTAAAGTGACCAGAACCATGATACAAAAGCAAAGGTAATGATTGGGAATGGTATACAAACACCTCTGGGAATGCTTCCTAATATTTCTCATAGAATAATTGTGTATTTAAACCTCAGAATGCCAGGATACCATCTTTATTACGGTACAAAAACATATCCTAAAAAAAATAAAAAGGGAAAATTAAAGATGAAAGATGGTTTGGAATAATCATCACCTTGCAGTCGACGAGAGCCAGTAGTCATTGTGATCGCATTAACCAAGAGTCCAGTAATGAGGAATAACGTCAGCTCTACTTCAAATAGCATATCAGAGTATGATTTCAGTGTCTAATGTAGTGTCTTTCAACCAGCAGATGGTGCCTTAAAAAAAAATCATAATAATAATATTCGGCATCCAGTCTGCACATCTATGCACATGCAGGACTAGCTTCCTTATCCATAAATCCAACAATTTCACATTCCGCTTATATCCACAAAACGATTCCGGAGTGGCTTGTAACAAGCCAAGACCTTTGGACGTCAATTAAGGGGTTAAAGGAGTTAAATCCTGCAAAAAAAACAACAAAAAAAAACATACTTCTTCGAGCCAGACGCACCTGGCGATATCAAGCAGTGCACATCCAGAAATACTAAATCATTTTCCAACTCTAGTGAGGCACGTAATACATATCGTTAAGAGAAGAACGTTAAATAAAAAGTCACGCCCCGACGTGGATTTCCAAGAGTATCATTCAAGTACTTTTCACAGAATAATTTAGACCCAAAGTGACTCGCATCACAGTGGATAAGCACAAGGAAAATCTATTAAATAACCGTCACATCGGAAACACATACGCATTAGTCCCTATAACCGGCATAATTGAACGTAACTCCCGTTCCTTGATCACGGAAATCGTTCCTGAAAGTGAGAGCTCACCAAGTTACTATTTACATGGCTGGATAACTGATGAGTTGAACGGTGGAAACATGCTAATAAAGAATCTGTGGCCATTTGCGTCTCTATTTGGTCCAACACAGTCCTATCTATCGATCCACAGCTTTATAGGAACATTCAAAGCACGCCATCCACCCGTAGGCCCTCGAGAAGGATTCCCAAAACACGAAACGGGCACGCTAGATTCTTCAAGCGGCCCAGTTTACCCCCGTTCCTTATGAAAGATGAGTTCAGAGGTCAGTCGGATTCAGTAAACAAGGGCCCAGCGAAACTCTAGTGCAGTCACACACTCCTATGGCTTCTCTCTCAACTTTTTGTACGGTGATCAAAATAAAATAAAATAATAGTTACTGTATATAATTTATCTTACATTAATTCACATTTACTATACATTAGAAAGATCACGAAATAAAAACACGGACTTAATGCTGTGAATAGGTGAATGGTGAACACCCCCCCCCCCCCCCAAAAAAAATAAAACAATAAAATGAGCAAGGCAACATCACGACTGATATTAGCGATTTTCCGAAGAGTAAAAAAAAAAAAAAAGACGACGACAAAAGAACTACAGTAATCATTTCACATATAACCCAATTTGACGTAATTCACGTCTTAAGGATTGCGTTTGGGAAAGGACCGCCTCATCCATGCAAGAGGTCAAGGGCTGCCCCGTCTCAAATCGCATATGGCCACTGTCACAAACCAGTCAGAATTTACAAACGGGCCACTTTTGCTGACGTTTCTGCCACATAATTCGATTTGGTGACTCGAACCCCCTCCAGCAAGGGAATGAGACATGTTCCAGGCCAGTATGAAGGCATGGGAGGAATTGTCACGTCTTATCACAGAGTGGACCCTGCCGAAAAGTGTTAAGGCATTAAATCAAGATGTTTTGAAGCGCAATTCTGCATCCTCCCAGGTTACGCTTACTAAAAGAAGGAAACGGCTGCCCTTAATCGCATTATTTACGGATTAATATGAACACGTTGAGGCCCACAAGCCACTCTGGCACATGAAATGGTTATTCTCATCCTGAATAATTAGCAGGTTTTTTTTCAGGCATAAAAAAAGAAAACATCTATCGGGAACTGGTCGAGGGAATAATAAGTGACTATATGGACAGAAAGATACAAAAGCGCAGAGGGAAAGTCTTACTGGCCACCTCAGCCAATAGAAAAGCAGCCAGCTGTACGTCAAAGCGACACGATATCGTAGTAAGAGGAGAGGAAAGCAGCATGACTGGCTGGTGGGTTGAAGTGGGACGAGTGCTTTAGAACAAGCAGCTTAAATACTAATCAGTGGAACGACGAGCGCCACTGGAAACAGCTGCTTATGTCACACTTTCACAAAGTTTTACGTGTAAAGGCCGGCTAGCATCATTACAACAGTTATTTGTTTTGCGCTTCAATCCGATAGATGCGAGGAAAAAAATCCGCTAGTCATATTCTAAGGCTTCGACCACTTTCTGGCATTGCGAGAACCAACAATCAGCCACCGAAACACACAAACGAACATTTAAAGAGGGTTAAGTTGAAAATAAAAAGCCACCGTCTTGTTTCGAGGCGCTAAGAGGGATGAAAAAGGTCCAGCGTGGGCGAATGTCTCTCTCCCTGTATATCGCACCTGTCGTGGAGGAAGAGACACATTCAGAGACGAACGTCCACCAACGAGGAGAACGTGAAAAAAAAAGCAAAACAGCAAATGAAGTGCAGTGCTGTTCCAGTGCTTTGAGATCCTTAGCTTTGTGTGAAGATCCTAGAGACAGTCCGAGGACGAGGCCCGTCGCTGCCTAAATCGAGACAGAGTGGAAGAGAAAAACACACAAAAAAAAACAAAGACAATCCCCACAGAGAGAACGTGTGCATGCCTCTTGGTTTTCATACACCGCTCCCCAACTCGTTTGGAGGGCTCGGCTGTTGCCGTCTTGTAAAATGTCTTTATTTGAACGCTCTAAAAACAACCAAAGGAACAGACTGCGCCACGAGGCCGGAGGTTCATTTGTGCCGTGGCGTGTTCTTCTTCCTCTTCCTCTTGAAGAAACAGCAGCACCTGTGAAAAAACGAAGAAAAAAAAAACATGTAAATGTTAGTGTTGTCAGACGATTGGCTGATTCTTAACCAACCTAATAATGAAGCACCTCTATCTATATCTACACATGCGCCGTCAGTATGTAGCTGCCGTAAACATCAAGCAGATTTGTGGTGTTATGCTACATATCGTCAGCGCTGATAAAAAAAAAGTGCATTAGTATATTCGTACCAACCTAAATGCTGCATGTGAACGACAACTGGTCACAGTTAATAAAAAGGAAACTTAAATGACATTTACGGCTCGTTAAAAGCATCGATGACAATGTTAAACGGCAACAACACGACAGAATGGGTTTAGGGGAAACGAGGCACATGCAGTGGAAGAGAACAGCTCCAGACTGACACACTGAAAAGTGAGAGACTTCACTAAACATGTTTGTAAAGGACGCAAGCGGGCGCTGGCTGATTCGTTCGGGTTCACTGCGGTTATTAAAGTGGACGTACAGTGCCCTGAGAACATGCAGATCCTTGACTAAATCTGCCTTGGCCAAACACTACACCGAAATTACATTCCCTGGAATAGTTTAGTTATAAGCACGAACCATTTTTGAAAACGATGTCATGAACAATGCTGAAGAAAATTGAAAAGGAATTTTTTTTGGAAGGGAATCCAAGTAATGTCCACCTACAGTGAGAAATTAATTAATTTAGGGATTTATTAAAAAAATAAAGGATACTTAAGCTTGCCTGGTAGATGATGACCATACTAATGACCACATTTATTATGTGCATATATATATATATATATATATATATATATATATGTGTGTGTGTATATATATATATATATTATATATATGTGTGTGTGTGTGTGTGTGTGTGTATATATATATATATATACACACACACACACACACACACACACACATATATATATATATACATATATATATATACACATATATACACATACATATATATATATACACACATACATGTATATGTATATATATATAAATATATATGTATACATACAATCAATAAAACTGTAGTCATCTGAAAATAGTTGTTCTGATCATTTCAGAATGCCAAGTACTTTTTGTTGATTTGAAATTTAGTTTTTTTTTTTAGCCATATGCCGTCAATCACCCTCAAACAAATATGTGGCAGTTCAAATTAGAAAATTAATCATAATTAAGAGTTAGAATAGTTAGATTGTGTCAACCACTCAGATCAAAGAAACAACACTATTGTTATAAAATATCTTGAAAAACATTAAATATGCCATTGTAGGGTTGGTAAATTAGTAAAAATTAAGAGATTGTATTGAAATGAAAAAATGAAAATAAATTAAATTATAATGTCATCTAAAACATTGTTCAGAATTTCAGGATGTCAAGGACTTGATAAAATGAAATTATTAAGTTGCACTTTATTTTAATGTGTCCTTGTGTAATTATACATTTAATGACTGTGCAATAATAATTAATCACATGCACAGTACTTACTATAGGGTTAGGTTTTGGTGTAGGGGTTAGTTGCATGTAATTATGCATAATTTATAGATATTACTATATTAAATACATGTACCATGTGTAACAGACACTGTAAAATAAAGTGTTTTCAATGAATATACGACAATTTGTGGAGAAAAAGTGAAGCAACATTGTCAATTAAATTGGAAGAACTTAATGTCTGTGCAATTGCAAAAAAACGAAAAGAAAGAATAATCAGAATTCAACCAATCAGTTCAGACATTTCATAATGCTGTGGTATAGACCTGAGCTTTAGTTAAGGGTCTGCATACTTCTGTAAGGCACTGAATATATGTGTGTTTAAGTAGAGACCTCGACATTCTCATTGTCTCAGAGTTTCTGTAAATAAACTGAAGTTGGGCTATTACAGACTTCTCATCGTACCTCCAATCAACTTTAGGATATTTCAGCCTCTCAAATCAGACTTTATGAGCGGACAGACCTCCCTCTTTCTCTTTCAAACTCAGACCATGAATAGCTACATTAGCCTACAACTGTGTAAGTAGATCTTGGTGTAAGTGTGATCTCTATGGCCACAGTCTAGGCTGGTCCACTCCCCTTGGGTTTGATGTGGACTGGAGAGAGGGACTCACCACAGGTTGAGCATTTTCACGCAGCTACAGAAGAGTGTGAAAAGAGAAAAGACAGATTATTACACAGAGGTGAGACGATGAGACAAACCTAATGTCAGCGACAACAGACCAACAAGACGACACACACACACACACACACACACACACACACACACACACACAAACAAACAAACAAACAGAAAAGAGATTGAGAGAGACTCAGAGGATAATGTAGATCTACTCAATTCAAGTTTGCTTTTTATCAACTAATATCATAGGCATTTTCTGTATACCTGTTTGTTAAATTGTAAAACAGATGATAAACAGAAAAAAAAAGAATGGGAGAAAAAGGGGAAGAGAATAGGAACAGAAGGGATTGGAAAAATGTAGTGTCGTCCTCAGCTCACCAGCCCACTAGTGAATGTGTAAAAATTAAGCCAAGTGCCATATATATATATATATATATATAATTAAGCTGTTTAGAAGTTGTTTCTAAGCATAGCAACAAGAAATGTCACAAAACCCAGGCGACTTTTAAATATACACAAATCACAGTTTTAGCACATTAAAAAACATTTAGTAAATCAGATAATGAGCCAAAACATTATGACCAGTCACAGGTGAAGCATATATCGTTGATCATCTCCTAAACAAGGACACATATTAAAGGAATAGTTCACTTCAAAATGAAAATCGTCATAAGTTGTTTCAAACCTGTATGAATTTCTTTCTTCTGCTGAAAACAAAGGAAGATATTTTGAAGAATGTTGGAAACCAAACAGTTGATGGACCCTATTGACTTCCATAGTATGAAAAAATACTATGGAAGTCAATGGGGTCCAATGACAATTTTCATTTTGAACTATTCTTTTAAGGTCTGGGTAGATTAGATGGAAAGCAAACCATCAGTTCTCATAATCAACATGTTGGATGCAAGAGAAATGGGCAGGAATAAAGATCTGAGCAACTCTGACAAGGACCAAACTGTTATGGGAAGGCGACTGGGTCAGAGAATCTCTGGATCCTGGCTTGTGTGTCTCTCCCGCTCAGCAGAGGTGAGTTTACCAACAGTGGTCCGACGAGGGATAAACCACACACCGGCGACAGGGTGTTGGGCGGCCGAGGCTCATTGATGCATGAGGGCGATGAAGACTATCCCGTCTGGTCCGAGCCAACAGAAGCTCTACTGTGGTACAAGTCACACAATTGTAATGATGGTTATGGGTGGAATGTGTCAAAACACACAGTGGATCTCACTCAGGTGTGTTTGAGGCTGCGTAGACCAATCAGAGTGATTATGATGACCCCCGTCCTCCGTCGAATGAGCATCAGAACTGGAGCCTGAAGCAGTGGAAGAAGGTCCGATGAGTCCCGTTTTCTTTTACATCTGGTGGACCGTGTCTGTGTGGCGCTCTCCTGGAGGAGTGATGCAGCAGGATCACTGAGGGAGTGAAGCTCTGAGCATGTTCTGCTGGGAAACACTGGGTCCGGCCATTCATGTGGACGTATATTTTACACGTGTCCCTGAACATGTAGAGCAGGAACAGCCCTTCATGATAATGGTGGAAGTGGCTCTTTCAGCAGGATAACTCCCTGCCACACATCGATGCTTTGAGGAACATGATGAAGAGTTGAAGCTGTTGCTCTGCCTCCAAATTACCCAGATCTCAATCTAATTGCTGGACCGTCAAGTTTGATCCACGGCGGCTCCACATCGTGTAACTGACAGGACTTGCAGGATCTTCTGACGTCTTGGTGCCAGAAACCACAGGACGCCTTCAGGACTCTGGATTGGCAGCATCAGGAGGACCAACAGCATATTAGGCAGGTGTCAATGTTTTAGCTCAACGGTGTGTGTGTGTGTGTGTGTGAGCATGTGAGTGTGCGTGCGCACGAATACTGAATACATAGAATAAGAAATATATATATAACAGGTTTGAACCGTTTTACAGCTTCAAACGCAGCACCTCCAATCTTAAACCAAAGCTATAAGTTTATAACACCATTTTAAATTTTAAACTTTCAGTAATGATTATCTATCCATCACAACAGTTATATATAGAGATTAGACGAGGTGAGGGGGAAAGTGCTTCTGACTACAAACCTTTACGATTTTAAAGCTTATAGGAGTGACAAAGGTAACACCATATACACCATTTTTATTTTCCAGATTTAATACTATATAACTAACTAAATACATCTCACTGGAAAATAAGCCAATTTTTACATCTCATTAAAATGATTTTAACGTTTGTCTTGGAACAGAAAAAGTGACAAGAACTGTTGTACCTATTCTTACAGAGGAAAAGTTCAACTTAAAGGGACACTCCACCCATTTACATTAAGCTTTCCATTGTTAGAAACCCAGTCATACTATTGAATGGTCGTGCAACACTCATTTTCTCCTGAGACGAGAAAAATCCGCTATTTACCTTTTTCACTTACTCCTACAATGGCGCAAAAATCGCCATTTTACGTCATTGTAGGAGGAAGTGTAAGAGAGGGGGGGGTTTCTGTTAAGACTACAAGCACTAGCTCCCACCCTTTCAAACCCGCACATAGGGGGTTGGACCTAATGCGCTAACCTAATGTGCAGACCTATCACAGATCAGTGCCAGTGCGTTTGATTTCACCGGCAGAAACTTTTTGAAAATTTGTAAACAGACGAAATCATAGGAGATGTGTTGCTTTACAGCAGACGACTATGTCAGTGTGTGTTCTCAGTAGCCACAAGCTGCTAAGAGTTGAGTCAGAAAGAACCTTACCTCCAGGCAAATGCGTTTAGCGCTACTAGCACTGCTAGTTCCAGACGTTCTTGGCTGTTCGTCATCATCATCTGACAAGGTAAATATCGACGGAATTGCGGTTTTCACAAGCGCGGGTCTCTTCAAATGGTGTGTTCACACCAAACGCGAATTTAATTATTTGCGGAAGTGGATTACATACGAAGTCAATGCAAAGACGCGAATAGACGCACCATTCGCGCCGGGCGTTGCGAATGACGCGAATTGGGCGACGCGTTTGAGTTGAAAAATTTGAACTCGAGCCAATGTTCAAGCGTCTAACTAGACGCGTATTTGGCGCTTTATTCGCGTTCGGTGTGAACACACCATAAAGGGTTGGATTCGAAATCTTCTGGATTGAAATGTAGACTGCACACCGTCAGATGTTTTAGTGCTTCAATGGCTGTGTCCTCTCCGAACATCGGGTTATTGATAGCCTGTAACCACTTTTTGCACAAGTCCAAATCTTTGGGTAATCTATGAAAACTTACTCCGTGTATTTTCCTTGTGCTGGCTGAACATGCCGGTGCTATGCAAGTGCACACCATTTCGAAACAATGATTTCCAGGCGGTAGCGTAGAGGTGGGAGTGGCCTGCAGAGCTGAGCATTGCAAGGCACTATGGGGATTGTTTTCTACAACCCACAAGCACTAAAAAGTCATTTTCTGCCTTTTATCGGCCAAGGAGGACCCAAATTAGAAATTTATGCTACTATTCTACTACATATATCACCCATTTTCAATACATATTCATGTCTCCACCGGTGGAATTACCCTTTAAGCATCCACTGTTATAAATAAGAATACGACCATACGATCTCATTTCCTCCTCTACTTATCTGCTAAACAATGCATGATCAGATGTATTCAGACACATTTAGCCATAAGACAAGTAGTGTGAAGTTCTTCTCATCTGACAAGTGTGTGAATCGTGCGTGACGATTCTCCTTTTTATATTAACGTTACATTTAATGTGATGTAACATCGTAGAGGCAAAAGCTTTAGTTCAAGTGGCAGTGTTTCACCATTACATGCTAAATCATTATATAATAATATGTAACAATGATAAAGAAGGTTTCTATATTCCAGAAAACAGGGAAATGTAGAAGAGAAAGAGATCAGAGAGATCTCTAGAAGACCTCCGGTGACATTAATACTGTGTAATAACCATGACGACCCTGTGTGTTTGTGCTGTCCTGTTAATTGATAAACGCTGCTGCTGTCTTCGCCACTTTCAAGCTTTCGCATCAATAAATCAAAGACCGAGGGCTTTAAGATATCAAAGAACTACGAGAATAAGTGTTTTATATGACTGAAACTCAAATGAACAACAGGTGCTAACAACAGAAAATGAAACTAAAGCGTGTAATCGACTCTGAATTTTAACAGGCAAACTAAATGGCCGTAGTTATTATGGACACTGACTTTTCCGATCTTATGGAAATGCATAAAAATCCATTTGACAAGTTCTAAGAGTCTAGAAAAGCACTGATGTGAAAAATATACACTACCGGTCAATAGTTTGGAATAAACCATTTAAACATGTTTTAGAAAGAAGTCTCTTCTGCTCACAAGGATTCATTTTTATTTATTAATTAAAAATACAGTAAAAACATATATTCAATTTTAAATAACTTTATTTGAATATATTTTAAAATGTGATTTATTCCTGTAATCAAAGCTGAATTTTGTCTACAGTGTCACATGATCCTTCAGAAATCATTATAATATTTAATTTGCTGCTCAAGAAACATTTATGATTATTATCAATGTTGAAATTTTTTTGTGGAAAACGTGATACACTGTATTCAAAAGTTTGGGGTAAGACATAAATATAAAAAAACAGTTATTCAGCAAGAACGCATTAAATTGATCAAAAGTGACAGTAAAAACAAATATATTGTTACAAAATGTTTCTATTTCAAATAAATGCTGTTCTTTTGAACTTTATATGCATCAAAGAATCATGAAAAAAGTCTTGCCGCATACAAAAAAAAATAAGCAGCAAAAACGAATAATTGGTGCCAATAATTATCATACATATTTTTACAGATGAATGGAAAAGTTCTTTTAAATTGTAGTAGTAATAATAATAATAATAATGATTCACAATATTACTGTTTTTACTGTATTTTTTGATCAAATAAATGCAGCCTTGGTGAGCAGAAGAGACTTCTTTCAAAAACATTGACAACAAAAAACAAAAAAAAATTGTAATTACGCCAAACTTTCGACCGGTAGTGCATGCTACACATTTAATTCAAAACTGAAAAGTACCAATTTAAAAAGAAAAAAAGATCTAAAAATGGATGATTGTACCGAATATGTTCTAATACACACCTCCGGTACACAGAGCACTACAGGGGAGCAGATGGGAACGGACCAGTGAGGGCAAGGGTAAAATCATGTGCTAAAGGACAGTTTGTGTCAATCAGACACACGGCAAAGAACAGAAACCTGTGAGAAGCCATGTGCACATACTTGGCCTCATCCACCACCTCCACCTCTGCCTGCGCTGTGATTGGTGCGTTCGAGTAGGCCGCCAGCGGGTCGTCAGCATTCAGTTCACCATTAGTCGAGCTCACCACCTGTGGTGTTAGACGAGAAAGATCTAATTATCCTGTGGCCTCAGTGAAATAATGTTATTTTCATTACACAGTTCAGACTCTATCTGTGCAAGTAACTACTCGTACGTAGTAAATGAAGAAAATCATTTACTACACTTATGGGAGAACTGATCAAATATTCCTGGTTAAATACATAGATATAACAAAAGATATATAACCTATTGATTATAATAGATAAGATATACAGATAGAATAGTAGATATAACATGTAAATAGTTTTTTACAGTAATGCATTTATAAAGGAAAAAATCTATAGGGCCATTAATAGTAATGATGTGTTTTCCTCACAAGTGAATCATTTCCTCATGTGTTCTTACTATGAAAAGTTTTGGTAACACTTTATTTGAAGGGGTGTGCATAAGACTGACATGACACTGTCATAAACATGACATAACACCTGTCATGAACATGGAGTCTTTATGAATGTTTATGTCTGTTGTCATTAAGTGTCATTCGGTAAATTATGACACTTTTAGTGCAAAGTTGACATTGTTTAAAATGTCTTTGTTATGACAACTTGACATTAACCAAGAAATCATAACCTGTCAACCTGTCACAAATATGTCATAACAGGTCTAGTTATCAAACTTAAAGTTATTTAGCTCTGCGTTAACATTACATTACCCTGTCATATGTGGTTGGTTTTGACTTTGGCCGTCATGACATCATTATAACTTTGTCATGAATATTTTACTTGTCCTCAAGTAAAGTGGAACACATTGTACTTTGTCTTTGTTAATGTCAAGTTGTCATAACAAAGACATGTTAAACAATGTCAACTTTGCACTAAAAGTGTCATAATTTACCGAATGACACTTAATGACAACAGACATAAACATTCATAAAGACTCCATGTTCATGACAGGTGTTGTGTCATGTTTATGACAGTGTCATGTCAGTCTTATGCACACCCCTTCAAATAAAGTGTTACCAAAGTTTTTTACCCCCAAATCGCCAGCAGTCGACAGATACTGTCAATAGAGTTTAACTTGGAATATTTAAATGCTGCTAAAATCACTATGCAAACAGCAGTCAATCAAATAAAAACGTACTCATGTAGCCAGATTATGATATTCATGCTATCATTTAGAATTGACCAGATCCAGGAATGTACAGTGATAATAACACTGGTCTACAGTGGCCCAAAAACATATTTGTACACTTACTTGTTTGTAACACCACTTGCTTTGATATTTTGTCATCAATATATTTTATATAATTTCCTACAATACAATGAATGAAGACACCATCAAAATAAGCTCAGCTGTTACCAGTCGTTTCTGAGGCCTCTACTGTATAAAAGTGAAGAAAGCAGCGCAAGATGGTGAATCTGCGCATTTGTTGCGGTTTCAATCATTAAGATGCATTGAAGAGTGCATTAGTGCCCGCCTACTTTTTCAGCAGCGTTGGTTCCGGAAATATCTTTTCCAATCATTTCTCCCATAGGGATCTTAAAAATAAATCTTTAAAGCGTTATAAGCCATGAACCAAGCCAAAGAGCTACAAGGTGAATCAGAACACTACAATATTTGATTTGAAGCAAAAAAGTAATTGAAAATAAGACAAAAATACGAGACTGCACAAGACTTAACAGCTTTAGTGAGAGAAAAATCACATGAAGCATCGCAAACAGCAAAATCGAATTAAAAATGGAGAAATATAAAACTACTCACTTAAAAATGTGATTAGACTTTAGTTTAGGGTCCAATATTCACTAGTAACTAGTTGTGTATTAGGATGCATATTACTAGGATATTGGCTGTTTATTAGTATAAAGTTTATTAATTATAAAGCACATATTGATGTCATATTCTACATCCCTTAATCCTAAACTTAACCACCTTACTATTAACAATCAGTAACTAGGAGTTTATTTAGGCAAAAGTCGACCCTAAATACACACATATTTTATTTATTTATTTATATACACACACACATATGCACACACACACATACATATTTATATATATATATATATATATATATATATATATATATATATATATATATATATATATATATATATATATATTTTAATATACAATACATATATCTTTTAAGTCTAATGCAAAATAAGCATGTGCTGATGTATTTTGAAAGTGTAGGGAGGTTGACTCGATTGGATCGTTTGCAGTGCTTCATGGAAATGGACAGAGCTAAAGAGCTCTTTTGGTGCATTTTGCTTGTTTCTCTGATTGGTGTAATTTTCTGTACAATATCATCGGTTATGTAGTTATTCACCAAGGTGATAATTTTAGAATAATGTGGGCTGACGGCTTCAACAACTGCAAACAGCATTGATTTACAACCTTGTAGCTCATAGTATGGTTGTCTTTAAAAGTTTACAAGTTATCATCAAAAAATCAATTTCCCATGGAGTTTTTACTTCCGGAACACACACTCTATTGTGACACACTGCATAGAGGCAGTCGGCAATACTATTTCCTAATAATATCTGTACCAAAGTAATACAACAGAGGTATAAACATATTTCCCTGATAGTCTGCGTCACATCTTATGCTGCGTTTTATCCAATTCAGAAAGTTGGAAATTACATCCTCCTACTTGCAAAAGTGATAGAACAAGAAAACTAATTCCTAAAATTCCAATAGAATGCCACGTGATGATGACACTCTTCCAACGTGGACATTGGAACATTACGCGTTGGAGGAGGAATGTCCAACTTTGAATGAAACGCAGCATTTCTACAGTGGCTGTTTACATGCACAACTTTCCGATTGATGAACCCAAACGTGGTGTTTCCATCAGCGCTAAACAAGATCGGGTTAATGTGCGTGTTTATACATGTTTTTACACGTCCTCTCCATCGGATTAGAAAAGGAATAAACCACCCCTTTCAATCCGATCGAAATTTGATTTGGATCGATTAAGGTGTTTAGAAAGGCTTTTCAATCTGATTACTAGTACAACGGATTATTTGGTTGCATGTAAACGTAGCCAGTGTTGTTTTAATAAGTGCAAGACCAGCCAAAGAGGGTAACCATGGAGGAAGTGTTGTAGTCAGGTGTGAGAGCAGGTGCTGTTGCAGATGGGCACAGACATGAGCGCACAGAGCGAGGGGTGAAGCTGTACCTGCACTGAGCCCCCGTGCCTGTCCGCTGCCAGGTGAGAGGTCAGGTAGGACGAGTTTGTCTGCCGGTTGGGCTGCACCTCCCATGCTCCTCTGCGGTCAGAGATGGCCGTCTGCGCGGGTGGAGGAGGCGCAGGACAGGGACAGGAGGAGGTGTGGTGAGCGAGCGAGAGCGGGCGAGTGAGGCCAGGTGGCATGCAGCACAATGAAGGAAAGGAAAATCAACAAAGAAACAAAAAGAGCCAGTCAAAGCCAGGAAATGGCATTAATGACTGTGGACGCAATCGTCCAATCAAACCAAGAAGCAAAACACCACAAAATAAACACATCAAAACAGAAGAAACTGAAGGGAAAACTTTCTCCAAGCTGCTGAATGCCAAGTGGAGACTGCATGTAGTAAATCAGGCATCCAACACGGAGATCAAGTTCAAACTATCTACGGCTACATCAAAATCAAACTGATGGGGCATATTCTGCCATTTGACAAGACATTGACAGAGACAGAGTCAACACAAGGACAAACAGAAATCCAAATTCAATTTTTGAAATTGTGATGTGCAGTTTATACAGCTTCAGTACAAACCCCTGGTGCATCAGTAGTGCTGAGAGTGATACAGTTACATTCGATACAGATTCGTTTTCAGTTACATTCAGGTTAAGTGGAGATTAGTTAGTTATACAATAAATAAAAGAGAAAAATCCTGATTTATTGTGCCCTGGATTGAAATGAGATATTTTAAGAAATATATATTATCAACAGTCCTATGTCCAACTGGAACACTGCTTCTGGACACATGACCAAAACTGTGGTGTACAACAGGGTTAAAGGCACAATATGTAAGATTAAAATAACTAAAAAACAATTTTGTTGACTTGTCTCAAATTTGGAATTGCGTGTCATTGCTATGGATGTAAAGCTGACAGGTGACGCAATCATGGCACTTTAATATACTATTCATTTTATTAGACAGGTGATACTTTTATTGACAGAAAATGAATCATCGTTATATAGCTCAACACGGCTAGTCTTATTGTTTTAGTCTTGTTTTCTTGATTTACTGAGAATACCTCAGACACAACACTATTCCGTCAAGTAGCTAACATTGCAAAATTAGAAAGCTTTATATTTAGTAACGGTAATACAACATTTTCTCAATATTTTTCAAATATATTTATGTTTTATTGATCATTGAGAGAGAAACATGTGGTTTGCTTTGTTTTAAAATCATAATTTATGAGGCAGCGAGGGGGGCCTTTTACGCCACATTTAGGTGTAAAGGCTCATTAGCATGGGGCAAGGCAAAAGACGCTCAGAATTGAGTAAAATACTTGCAAATTTGCATAATATTCAAGTTAATACTTGTTCAAAACAATCACTTCAACAAAGTTTGATGAAATGAAAGTTTCTGAAAGATTTGAAGGAGATGCCATAATAATTTAAATAGCTTATAAACATATTTTACATTATACATATATTTTACACGATTATCTCGAAGGTGGACATCCAACTTCATAAACGATATTGACCATCTAAAACCAACCATGTCGAGCCAACAGATGGATGGAAAAGTTTATGCTAATTATCGTGTCTTTAACCCCAAAAGCAGGAGCACTTTTTACTATAAATCCACGCAACCATTAAATCAATTTTACTATAAAGAATTTGTAAACGTGTGGTATTTGATTACAAAACAAAAAAATCATTAACAAGACCTTTGTCTCAAAACACATTAATTTGATTGATTCTCATTTGCTAAATACTATAACATTTAAAGAAAATATTAAAAACAAGATTAAATTAGCGCAAAATAAACTTTGCGTTGCTGCCCGCAAGAATCAGCCAAATTTCTTAGACAATGTTTAAAAAAGTGCAACGGTGAGTTTAATAAAATGAAAATCAAATGTGCGTTTTACTCCGGTGCGCCTTTAGCCCCATTGTAACCTACATCTTATTGGCAACTCAATAGGAATGCATTGTTTAAATTTAATGCTTTTTGTGGTGAAAATTGACTCGTTTAATACCAGAACCTCTATTAAACTGATGACGAGGCAGTTTACAGGACGCTTGTGTCTCTCAGCCAAGGATTTCTAAATATATCTGCACTCCTCTTCCCTCACAAGAACCATAAGAATAAAGACCAACACTGTGAACTCACATCACTAGAAAGATCTTAAATATATGACGTCAGTTCTGCCAAAAATTAAAACAGTCATCAATTCATTAACTCACCCTCAACCTGTCACTGCAAAACCATACGAACAATACTTTTTACTATTACTTTTAGTTTCAGGGAACAAATAGGAAAAGTATAATTTTTGGATGACTTAAATCTTTCAACCTTGAACTATAAGCACTAATTTGAGTGCCCCTCAAATCTGAACCAAAATTAAATGTTTGCTTCAGCTAGATGAGTTCGACACAGGGCAAGTTTGTGAGATGTGCAAAGCTGATTTGCTCTTGCAGATGTTAGAGAGGCACAATAAGCAATTCACAGAAACTGGCACATGAATCAATATAGAAATATTCTCCAGTGACATTTTTAGGAACTTCTATTCCCAGCATGCACTCTGAGCCATGAAATGCTAAAGCAGTGCATGCTGTATCAGCCAGCTGCTGAGTGTACAGGTCAATGATTTGGTTTAAAGCTTCATGTGTTGCTGCAGAAACCCTCGAAAATCAACTCCACCAGGTTTAATGATAATGCTTGAGTAGATCTCATGAAAACATGTCTAGGCCATTATCTCACTCCAAAACCAAATCTTTTTTGTTTGCATTGGGATATTTCTATGTCAAGCAAGCACCCTTTACTCCCCCAAATTCTCATTACTATGAATTTTTTTTTTTTTTGGTGGTGGTGGTGGTGGTGGTAATGCTGGATAGATATTTTTGGGTTATTTCTATGATTCTCATTGGGAATTCTCATTATATTTGGATTACAATATAAAAATTGTAGTGTTTGTGTACAAGTTTGGATACTTAGTGAAATATTATGACAACCGACTAGTAAAGACATATTACTGGTTCTCTCTAGTTAAAAAGGCCTATGAATTGGCCAAAACAGGTTTTTATTTGAATCTAGTGTTTTGCACGTTTCTTTCATGGGTAGGTTTAGGCCATAGAAAATATATCAGTAATATAGTGGAACAAAAGTGTGTGTGTTTGTGTGACATTCTAATATGCTGATTAAATGCTCAAAAAACATTCCCCATTATCACGGTTGATAAGAAAGTTCAAAAGAACAGCATTAAAATTGTAAAAAAAAAATTGTAATGATGTAAAATTGTTTACTGTTACTTTTAAATAAGTTTGAGATGAAATACGACCCAGACTTAATTTTTGAGATTCACTAATTTGGTTTAGGGGAAATATTATAAACCCCTACTAAATGGACTAAACATGGAACATAGAATATTTTCTCTTTCTGTAATAAATATTTAAGTTTTGCCAATCTTAAGTTTCCTCAATGAACAGTGGAAGATTACCTGATTCCTTAAGGGCTGGTGCTGGGAGGGTCTATCTCTGTGTGCGTGGCTCTCACGCGTGACGGCAGATGCCCCTGAGTCCACGTGGACCGACCCCACTGGTGTGGGCTGAGAAGACACACCAAAACACACAAAACATCAGTTTCAAGGCCAAAGATGAACTAGCTCTGTGTCCCAGTGAATGTAGGCAGCAACATTCCAGAGAGAAAACTGTGCCAGGTTTTACTTATGACTGTACATTACTCTGTGCATTCAATGCTGAAAAAATACTGATTAAAAAATGGTCATGCAATTTTATGCTAACAGCATTGCATTATTAGCAACATGCTAACATCACAGTCAATTGAAGGCATTATGTGGTAGTGTTGTCAAAAGTAGCAATGTCAGTACTGAAATTTTAAAAATGTGACGATACCAGAATTTCCCTCTAGCATTTTGAACGCTGTTGAACGGATTCTTAAACACCTCTGATTGGCCATTGCATTCATGCACTCAACATATATGTCTGGTATTGGCTACAATGATCAACGCCTCAAAAACATGTTTTCTTCACAGAGCGCTTACACAGATAAACACGGGAGTGTTTGAAAGCGACATCTATCAGCGCGTTCGTCTATCAGTAGATCTACTAGGATCCATTGATTGACTCCTGCTTTCAAACACTTCCGTGTGTATCTGTGCAAGATATCTATTTAGGACATGTTTTTGAAGCGTTGATCATTGTAGCCAATCACAGACATATATGTTGAGCATGTGAGTACAACGGCCAATCAGAGGTGTTTAAGAATCTGTTCAACAGAGCTCAAAATGCTAGGGGGAAATTCTGGAATTGTCAAAAGTACCGGAAAAATTTGACAACACGACTATGTGGTTTGCAAAGTTGTTTCAAATCTGGTAAAATGTTTGGGATGATAATGCCTTAGAAAATAGCTACCCATGTAGGGAGGAGCTGGAACAGAGCTAGTGTGAGTGGAATGCAGAAATTTTTTATAAAGACGACATATTGACTCACAATCTGTCTGCCAACCCAATCATATGAGTAATCAAAGGTATATCCTTTTCGTTCAAACAACTCCGTGAACAAGGTCCGCAAGTATTCGTAATCTGGCTTCTCAAAAAAATCCAACCGCCGGACATAGCGCAGATAGGTGGCCATCTCCTCTGAAAGCACAAATGAGGACAAAGTTACAATGACAATCACAATAAATAAGAGATGAGGCAAGTCTGGTCTAAAAGTGCCCCATTATCCCTTTTCAGATATTACATTTCATGCAATGTGCAATCTAGCTGTTCGTGAATGTAAAAGGTCTACAAAGTTTTAAAGATCAAAGTGCATGATGAATGGAGTTATTGTCTCCCAAAAGAAAGAATCAATTCTGAACTACTGAAATGAGTAATCAGTAATTCAAACCTACGCAGATTTGTAACAAATTTGCATAATGCCAGTCTATGGTCTTCATTGGCTGCCGTAGAACAACGTCTACCCGGCCCTCAAACACTGTAGTTGGAGGCGGAGCGGAGCGGAGGCCTGGAAGAGTTTGGTTTGTGTTGTCAACATGTCAAGACGACGCTGTTTTCTGCACTGCCACAGCAAATCCACTTGCCACGCACTTACAAAGGATTAGGACTCGTGCTGGAATAGATACGGTAAAACCGACACCATAGTTACTGTTCATATCACTGTGTATCAAGTGATGAGGACGATCCACAGCTGAACTTTGGATATAGTAATAGGTGTTTAATTTCCAACACGCACTGCAAGCGGTAGACCAATCACAACAGGCTGGACCATCTGACCAATCAGAGCAGAGTAGACCAATCACAACAGGCTGGACCATCTGACCAATCAGAGCAGAGTAGACCAATCACAACAGACTGGACCATCTGACCAATCAGAGCAGAGTAGACCAATCACAACAGGCTGGACCATCTGACCAATCAGAGCAGAGTAGACCAATCACAACAGGCTGGACCATCTGACCAATCAGAGCAGAGTAGACCAATCACAACAGGCTGGACCATCTGACCAATCAGAGCAGAGTAGACCAATCACAACAGACTGGACCATCTGACCAATCAGAGCAGAGTAGACCAATCACAACAGGCTGGACCATCTGACCAATCAGAGCAGAGTAGACCAATCACAACAGACTGGACCATCTGACCAATCAGAGCAGAGTAGACCAATCACAACAGGCTGGACCATCTGACCAATCAGAGCAGAGTAGACCAATCACAACAGGCTGGACCATCTGACCAATCAGAGCAGAGTAGACCAATCACAACAGGCTGGACCATCTGACCAATCAGAGCAGAGTAGACCAATCACAACAGGCTGGACCATCTGATCAATCAGAGCAGAGTAGACCAATCACAACAGGCTGGACCATCTGACCAATCAGAGCAGACCAATCACAACAGGCTGGACCATCTGACCAATCAGAGCAGAGTAGACCAATCACAACAGGCTGGACCATCTGACCAAACAGAGCAGAGTAGACCAATCACAACAGGCTGGAACATCTGACCAATCAGAGCAGAGTACACAATCACAACAGACTGGACCATCTGACCAATCAGAGCAGAGTAGACCAATCACAACAGGCTGGACCATCTGACCAATCAGAGCAGAGTAGACCAATCACAACAGGCTGGACCATCTGACCAATCAGAGCAGAGTAGACCAATCACAACAGGCTGGACCATCTGACCAATCAGAGCAGAGTAGACCAATCACAACAGGCTGGACCATCTGACCAATCAGAGCAGAGTAGACCAATCACAACAGGCTGGACCATCTGACCAATCAGAGCAGAGTAGACCAATCACAACAGACTGGACCAACTGACCAATCAGAGCAGAGTAGACCCATCACAACCGGCTGGACCATCTGACCAATCAGAGCAGAGTAGACCAATCACAACAGGCTGGACCATCTGACCAATCAGAGCAGAGTAGACCAATCACAACAGGCTGGACCATCTGACCAATCAGAGCAGAGTAGACCAATCACAACAGGCTGGACCATCTGACCAAACAGAGCAGAGTAGACCAATCACAACAGGCTGGACCATCTGACCAATCAGAGCAGAGTAGACCAATCACAACAGGCTGGACCATCTGACCAATCAGAGCAGAGTAGACCAATCACAACAGGCTGGGTCTCGTGGAAAGATGTTAAGCATAACAGGGCACTTTAAAGTCAACATAAAACAACCCATTTTACTTCTGTAATGTCCACTTCAGCCGAAAGAGTTATTACATTTTAATGAATTATTACAAAAGACACACATTATATATTTTTTTGGAATAATGTGCATTTATGAAATGTGCACAAGACCAGGAACGTGCATTAAGAAAGAAAATGGGGTCGATTTTAATTCAATGTTGACTTTAAGATCAGCTGCTCCAAGTGAAGCACATGATGTCGTTTAAGGGGGTCTCACCGGGAAAGTTCTCACAGAGAACTTCAATGGGAGTGTTTCGCTTTGTGTCCCCAATCTTCTGGTAGCGTTCTTTTAGTGTGTCAGCCTGCAAAGCACAAAACAACAGCTCATTTTCCAGAACAAAATTAGTAACAATTTTAAAGGCGTTAATAGACTGGTTAAACATACTTTTAGTCCCTGCCAAGGGAGACTACCCCGGAGGAAATACATGAACATGTGACCCAAGGCCTCAAGGTCATCCCTCCGACTTTGCTCTGCAAGAAAAAAAAAATCCGTTTTGTACAAAATAACTAAGTTGGTTGAACAGTAGAGTTGGGAATCCTAAGGAATTTAACATTTCTGGTTCCGATTTGATTGCCTTAACTTGTTTTTTTTGTTGTTATTGTTTTTTTGGTAAATGATCTCTCATTTCAAACCCATAAGACTTATTATTATTTTATTAATGGTGTGTTGCATTCACTGATTATTTTTTGTTCATCCACTTTAAGTCAAATCTCTCTGGTTACATTAAAAACATCTTGATTTGTTTTTCGAAGATAAAAAAAAAATCGTATGAGTTTAGAATGACATGAGGGCGATTGACAGGTTCAAAAATTACAGGTTTTTTTTATCAAGTATTTTAAAACATATCTTGTTTTTTTTTATTATTTTGAAAGTAATAGCTTGCCATTTGGGGAGTGCCATATTCCACAATATAATTAGATTTTTTTTATCATCTGAAACGTGCCGCTACTTCTATTCCAAAGCAACTTCTATAATGCATTATATTATAGAATATTTTATTCTCACACACACACACACACGCGCGCGCGCGCAAAACGTGAAAAGTGGAGAAATTTGGATTTGTGCCGAATGAGAGATTTGTGAACCGAAAATAAATGTCTGTTTAACCCCTATTATATTCTTATATTTTTCAATCCTGTTCTGAAAAGCATTACATTTAAAGGATTTGTTGTGGAGTGAGGGCAAATAAAATACATTTCAGGATGTGGACTTCGACAAATGCAGTGCTCATATTTAATTATTAAACTTCAAATGATTTCAGTAATACTTTACAATAAGGCTAATTAATTAACGTTAGTTAACATGAACTAAGAATGAACAATACATCTTAAAAGCATTTATTAATCTTAGTTAATATTAATTTCAACATTTAATAATACATTATTAAAATCAAAGGTTGTATTTGTTAAAATTAGTTAATGCACTGTGAACATGTTAACAAGAACAAACAATGAACAGCTGTATTTAACAAAGATATAATAAATATATATTGTAACAAATGTATTGCTCATTGTTAGTTCATACATTAACTAATGTACCTTATGTAAAGTGTTACCATGATTTCAATGATTTAATTATTCATATTAGGTTGTATTGCGATTCCTATATTTCCATGCCCAAATTTAAGACCTCTTAAAAGAATTAACTTTTTAGGTATTTAAGACTTATGACCCTAAATTTCATCAAACTGAGGACAGCATAACCAATGCTATAAAGTGATTTTTTTCACTGTATTATCTTGGGCCGCTCATTTTCCCTCTCTCATCATATTTAGTTTAGACGGCACACTCACTAACTCGGCATCATGACTGACACGCTATAGATTCAATCCAACGTAAAAAGAACCAAACATGAAAAACTTTAAAAGAACTGGTTCATGATTCCCAACCCTATTAAACAGCCAATCAAGACGCCACATAAAGCGTGAAGATAGTGACATGCTAAATTTAAAGTTAAGTCCATTTCAGGATCAGACTAGGGAGGTATCCAACACTTACCTTTCCCTAAGTGTGTATTAATAGACATGTATCGAGCTGTGCCCGTAAGGCTCTTGTGCTCCCGGTAAGGAATGTGTTTTTTGGTTTCTGGGTCAATGTATTCTTTCGCAAGGCCAAAGTCTATGATGTGAATGATGTGCTCCTTCTTGTTTCCTTGCCGACCAATGAGAAAGTTCTCTGGCTTCACGTCCCTATAGATGAGGTTTTTAGAGTGCACATATTCCATGCGGGAAATCTGGGGAATTGAGCAAAGGATGCAAATTACACACTTACACTGCAAAGCACCAGAACGACTCCGTGCATGCACTTCTTCTCACCCGGGTGACACTCACCAGCTGAATGGCGATCATCAGGACGGTCTTGAGGGAGAATGTTCGGTCACACAGGTCAAAGAGATCCTCAAGACTGGGGCCGAGCAGCTCCAGAACCATGGCGTTGTATTTCCCACAGGGCCCGAAATAGAAGACCTGAGGCAGACCCTCTACTATTAAAAACACAAAACAGAGTATTAATCACACAAGTCATGACATTCTCTCTTTAACTCTTTCCCCACCAGCGTTTTTTATTTTTATAAGTTGCCAGCCACCCCCAGCGTCTTTTGATCATTTATTATAATTTCATTGCCCCCAGTTTTTGTTGTTGTATGAATATCGAAACATGCAATATATCAAAAGAAAGAACAGAGCCTTTAATAACAAAAAAAACCTGTTTTATTCTAGCTTCATGCATTTTTTTTATTAACACTTGAATGTGGGAAAGTTTCATAAAAAAAAAATTAAAAAAGCAACATTTTGAACAAAAAGCTTTGAAAATGTTGCCTTCCCCACCCCAAAGACATCAATGTGCGTAAATGCTTTTATTGCTCGCTATCTTTTGATACGGAGATTGTGTACACTTTCAGAAGGTGAATAATAGCGCCCCCTAGCATATAACAGTGAAAGCTGGACAATTCTGTCAATGGCAGGGAGGCGTTGTCTCTTAAATGTCTCATAAATGTCAAGTGTGTACTTTTGAAATAAAATCAAGACTATATATTATGGATTAAAGTAACGTATTTCTGCAACAACTGCATACAAGTATTGAGAGAACTATGAAAATGGATGAATACGTAAATGAAACTGGCTTTGCCTCAAGTCACTTTGAACTTTGATTATGATTCATGATATTATGAAACATGATTATGCCAAGGGATCAATATTATCAAAATGAGCAAAATTGAGTGCAAAAACAGGTCTTCCTACTGGAATGACTGGATTTGGCCCACAAAATTTTTAAAAAGGTGTGACCGTACCTTAAAGTGGCCGAACCCCATGTCTGCTATAAAACGCATTAATTAAAAGCTAAAACAAATACATGTGACTGTAAACTGTGCATCTTCAGAGGGTGACGTGGGTAGTTGAAGGCAAAGCCTACACTGCTCATTGTGTGGTGGTGTTGTAACACCCCTGAGAATAGAGCGCACTGTTGGCCTGCCGATGACTCATCTTGTGTTCAGACTGCACATAACACACACTCGGTTGTTGGTTTCCATCTCTGCTGATTAACTCTTTCACAAGTTTTCTATCGGCACTCCACTGCTCGATGATAATGGAAAGTGGGTGTGGGAATTCAAAGAGTGGGAGGAAATTCATATAGAAATATAAAATCTCAAAAAGTGAACATTATAATGAAATACGCTTTTAAAAAAAAATTGCATCAGTCAAAAGTGATTTGAGAAATGGTCAAAATGATTGCTGTATGGAATCCACTTCCAAAGATTTCCACTAGGGATGTTGAAAAATGGGATTTTACACAAATTCCCATGATCGATCGTCAATTAATCGTTAGCCTTAATACTGCAATCTGCGTCTGCTGCAGTGATATGGCCAACAGCATCACAGGGTCTGCAGATGCTGCTCGAAACATGTTCCTCACCAAATTAATGAGAATGGTTTTTAAATCTAAATAAAGGGCTAGTAGGATTGTAAAATGTTTCGATGTGATTAATAATTAAATTAAATATTTAATAATCAAATATATCGACTAACACAACGTGTCACCAACGCCGCCTCAGATGCGTGTTTGTCAGAATGTGTGGATGTTGTGGACGTGCTCTTCCTGGAACAACGCACTGAAAACGGCAACTAAACCCAATGAATTCACAACGATTTAATAAAATAGTGTTCTCATGTTATGTAATATGACAGTCCCAAATTAATCATCGTTATTATTAGTCGTGCATTGCTGCTTGAGCGGCGCGCGCTGAATGAATAACCGTTGAGTGCTTGGCTAGCGTGTTATTTCATTCAAAGAAACACACCCTATATGAGATTAATCAGATATGTATAATGATAATCAGATGCCGTTTGAGCTGCACGCGCTAAAGATCACGCTTTAGCGTCAATTCTTAACCAAATGCATCCAATGAGATAAATCAGATATGGATAGGCGTACACAAAATAAACGATTACAACTTGCATTTGGACAAAACAAAAGGCTGCGAATGCACACGCAAACTTAGTCATGATGGTGTGAAATAATCCCAAACATAACTCGCTTTCATGTTTCGCGGTTGAGCAGCACACACGAGCATGAACTTGCTTAATCGATGATCGATAAGTTTTGTCGATTAATCGTTAACATCCCTAATTTCCACAGAATTTAAATTGGCTGTCATTTGCAAAGTGTATTTCCCTTGCTTGTTAACTATACATTTTAGCCAATTTGACCATGTTTCTAGCTACCAATAATCATGATTAGGCTCTACTCTAACTTATGAGTAGAAATGCACCATATGCATGCAAACATACAGAAAAAAACTGGTATCAAACATTATGATATTAGCATTGTGCAAATTAGGCAACAAGCTGCTGTTGTTTGACAGGAATAGGTCATTTAAAATCCTTGATTTTTTCTTCATAAATATTATTATTATTATTATTATTCAAAAGGATCAAAACTCAAAAGATCTCGCCAATCTACATTCAAAATGTCCAAGTTTAAATATGATTCATTAAATTCTGATTTGGGCATTTTAATTTTAGGGGAAAATTAATTAACTGAAAATGTATGAATCCTTTAATATTTACTAATAATACATACAATTTTAGTAGGTTATATGAACTAAAAAGTAGCAATATTTGTCACATCTCAGTCATTTAAGGCAGTTTATTTGGTTGGTTACGGAATCAATGTCATGGTATCAGAGCTTGTGATCACACCAAAGTGACTCAAATCCATTTATTTGAATGGGAATGGTGTGTTGCATTCAATGCAAAAAAAAAAAAAAAAGCTTCCATGGAGGCCTAGGCCAGTGCATTTCTCCCAGTCCGTCTCACTTTGAGTCCTCAGTGCTCCAATAAAACACCATCTGCCAGCAGCCAGTTTGAGAGTGGCTCAAACACTGTCGTCTGACTGGAGACGAGAAACCATGTGACTCAAGGGCCTCTAGATCTCTCACACACACACACACACACCAGCCTGCACTGACGCATCTCACTTCTGCCACGCTGCACACTTAAACCCCAGTTCAGCCGGAGAATCAAACACAAAGAGTGGGAGAGTCCGGTGCGCTGGATTTATCAAGCCTGAGCTGGTTGATCAGTAGCCAAGCCATTCCCAGCCAAACTCAGAGATTCAAGTCCCGATGCCAAGGCGGTGTATCAGAGTTCAACACGATAAAGATACACATTAACCACACACAAAAGAGAACTTGACTGTTCTTTCTAGAGGAAGAGACAGGAGTGTGACCTTCGTTTGACCAGCATGATGGTCAATTATGACATGTGCAAGAAGCTGTTAAACATTACTGGTTCATAAGGAAAGAAGTATTTTCTAAAGGAAGTCAGAGTAAGGGTCATCTTTATTAAATATAGAGATTCATATTGAGGAGTCATCTCCTACTAAAAATACAATGGTGTTATCATTGTTTTGAAGATAATACTATACTTTGAATCTTGCAAATACCACGGTGCATAATCACTTAGAAAAGAAGATTTGGCGAAATATTTCCATATGTCGAAATTGTTGCAAACTAACTGAGAATATATTTTCTTGTCAGTTCACTATTGTGCCTAATCCTTATTGGATAGATAACATCATTGGTACCATCTCTGTGCTGAGCCCATTGAGAAAGAGTGGTTAGTAACCTTAATAATCCACAGTATGTTCAGGTTATTTATATGAGACAATGTGTAATTACCAATAAAGTCATTTAGTAATTTAGTTTGGACTGGAGTGAGGTGAAACCAGAACAAAGCAAGTTGTTGTTAGCTAGCTGCTAATTTTATTAAATTCATATGGCAGACAATTAGACTATTAGTTAAAATACATTTTAATGCTACTTTTTTGATTTTATGATTATATACAAAATAATTATCAGGTCTAGCAAAGGATCTTATCTTACAAAGTTGTATGTATGTATGTATGTATGCATGCAAAGAGGGCAAGAAAGGATGACAAGTGAAAGTGACAGGTAATATCTGTGTCTGATAATTGCATAGCCTATATACAATTTACATATAAAATATTTGTAAGCACTTTGTTAATCTATCCTAAGTTTAGCCATTTAATGAATAAATAGTGTAAGCAAAACTCACAAACTCTTTCTTTGCATTATTTTTACATTTACTGTCAAGTATTGGTCTCGCAAATCATGGATAGGGTACTTTTTACTGTGTGTGTGTGTGTTTTTGTGATTTATGAGGACAGATATTTGTATAATGACATGGGTATTTCACTGGTATTATAACGTGAACGTGATTTATGGAGATATTTCCTGAATCCTCATTTCAAATGGCTTAAAAAACATGCCAAACAGTTTTATTAAATATGTAAAATTCAAAAAGTGTCCTTTGATGGGTAGGTTTAGGGATAGGGTTTGTATGTGTGTGTGTGTGTGTGTGTTTAGGGGTCGGGTTAGTGTAGGGGAATATAATAACAGTTTGTACAGTATAAAAACCATTACACTTATAGAATGAGTGGACTGAGCTCACTCATGATACCAGCTCACGTTCACAAATCCCTAGGCATTACACGAGTCTCCATCCAACCTGAAAAATAGAGAGAGACTGAGAGGAGACAAACAACAGAGGATGGACGTGGATTGCATAAGCTCCTTGGGCGGTGTTATGTCATTCACAAAGCTGCGTTTGAGGATGGAGAGACGGAGGAACAAGATTAACAAATTGCCCACTTTGCTGGGAGTGCTCGTGCCCAAACATCGACACAAGCATCCCTGGAAAAGCAGAAGAGCAAGAGACGGGAAAACGAGGTACGACCGGGGAACAGGTTGAAGGGAAGAGTGCAGTCAGACACGATTTCAGATGAGGGCAGGATATGATTATGGGCGGTTGGTATTATATCAGCTCATGTTTTTCCTGCATGTGTGGGATACGCCTGGCCACAGCTCAGACTTCCCGTCAGCCAACCATGATGCGCTGAGAAGACAAGGGGAGGTGGCCAAAACCTGGCGCCATCGGGATCAAACGCAAACCCTCCATCGCAATCTAAGGCAGAGCCACCGCAAGCCTCTTGTCTGAAAAATGCAACTACAGCAAACCAACATTGTGTGACAGGAATCTTTGCTGTGATATTTGTTCTTCCTGTCTGTCAGCCTAGTCGCTGTAACATGACCCGAACCGCTGTGATGTCCGTAAATGTGTACCCACATCAAAGATGTCCCTCGCTCTCTTTTGTATCGGATCGGATTAAAAGGGATGATCTCTAGTGCAAACAGAAGAAGAAATTACAGCTGAATCAGTTTGTGTATTCTGTTGACTTCAAGCAGAAAATAAAAAAGCATTCAGAGAAACGACATTGAAAGGGTTGCGCCAATAAAACTATAAACTCGACATTACAGCTGGGTAATATAGTCTATTCTGATTTTGTTTTGTTTTGATCAATTTTTATATTTCTTTTTAACCAAACAGCCATTGTGGTAATGTATACCCAAGTTGGAAAACACAGTATGCCCCGAATTAATTCAAAGTAATAAACTGCATTATTTAACGACGTTTTAAAAGTAATAAATTAAGACAGACATAAATATTAGTGTTGTAACTTTACACTTAAAAAATATTAATAAATGTTATATTATAGAAAGTATTGAATATATTAGTGCAGCCCTACAAACAAACAAGCACAGCAAACCTGGATTTTTTATTAAAATTGCAATTAGAGCGTTTCTCCTAATCACAATATCAAAAATGGGGTGGAACTGACCAATTGGAAACTCGTCAGCAAGATAAGTGCATGAAATTAATGTTGATTCATTTTAACTGCAAATCCCATTTTGTATGCATCATAATTGATCAATATATCAAGTCCCACTCAAAAATATATACAGTAAACAGTATAGAGCTAATTCCTTCCATGGAGTAGGTGGTATTACCAAAATATCATGATATAGATTTCTTAGGTGTCTTTTTTTAACCCTGAAATGTATGATATACATATAAACATGT
Source organism: Meda fulgida (assembly GCA_030578275.1). Taxonomy (NCBI): domain Eukaryota; kingdom Metazoa; phylum Chordata; class Actinopteri; order Cypriniformes; family Leuciscidae; genus Meda; species Meda fulgida. The sequence goes on from CM060622.1 coordinate 3,069,526, forward strand.
AGTGAAGTTTATTAGATAATATAATAACATCAATACTTTTAAAAATGAAAGTGACTTTCATTTGATTTTGAGCAGCTGAGCTTGAGCATCCGATTTAGAAATGCTAAAATAAAGCAAGAAATTAGTCTTAAAAGGACAATACGACTAGACAAGAGTAATGCATCGTAAATATGACTGCATAAAATCACGTGTGAAACCACAGTCAAATATCCTGTATTGTGACACTTGGAAAACTGTGACAGTGTGACCACATAACAGGTGAATTCCACTTTAATGAGGTAAGTGTCAATGCCGTAAACAACCTACAGTCACGCAGTGTTTACATTACAAAACTAATTCAGTTTCATTAAAATCAGCAAAGCTGTCTGTGCTGGAAAGGCCTGTTCAATTCAAAAAGTAGGCTATCATTTCAGCTACTTTATATTTTCTAAATCACATTGCAGATATACCACAGTCCAGCATAATCACTACCGGCTGTCAGATGACACTGGTTACACAGTATATACCGTCATACCGCCCAGCCTTGACGTTCAGCAGATCTCTATAAGAGCATTACATAATGGGTTTGAATATCGAGGCTTGTGTGTGTAATCATAACTCACTAATAGGAACAGATGGGATTGACCGTGATCTCTGGACCAGTGATGTCACTTCTCTCCTCATTGATAAGAGACGCATGCCCAGGAATTGAGCGAGAGCGAGAGAGAGAGAGAGAGAGAGAGAGAGAGAGAGAAAATGCACTGATCACACCATCACACAAGATGAGTAATCATCACTAACACCCTCGTCACCGCCTGTGCTCCGAACTTACATTAGATAATATTCCATTTACCTTTGAAATAAAGAAATGTTTTCTGAGAGCCCTGATAGACTGATACATTTAACAGTCTGATGTTCCACTTATTACAGATCTCCTAAAAGGTCATTTAATCTGTCTGAATGCAGGACTGCTCAGAGTCCGGCGTGACATGTCCTCCCAACGGATAAGCGTGCGCTGGCAGGGCCGTGACATCACTGCATGATATCGAGCTCAGACTGATGCTGCTGAAAACCTCTCAGAGAATCATGTTTGGGCATGTCCGAGTCTGTCCTTCAGGAGAGCAGCCTGCATGCTCAGCCACAGACAGACTAATGTTGTGATGTCCAACCCAGCCGTGTGATAAAATAATAATAATAATAATTTTAGCTATATAATAACAAGACAGTTTTGTGCTTGAATGGTCAAATACACCCACGTGTGTCAATATGCCGTCTTTGCCAGTGTATTTGTAAACAGTTGTTTATTCTTCAGTGAACAAACAGTTGAGAAAGAAAATGCATGTGTATCAGTATATTGGATTCGTGCATTCGGTCTTAAAGTGACAGCAGCCTAATATTCATGCTTCAGTCTGTGTCATTAACATTGATCAAAGAAAGACTGAGAAAAATCACTCACTGCTCTTGACTGAATAACTTGTATTTTTAGGAATAAATGCATATTGAAATGTACACAGTAAAGACTATGGAGGTTTTTTAGGTAGATATCATTACTTTATACAATTTATGTATTTCTAGTGCTTGAAGTTTTTCAGGCATTTCATTTGTGTCTTTTCTATTCTATACTTTGTCATAGAGGTTAACCGATTCATCGGTTTTGCCGATAGTTGATTGGTGGAACTATCGTTATCGGCAACAATCCACACCGATAAGTTTTTCCGGGTTGCGTCTGTTGCTGGAGCGGCTGAGAAGTGTGTGCAGTCATTACACAGTAGGAGAGCGCTGAAGAGACTCCTGGCATTATACAGAGCGAGAGCGCCCTCTACAGGATATCAAACTTTCACTGGCTGAGTTGTTTACGTTAACATGTGAGGCAGCGCCGGCAGGAGATTACAAGCTGCACAGAGAGCGCTGACACTTCAGATGCGCATTTAAAACACAGACAGTGAAACGGTATGAATACAGAACACTAAAGTACATATTGCCATAGCATTATAAAGTAATTAATTTGTTGACTAGATGCTGCATCAGCAGAGAAAGAACAGAAGTTTGCCGTCGAGTCTGAGAGGAATGACAGTAACGGCTACCTCAAGCGATTAAAGCAATGTGACAAAAACACACGCAGACCTGACCCAAATGTTTTTTGTCGCAATTGATACCATCTATTTGTATTAGTTTATATCCAGCTGGTCACTTTTATGCTTTAGTAGCCGGCAAAGTTGTATATTTAAAGCTAGTGACGTGATTGCTTTCTCAACATTGATATTCATGTTCAGCCGAACATACACAAATCAGAAACGCAATCAATTTCAGTTCTTTTTTTATCACTACAGCACATATTGTTATTTTGATTAGATAATCATCAAGTGTTCTAAAATAGAAGCAAATAAAGTGAGAGACTGTTCATGTAATAGGTCTACATTCATGTAATTTTAATGCTCTGGTCTTTGCAGATGTTTAAATATGGCCATCTTCTTTAAGCATGAATCAATGAAATGGTAACACTTTACAATAAGATTACAATTTTATCATTAAATATGGTTAATAAATGTTGTAGAAGTATCATTCATTGTTTAATTTCAACATTTACTAATACATTTTAAATTGATTTTAATTTATTTTCTGTTATTACCTTAATATGAACAAGAATGATCAATGTTCAATTGTATTGACCAAATATTCATACATGCAGTAAAAATGTATATTGCATAATGCATATAGTTCATGAAAGCTAGAAAATACATCCTTGTTAACAAATGGTACTTGCAAAGTGTTACCTTTGAAATCTACATATGGCTATGTTTCTAGGTTATAGCTAAAAAAACACACATTTGACCTGTAATATTTAAATGTTTAAATTATTTTCTGTAGAGTTCGTTCTGTACAACTTCTCATTTTAATATAATATTTATATATTTATTTAAGCTAGCTCATTTCAGTTCAGCACTGTTTTACTTCGTGTTATATTTGTTTTAATCCCAGTATCCATTAAAATTAGCGGTTAAATAATCGGTTATCGGCATGTACGGTAAAACCTAAATATCGGTATCGGTAAAATCCACTATCGGTCGACCTCTACTTTGTCCTATTGCTTGCAATTAGCTTCTTTGTTCTCATTTTATTACTGACTGTTAACTTGTTTTCAGTAAGCCTGAGAGTTGAGTCAGTTGTCAGATTTTTTATTATTAAAACTAATTTCTCATGCATTTCATCCCAAGCCTCCTTTGCTAATTCTAAAACATAATTTTAGAGCTTGTAACAGAGGCTTGAGCCACCGATATGCAGACTTATGCTGTTATATAAGAGAGATGCAGACTATTGCATTTATTACAGCGAGAAAGAGATTAAGCATGTGTGAATTACCTGAGTCTGTGCTTCTCTCAATGGCGTTCAACAGGAGCCTTGCTACTATTAGCAAAACCGTAAGCTTAACTGCTTCAAGAACAGGGACATTACTTCCTCACAACTGAGAAATGATATGTAGCTTTTTAATTGCAAAACTATTTTACTAATAAAGTTGCAGGGCAGTGCTAACTTTTGAGTCTGTGCATGTTTCTGTGATGTGTGTACATTTGTATGGGAGAGAGAATGTGCTTTCAATAGATAAATGTAATTTAGTGGGAAAATATGGAAATAGTTTGCCATTTTTATCATATTGTTTGTTATATCTATTTGCTTGGTAAATGTCTTTGTGGGTTATTTTGCTGTTGTAGGCTCCAAGGACCTTTAAAATAAGTGAAACCATTTGCCGAAGTTACATGAAACTGTACTTTAGTCAAGACCAGCCCGGAAATACTTTAGCTGTGCCTTCACCAGAAAATAAGGGTTAGCCAACCGTGCTGAGAACTCTGGGGTGAAAATGGTTTGTAATCCTGACGTGCCGTACCAGTCTAAAGTGGAAATATAACTGGAACCATTCGGCCCGGCGGTGCTAAAGCGGCTTTAGAATATTTTCAACCAAACAGAATCAAGCATTCAACAGCCCTGAAACATAAATGTAAAGAATTAATTTAAAAGAACATTTGGTTTTTGAATCAAAAATCATCTAAAAAGGTAAACAAAGCAAAGGTTTTAAGAATTCTGACTGACGAGGAATGAAGCGCATCGCATTTATTTGGTACAAAATCCTCCCGGAAGACAGACGTACCTGGGTTTAAACTCAAAGAACGATCTGAATCTCTAGGGAAGATATCAAGGCTACTAACAAAGCCTGTTATGTAAATAGATTTCAGTATTGCATATACACGGCTGTGTTTGTGCATTATGAGGTTTCCTAACAACAGGAAAACCACTACAGAGAAGAACAAATAGAGACGGAATCAGTCTGCCTTAAATAATGCACTAATATCTCATAAGCCGCCTCCATGAACCAAACGTTAAAGCCAGACTAAACCATCCAAACATGCTGTGCAGGAGGAAGGTGAGAATCACAAAGAGGAGGATGAGACTCTCCACCCCTCCATCACCCCATCCATCCATAAAGCATGAGCTGAGAGCTCAGCAGGAGGCAGACACACACGCACACACACACACACACACACTGCTACGCCTGGGAGATGCTCTTTATACTATAGCAGGGGGGGGGGGGGATTTGATTCACTGGGACATCATTATACTTTTTCAAATCGAGCTGATCATTAATTTGTACTGAAAGCATAACAGGATCATACAATCACAGATAAATGCCAATCGCCACATTAAACTCAGGTTTCACTCACCTTGAGGAGTAAAATAATGACTTTGCAGTCGTTCGTGGATAAATGGATTACTGGATAAGAACTGCTAAACATTTTTTAGAGTCACAAAAAGGATTTTGGCAAAGGTACTAGGATAATGATAAATGTAAAAAAAAATACTAGAGATATGCCGATAACTATAGCATTTTTTAAAATGAACATATGAAGAGTTCAGATGCAAAAGCCTCTAAGTGCCATTTGAAATTTTCTTCTAGAATGATAATATTTGTCAAGCTTGTATATTTAAGTTCAGTAATTTCACTTAAATGACAATTAATAGGTAATCTTCATTGCCATTTAAGTCTTTTAATTTAGTCACGTTATATAAAACATAACTTGTATCAATAAATATATCAAAAGTGTCACTGACAAAACCTTATTATCTTCTATTTTTAGTCTTAATTCCTCTAATCTCTACCAGTGGAGGAAGAACTCAATGAAAACGTTTTTAATTACATATGTACTGTACTTTTATACTATTTTTAAATAAGTAGTAAGCAAAATGTACTAAACGTGAAACAGTGTTATATTTATATAAATGATTGCTTGTGTAACGTAGCGTTATAGGCAGAATGAGCTTCAACACTGTCTACATCGGCCGTTATTGTTCGCATCGCAACAGCTGTTTACCCTGGACGCGAAAAAGCATCCGTTACAAAGCAGAATGGGGCATCAGTTTACTGTCGGAGATTTGTCGCTTGCGCAACGCATTTAAAATCAATGTTTCATCAACCAATTGCCTGGGTTAAATAAATAAGAAGTAAATATAGCAGACAATATAATCAGGACTTCTCAGCTGTGCGCTTTTCCTTAGTCATCACAAGCTCACACAATACGTGACAGAGGCTGCAGCAGAGATTGGCTCTTAACAGAACATCAAATATTCATTTTATTTTATTTTTCGTGTTCGCATTTATGAGGAAAAAACAATGTTACGGATGTGACAAGCTCTGAAAGCGGCACTAAAGTGCTTTTAAACTTTCACAGAGACCTCAAACAGAAAGCACAAAGCCTGTCATTAAAGTGATTTTCGTTTTGTATTAATTGTATCTTAATTTTAATCAATGTTTCATCAACCAATTGCCTGGATTTAATAAATAAGAAGTAAATATAGCAGACAATAGATAATCTCGACACGGAGGCGCCGGTGCTTGAACTGCAACTCGTCTCATAAATAAAATCAAAACTCAGCGTATAGACCTGAGAAATATATCTATATTGAAATGTCTACTTTTAAACAGAACAATTCAAAACGAAATACAGACTGCTCTCTGCTGTAATCCGTATGAAATGTGCATTTCTCTCTGGTGTGTTCACTGAAGATCGCGAGTCAGCTTTGTCAATTTTGCAGCGACACTGACTGAAAACACTTGTTTATTAATAAACAATTAAAATGTCTCCTTGCTATATTTGATGTATTCACAATCATTACTTTTGCCAGTTCTTTGTGACAGCTTTTATGTGCTTTATTGGCACCACCACCCTTACATGAATTACCCTTACATATTTTTACAAAATATTCATTTATCGGCCATTATAAATGCCGATACCGATAGTTAGGAAAATGCCTAATATCGGCCTGCCGATATATCGGTCTGGCTCTAATATTAAATGAACATTTTCAATAAACAATTTAAGTTTTTAATTGCCAACACAAACACACACACACACATTTATAATGTATATTACATAGCCATACAGCTATAATGATAACTTTAAACTCAAATGCACTTTGAGCGACACAGAACAAAATATTTATAATGACATGGAAATGTCTAAAACTAAGATATGATTAATTTCTATAACTTTTCTAGGCAAAAGTTTAATATATTTTTAAATGCATTCTCACTGAAGGAGGTTCAGCGTGCACAGCATAAAGACTGGACTAATCGATAATGAAACTTGCCAAATATTTTCATTACTGACTTCTACCAATTAGTCATTGCAGTCCTAATTCTCATTATTTGAAAAGGAGCAGAGGTCAAAATACAGGCCCTCCTATGTCACACAGGGAATTACTTTTGTAATAATTTTGTAATTAAACAACAAAAGGCATACACCTAGTTTCAAGAGTCCAGGAATATGAATCTCCCAGTAGCTACGATGGGCCTGACGGCATGTAAGAGCTTGCAGTCGTGCCTGGGGGAGGGTAGACCTCTGGGCTCGGGTTGCACAGTTCAGGACGTAAGGGGAAGCACATCCTCAGGATTTCATGCTACAGTCACAATAGCATCTCCTTCACCTGAACACCCAGTGCCTCACTTCCTTTGGTCCTTTCTTTTCGGGGTCTAGCAAACATGCTCCCCAAGAAATGGACACAATAGCCTGACTGTAGACTAAATGAGCTTAGGTGCTTTACTTTATTAAATAATATTATATTACCTTTCATGTAGTGTGTAATAAAGCTGATTGTGAGTGTAATAGATATACAAAGTTTCAAAGTTCAAAGTGCACGATAAATAAAGTCTCCCAAATGAAAGAAGCAATTCTGAACTGCCTGAAACAAGGTGTCTGTTTCCATCCCACTCGTACTTCCTGTTTGAACCTACATAGGTTAACAAATTTACATAATGCCCACCTATGGTCGTCATTGGCTGCCTGCGAACAACATCTACTTTGCCCCGCCCTCTGTACACTGTAGAGGAGACTAGAAGAACTTGGTTTACTCGTTTTCGGCGCTGCGAAAGCAAATCCACTTTGCATGCGCTTCCAAAGGATTAGGACTCAGCCTCGAATTGATACGGTACAACCGACGCCATCGTTACGGTTTGTTTCACTCAAGCGGCAACATTCTAATCTGAAAAATGAAGCCTACTCGGAAGTGTGAAAAACTGCAATACATGTAAAATCCGCTAGGGGCCGGTCCCAAAAGGGAGCAAATGTCCATAGAACCCCATGTTAAAATGTCCGTTTTCACAGCATAAATTCATGTTTTTACAGGTTGGTCCCATGGACTTTTATTGTATTTTTCGATAGGTTCCGAGTGCCTGACAACTGTGAGGGGGGTGAATTTAAACTTGTTAGTTTAGATCGTATTTAGATATAAAATGTATGACAAACAAGGGTGTGGTTAACTTTGATTGACAGCTGATAACGGGCTGCGCCGAGTGGAATTCCTGAAATTTGACGTCTCGGTTATGATCTGACAACACATCATGCCACCTCTGCATCCTTTCTGAACAGTTTGAACGAGATTTTCTAAGATGGCGCCGCCCATACCCCCCCATAAACGGCCTCAAAACCGTTCTTCAGAAAGTCTATGGGTGACGTCACAGACGCTTTGTCCATATTTTTTATGATTTCACTGTGTAAGTGCTGAGGAAGATCCGTAGCTGAAATTCAGATATGTTAATGAGCGATTCGTTTCTGACATGTGCTGTAAGCGGTCAACCAATCACAGACTGGGCCATCTGACCAATCAGAGCAGAGTAGACCAATCACAACAGACCGACCACAACAGACTAGGCTATCTGACCAATCAGAGCAGACCAACCACAACAGACTGGGCTATCTGACCAATCAGAGCAGACCAACCACAACAGACTGGGCTATCTGACCAATCAGAGCAGAGTAGGCTCTCAGAAAGGAGGGGTTTAGAGACTGGATCCACTCAATTGAGTGGTTTTGACCTTGAATGGATTATAGGGGCACTTTAAAAGCTCTCTCTATAAAGCAAAGTCTGCTACTGCATCCCAGCAGCATCTGTGAGGGGTTAGGATATCAGAGTTTATGTGGGACCCTGCTGATTCGGTATTACTCGAGCGTGGTGCTCAAGGAGCTGAGCAAGGCACCGGTGTAGAGTTACATACGCTCGGCTGCCAGGCATTTTAATCAGCCGACTGCTTTTCAGACGTCATAAGATAACAGCGCTAAGTGAACATCCCGGAAACGCTTGTGGTCAGAGTGCCACCTTTCCTGAAGTGCGGATTCATCACTGAGACACAAATCCTGCTGGAGGACACGTGCGGAGAAGCACGGTCTGCATTCTTCTGTCCCAAATACAGCACAGAAAGAACATTTATACACGGCAAAAAAGACTTGCACACACATCCCTGCATATACCAGCAGAGATATAGGCTTACAGAGGTTTACAGCGATTCTCATATAGATGCTAGCTGTGCGATAAATTATTGATCAGCTGCTGCTGCCACCCTTTTCTGGCCCAACATGCCCCTGAACTACATACTCAACTATATCACTACAAACACACCCGATTGATCAGTAAAAACACAGATATGTTACTATGCTACTAAAGTAACATCATTTAATGTATTCGCTTAGGAGGACACTGTGGAGGTGATAGTGGATTTCACTGTAATACAGTTCTGTACACAGACACTAATGTAATCAGTTGTAATGGCTGTCAAATGAGGCTGTTTTCAGTTCAGTTGACTGTGAGAAGCATTTACCTTGAAACTAATTTGCAGTCTCCACAGTATTTAATCATGTCACTGCATAATTACACTTCTTTTAGCAGATTAAAATGCAATGTCAAAATTCTAGCCAACATAAGAATATCATCAAATCAGTGATTAGCATTTTTCGGCTACCGGTCAAACGTTTGGAATAATTAAGTGGGTTTTTTTCTTATGCTCACCAACGCTGCATTTATTCAGTCAAAATACAGTAAAAACAGTTATATTGTGAAATGTTATTCCAATTTAAAATGAACTGTTTTCTATTTGAATATATATAAAAATTTTATTTATTCTTGTGATGCACAGCTGAATTTTCAGCATCCAGTCAGTGTTACATGATCCTTCAGAACAGGGTTGCATGATATATTGTTTTACCATCGATATCATATCAAGTATAGGATTATAGTTGATCTGTACGGACCAGTCACCACAGTTCAAATCACAAGAAAACGCATGCGTACAATTATGGATCTGTGCATGCTGTCTTAAAGTGACAGAAACCTAATATTCCTGCAGCTGTCTATGTCAATGTCAATCAAACTACAAAATAAAAAAAATAAAAAAGTTAATTTCGTAGCTTTAAAAAAAAAAAAACTATGCAATGTAATTTTACATTTTATTCAATTCCTGTACCTGAATACTGTTAAGGTTGTTTATTTTATTTGTATCTTTGTTCTATTGTATTCATCTATGCTTGTAATTTCATATGCAGATTCACTCCCCTACAAAATCATCCCAATCATTTTAGAATTACCAATTTCCATTTCCAAATGGAGCAATACAAGTCATCTGGGAATTTTCTTTTCATATCGCAATCTTTATATTACTTCAGAAATCATTCTTATATGCTGATTTTCTGTTCAAGAAACATTTCTGAATATTTCAAATAAATGCTGTTTGTTTATCTTCTACTCATCCAAAAAAAAAAAAAGAAAAAAAAAGTACTGTGCTTTCCCCAAAAATATTGGGAGACCAGTATTTGAGGACTATATGCAGCATGGCCCAAAATCTGTATTTTAAAAAGCACTGGAAGATATCAAAAGAAAATATGCATAAGCATAACCCAGGAGAAATGATTGACAGCTAATGCTGTATTCCCCCTTCAGATGATCTAGCTATCTATTAAATGCAAACACAAGAAACTGGGTAAGCATGACAAAGCACCTTCTTGCTGACGCAGCTGCTGCTGAGGATATATTTTGTGCTAATAAATAGAGTATGAAGATGTTGACTAAGGAATGACTGTGCGTGAATCTTAATAGAGTCTAAGGCCACGCCCCCTGGCCTGTCATCACCCAGACACTGAACATGTAATTTGCATTGTCACCAGGGCAACACCGTGTGATGCTTGAGCCGCCACTTCCCGAATCAAAGTGCAATGCGGAGTGATCAAGCCCAGCAGCCATTGAAGGTGCAGACGAATGTTTCACCACTAGTCTTGTCTCAATAATGACGTCTTGATAAAAAAGCTACAAGATAGTGAAGCTAACAGCATGAAAACATAAAATTTAAAGGTCAAGAATACAATAATACATTAGCCACCACCACTTTTTCAATGACGTACTACTCGCATTGACGGGAATATCTGATTCATGAATGAGGCCTGAAACCAGTCAGAGAATATCGGAATCCATGTTGTTGTTTTTTTCCTGCTTACATGTTCATGGGTCATATCTGCGCCACATGAAAGAAAAAAATAATAAATCGGAATTGGATCACTTGAACCATGCAATGTAAATGCGGCTTAATTAAGTTAACATGCGCTACGGATGACCAATACTTCTAAAGCATTTTTTAATTTTAGTTAATTTTAATTTCAACATTTACTAATACATTTTTATGTTTAGTGCACAACGCACTGAACTAACATGAATGAACAAACAATGAACGACTGTATTTTTATCAAATAACATTAACATTAGGATTTTGTGTGTGTTTTAGAAAATGTATTGCCATCTTGTTGTTCTATCCAGCATTTTTTCATGCAATAAATTGACATATAAAGAGACATGGATGGAAACTCAACTAATGTTGAATCCCCAAAAGATTAGTCAGCATATCTTATCCATTAGCGCCTCAGTCACACCTACTTGAAAATTGTTGGGGGGAAAAAAACAGCAGCAAAACAATGAGGTACAAATAGCTTACAAAAGCCATGACAATTATAGGGAACAAAATCACAATGGGTTTAACATTTTGAGAGAGGCGGCACTTCACTGAGACAAATGTACAAGGGAAAACTGCTGAAGAATTTCTTTGTTAAAGGCACTAAATGTATTTAAACATGATCTGATCATTGCTGTTCTCAATTCATCAGCCATTGGAGGTGAAGCAAAACATACATTTTACGATTTTCATTTCAGTTTAATATATACGCCTAGGCTGCGTAAACATAGTAAACCTAACCGTCTGTAAGATCAAAACTGAAGCTATGACTCAACATGTCAGATACTCCAGAGGGGAAAAATCCTCAATCCAATACAAAGGAAACATCCTCATAAAGCCTGCTCGGGAAATGCTGGCTTCAAAGCAAGAAAAATAACAGTAAATCCCGGTCACAAAGCCTGAGTGCAGTAAAAACAAAGTCATGCACCCGCATATGAAGATTAAGGATAAATGTAGATGAGATACAAAGCGAAAACACACTGACTAAACGGAAAAATATGAAACACAGCAGATGAAAATGCATGAATTGAATATTATCCAGGTAAATAAAGGAGATAAACACAGGATACAGTAGTGCTGGTGAGGATTATAATCTTACCAGAACTGCCTAATGTTTTGTAGAACCGGTACTCCAAATGAAGCTGTGGGGCCCTCGATTTCACAGGTTCCTTTAGGAGTGTCAGACAAAAAAAAAAATCAATTAAAAACCTTTTATTTGTTTACGTTGAAGTTCTTTCAAAATTAGGGTTGACACAAAATATCCCTGTAAACACAGTTGTTTATGTCTTAAGTGAATGTAAACAGTAGGGAAAGAAAATGCATGTGTATGGCATATTGGATTCGTGCATTCAGTCTTAAAGTGACAGCAGCCTAATATTCCCATCATTAATGTTCCATAAGTCGCTTACTGATCTTCTTGACTGATTAACTTTTGTAACTTTAATAAGGATTAATCTATATTTTATATATTTATAATTAATTGTAATACATTATGGTAAAAACATTTTTATTTAATAATCATAATATATTATATTGTAGTACAATATATGCTATAATAAAAATATTGAAATATAATATAAGCACACTCCGTCTCCAGGAGAGTGCTTAAGTGCTGAGTGGTTTAAACACTGGAAAGACTTTAAAGTTTATAATTTGCATTGTTATATTATGTGACGATGCCTCGATTGTGCAATTGACAAATCCTGTGTCAACTGTGCAGCTCACTTATAGTGCAGATGCGATATGATGCCATTTGCGCATCTTGGGAGGGAAAGAGAGAGCGCACGGTGATTCACTCACTCTGTTTGGGAAATTACGTCTCACATTATTAAATATCTTGCAGAGATGGAAAGAGATTGAGACGGTGCCGCTGCATGTCATGCCATACCTCTCACGGCAGGCGCGCGTCTTTATGTGTCGTCAGCATGAGATCGTTTATGAGATCGGCCTTTAGAGACCGCCGATCAAACTTCCTAAAGCGATTATCGGCTGATAGCGATCTGTAGCCGATCAATCGGCGCAACCCTAGCAGTAATCCAGTAAATAGTACAGGATGGTGTTTAGCTGCAAGCAAATGTTTGGCAAAAAGACAGAATCAATTTGGTTGAATCTAAATGTTTTCTTTTTGTTTGTTTTTTACTTATTGGAATTCAAAACTGTGAATCAGTAAGAATAGGAATCGATAAGCAGAATCAGAATCGCTCAAATTCAAACAACACCCAGCCCTATCCACAATATACAACAAACACTTCAATCAGCCAATCACATTTATTCCCGAACATCTGAGGAGCATATTCAAGTTGTCACTTCTAATATTCTTTTAGTTTCAGGTTCCTAAAATACATTATGCTTTCTTGCTTATAACGTGACTTCCATGACTTTATAACAATCCAAGCTTTTTATCCCATGTCTGCATCACCTGATATAATCAATTGGTATAAAATAATAAATGTACTTACCAACTTTATTGCAACGTACTCATTGGTATAGAGATTCTTTCCTACAAAAACAAACAAAGGGTGACCAACTGAAATTGAAATTAGACTGTTTGAACATGAATGCAATAATATGGACTTTTCAGCCAATGCTAATATTTTTAATGATTGGAACTCTGCCTTTTTTAGGCATGAAATCTAATGGAGATTTTGACAGGAAAGTGAAGGTATAGAGAGAGGGGTGGGGCTGGTATGGGACATGACACAGGTCGGTTTTGAACTCGGGTCCCATTAGGACAACGGCAACAGCTAGAAATACAATTATGAGATTATTGGTTGAACAACAAAAGTAGTAGTTCTATTTTTTGTCAGTTCCAAAATCTACCAATTTTGTCATCAATTCTATAAGTAAATTTAAATCAGGGTTCACTAATTCTTTTAGAAAAGACATCCAAGGCACTTCATCCAGTCCAAAAAAGTTAAAAAGCCTTTATTTACATCACGGCTATTACAATAGAAACATTAAAAATGGTTAAAACACGGCACACTGATGCATTTGGGCCTTCAGCCTTCCTCAGAGTGTGTCGACATGTGACCAAAGGCTTTTTAACTTTTTCATGACGTAATAACGAACGCAGGAGTGCAGAGGATGGAGCAAAACAAAACACCAGTCACAAAAAAGAAGTCTAACACGACAATTTTTAAAGAGAAATGTGGGAGGAGCTTGAGTTTGTTGCCCAGAGAGACGTCAAAGCTTACGACACTTCTACATCCTACGTCATACATCATCAAGTGTTACTCTTTTGGCATAGGTCGACTTGCGTAGGCCATCTGCCAGAAGCTAGTTGTTTTAGTTGATGAAGTTTTAAATACAGATATTTTTCTTACACAAACTCATCACTTCGCTTCAGAAGGCCTTTATTAACCCCCGGACCCGTGTGGAGCACTTTTATCATGGATGGATGCGCTTTTATGGATTTCAAAACATAAACGGCCATTCACTGCCATTATAAAGCTTGGAAGAGCCAGGACATTTTTTAATATAACTCCGCTTGTATTCGTCTGAAAGAAGTCAGTCATATACTAAGATGACTTGAGGGTGAGTAAATAATGGGGTAATTTTCATTTTTGCTTGAACTAACCCTTTAAGCAAAGAACCTCACCCCAGGTTGCTCCGAGAAGACTTTTGTGATCAATTAAGTCACTAATGGCTTTCCTTACCGAGCTTCAGCTCTCCAAAGTTGCCACAGCCGATCTTCTTGCCAACTCTGAAGTTTGGTCCCACCATGAGGACCCCCGAGGATGCGGAGCTGGAGGGCCGCGAGTGCCCGCTGCGCCCCTGGGCCATTTTACTGCTCCTCACCGGCCTCTCACCCTCCTTCTCTCTGGGGTGATCCATGACTGCGGCGCCGGAGGCACTGAGATCCAGACGAACCAGGCCGGAGCCCAAAGCAGACAGCTCAGGCCAAAAGAAAACTCATGGGACGACGGCTGTTGGCACCGCTGCCGCTGAACCATTCACAGCTGCCAGCACACTGAGGGGGAAAACATTCAATCTGAGTACGCTTGAGCACCAGTACACCTCTGAAACAATACAAATGTGTAATTATTTCATCGAATCATGTACAACATCATGAAACGATCACTGTATTCTTATGAGAACAAGTACACAAAAGCTGAAATATTTCACTCTGAATGCCAAAATTCAACAAAAATTAGCTTATAGGTCATTGTTTCCTGCACTGCAATTTACCACTCTCATAGCGTCACAGCTAAATAAATTATATTTTAACAGGGGGTATTCTGGCATAACACACTTGAGTTTCCTTGCATCAAGGGGTGGATTAATTGGTCAGTTGTAGATAAAATCCACCACTTTTCATTCTAATCATGCATTCAGCCAACAGCACATTTGGGCAACAGTGAGAGCAAATGTATAATGCTTAAATATGTGCCCAAAAATCTAACTTTTCTTAGAATAGAAAAGTGCCCTTTTTGTTGCATTTATTGTCCTTAAAAGCTGTTGTATATTGTGCCAATAATATTGCAATATTTGTAAATAACTATTATTAGGGATGCACAGAAATTTCAGCTACCAAAATGTTTTTCGGTTTTGGAGGGCTGAAATCAGTGACTGAAACAGACGTTTAATTAGCCCTTCTCCGATGGCACGTTTTGACCGTGTTCAGTGTCTATTTCGTGCTCACAACGTGGATAAGCTACAGTTAAACATGTCGGCTGTGTGGACACCAGCTCTGGGCTGACAATATAAATTAGCTTACTCGATTTCAATCTGTAATGACATGATGTCTTAAATCTAAAATCTCTTAGTCGGTGCCGTTTTCTGTTGATGCGTGAACAAAACTTCACTAAACATCTGTAGCGCACCTGCTATCCAATAATCACAAAAAGCTTTGTTACTTTTAATATGAAACAAAGTCTCAACTTTAAAATTCTGTCGATTTTATTATGAAATTCAAACAATAAATGTTTGATTTTTTATAATACATAATATATATATATGCATTTGTTTATATTAGTGTTGTAAAAATAAAAATAAAAACATACTAGCTTTTGATATTCTATTTGAACCAATTCTCATTGCCTCATTGTTATACGTATTTCCTATTTTAAAAGCTATTGTTCATTTAGGTCTAATTTTATAACCATAAAAAAAAAATTATCCGATTGACTCAATCGTCAAAATAATCGACCAATAACTCGATTACAAAAATAATCATTAAAGACAGCCCTAATTGCTTATTTGATTATGCGTTTTGGATGAGCTACAACAAGTAAACTTGTCAGAAGCGTGACACTTCACTGTGAACAAAAATAATGAACTGTAGTAATATCTAAAATCTGTTTAGATAAAATATAGATAGTAGGGCTGTCACTTTACGTTCGAAAATCGTTTGCACAATCGATCGGACCAACCAACACAAGTTTCGAAAACGAAAATAGGGAATCGATTTTAACAGCCTTTTTTTTATATACCAAAAATGTGTTTTAGGTGGACAGATCAATACAGTAAACAAACATGTAGGATATTGGAAAATAATGTCTTTTCTGTTAACCAAATGCTTTTTAATATTCGCTATTACTTCAATGCAAGTTAACAAGCGCGCCGCTGTTTGTTGCTTAGTGATGTGTGTGTTCAAGTAAGCCATAAATGCGCAGTTTCTGCACAATACGCTGTATTTAATATGACTCGCGAGTTGCATGTTTGCGCTAAATCAACCCAGATTTGGCTACACGAACTTCCCCAGCAAAGTGAGTAAACATAGAAACACACCAGATTGGCTAGTGATTTGACAGCGTTACCCGCCAAAGTTCATTTTTACCCGCATTTGGCGCCAACCGCTGGTGTTAATTTCAATCCCTGAAAGTTGCACTCCTGTTTGTCATTGTGCACGAAACCTCACGCCAATAAATCATCAGAAATATTGCTGACTGGTGCGACTCAAGCGCCCTCTTTACGTTTCCTATGACTGGTTTAATTTTCCACCCGAGAACACCACAACCTAAACAGCATACTGAGTTTATTTATTCAATTGCCACATTTTCTTGTTTGGTTTCAGGCTAAACATACATGAGGGACTTTCCAGAAAATACAGTGCTTTCTGTTATGCACGAATGCAGAGTGTTTATAAATGTGGGCAAGCAGGTCTGTTCACGGATGACAGATATGGGTCACTTACAAACTTAACAACATCTGAGAAACAACAGAAGTCTGACACAGACTTACCGTTCATTCAAGCAATCAGACACAATCAAAGGCAGATCTGGCTACATAAAACCCAACAAAACAGGACTAGACCTGCCAAGAAGCCTCAAAGTAAACAAAATGTTCATGTATATGAATAAAACAAAGGCCTAAACAAACAGAGTGAAGCTTTTGTAACTGACCTATGTCACATACAGATCTATCGTTACTGATCTCAGCCATGAGATAAACAATAGAGGTTGAATTTAAACAAAAGATAAGCCCATAAGTGTGCAAGCGTTTTGACGTATTTCTAATGCCCAAGCACAGCATCATCATTGGTGATTATCGGTGATGCAGCACTAATGCAATATGCTGTATCCATTAGAAGACTCATCTCAAATCATTAACCTTTTGAAAAGAGATTAGCTCAGGAGGAAGCCGGGCATCAGGGAGGGATTCCTATTGTGACACTAGCAGTGAGGAAACGCTTCCCTGAACCCCCTGAGAAAGACTGTGCTTTATGGGTAAAATCTTCAATATCTACATTCAAAACCAATGGTTGAGACCGAATCAGCGAATACAGAAGACAGACAATACAGAAACCTGTTCACACATAGATTGATTGAAGGCCCGTTCACACTAGGAACAATCCTACAGTATAATGAAGAAGAAAAATATGCTAATAAAACAATACGTTTATTAGCGGTAAACATGTTTATTAACGTGTAATGCTGTTGACGTTTGCTTCAAATGCTTTAAGGCCAGTTCACGATAACTAACGATATAATGATAAACATAACATTTTAATAATCACTCTTGAAGTCCACTAAAGGTGCTCCAATTGACCGTTGTCAGGCGATAATAGCTTTATATAGTTTAATCAGTGGTCTCTGTAGAAGGCCGATCAGAAGAACAAATCAGATGCAAAACTTGTGAGACGATTTTTTTCAATGCGCAGCTAAACTTGCTTGACTACTTTCACCGGTCTGGCAGTTCTACCAGGTGTCTCAAAAGGACAATAAATCTTTGTGGACAGCGGAGACATCGCAAGACAGCAACCCCACAGCTATGACAGCAACAAACTAGAGCGGTGCGATTTTAGTGCATTTCTTTCCACCCTAAAAGCTCAAATTTAACGTCAAAATCAGCTAGATCATTGATTGTGGCAAAATGTAGTTTACTGTTAAACTAAAATGGTTATTAAAATTGCATTAAGATACTGTTCTCCAAGCGGCTTTCTGTGTGCATGCCATGAGATGGAGTGTAACACGGACAAGCAAAGTGAACTTTGAGCGTTTAGGGTTCGCACCTAAACGGTTAAAAACACACAGAAATATGCCAAAATGCCCGGCTTGGTAAGTATTCACTTAAACACTGTTGTATGTATATCAGTATATTGGATCCGTGCATACGCTCATAAAGTGACAGCAGCCTAATATTCCTGCTGCCATCTGTCATTAATGATTTTATTTTTATGATAAATGATTTTATCATTCATAAGACAGAAGAAAAGTAGTTATTAAAGTGGTTCTAGCCATATCGGTCTTCTGTACCGTTATCATTATAACCGTGGTGTGAAATTCATTATTCTCATAAACATTAAAGCTAGCCGTAAAGATTGTTCCCCTAAATATTAGAAATCTGCATACAATTCATGACTGTAGTCAAGCTACAAGTGCCATTTGTTTCAAACTAAATATACATATTTAGGGAAAAGAATCATAATCTGATAATACTTACTGACTGAAGAATCGGGACTGTATTATACAATTAATACTCCTAAACAAGGCCACAAATAAATGTCAACTCACCCACAAAAACTAAATTCTGACATCATTTACTCCATCTTAGCATTATGTTGATCAAAACATGTATGACTTAATTTCTTTAGTGAAAAACAAAAAGAGGTGTTATGATAGGAATTGGCAGCCACAAAAGTATTAAATAAAAAAGATGCAATGAAAGTGAATAGCAACTAAGCCAGTAATTCTGGCGTTAAGCTCTAAAAAAAACTAACACTGATAGAACTGTATCCATTTTTGGGGTGAACTAGCCCTTTAAGTTCACATCTTTCCCCAGAGTCTCAGACCTCTGATGTGTGTAATGGATTCTCTATAATGGTCCCTCAGTGAAGACAACAGCCTACTAAAAAAGAAACAATAAACGAAAACTTTAAATATTAAATAACACATGTCTCCGTATATGTAATCTAAAAAAATAAACGTAAACAAAAATAGAAAGTAAATAAATAAATAAATCCGTCTTACGACATTGAATGAGCTTTTCCTCCTGCTGCGGGCCAGAAGCCTCAGTGTTCAATGTTCAGTCCTTTAACAGGAATGAAGAACACGATATTACACAAATCACCTGTTTATAGCAACAATACATTTAACTGATTTCTTGATAATCAATCAAGCTGGTCAGATATCGATCCATATCACATTCAAACAGCGACCAGAGAGATGGAGTTATTCATTTCTGTCGCTAATATGAGCCACAGGGCGAGTCGTGATGCGCAGTTATTGTTCAAACACTGAATACAGATCACAGCCTCCATCGATCAATCAAGATTACCGTTAATTATAAACTTGATTAGCTAACCAATATGAACTAACGGAGCTAACAGCCTGACAAACACCTTTAGCTCGTTAGCTATAGCAGCCTTTTTATTTCTTTCACTCACTTCCACGATGAACTTCGCCAGAGGCTTCAGAGGGGAGATGAATAGTGAGATACCCGTGTCTGTAGATTATATAACGCCTTTTCTGAATAAATTCAGTGTTGATATCCCGCTACCCGCTTTTCCTCCTTTCTTTAGTGTTCCTCAAGTAACGTGAACCTTTCGCAGCCTTCGCCAATGACTTCCGCTCTCGGACTCTAAGGAGATTTCAAAACAAAAGTCCCTGCGATCACTAGGGTCATTTCTGTTAGGTAGTACATTTTGAATTGTGTAACGTTTAAACAACTGATTTTGCAGTGTTGTCGTTTCTATAAAGAAAATGGTATACCAGACTTTCAGAAATATGCTCTGTTAGAGCTCAGGTTCTTAAGCTTAATTAAATATAACTTGATTGATTATTTACACTGTGTCAGTAAACAGGAAGTTTAACAGGGTGGAATGAAGCGCTAAATAGTTAGCCACATGAGGATGTAAACATGAAATCATCGAACATCTTTGGACTTTTTTAAATATAATTTCTCCACAATTTTTGTAATTTTGTGAGGATGAGATTTTTTTAATTATCAGGATAAGATAAAATGATAAAAAGCGAGACAAACCAACGTGAAAAAACATTACACAATTGATACAAATCTGTTGCTAAATAGCCCATGTTTGCTCTGCCAAACATTTTTTTTCTAATTTCGACCTGTATTTTGCTAATTAAAGGGATATAACAAAAGACTACCAGGATGAAACTGCATGATACACTAATATGATTTATGTTTTTGAAATAAAAATTGTAACCAATATATTAGGACCTTTATGGTGGGATCATCAACATGATCTGTACAACTAAGCAAAAAAGCACATACCTGAATAATTCATTAGGCTAAACTGTTATACTCTGTCATAATCTCATCTATTATCTCTTGTTATTAGCAACACTTGAGTTTAAATCACTGGAGACATTAAATAAAGAGACCCAAACTTGACAGACTTTTATTAGTGGCTACTCTAAGTTATAACGTTGTGTGTAGCACCTCCTGGTGGATTTGTTTTAAATGTTAAGAAATGGCGCATATGAATAAAAAGTTTAACATCTAAACATAACAATCTAAAATGTTATGAAAGCATATAATTTGGTTGAATATTTTACATATGTTTGCTATAAGTGATTTCTTCACTTTTCCATTCTACTCTATATCTTTCAGTTGCGTCTCTCTCACATTTATGGAAATGGCAGGGTTTTTTTATGTGTATTAAATGTTATAGATTTATTACATCATTTTTTGCAAAAAGACCAACATTTGATTAGTAATCGCAATATTTACTGACTAAAAACAATGGTTTTATATTTTTTTATGTTACTTTTTCTGTTTCATGTATATTGTTTCATGTTTCATATTAGATTTAATATTGAAATTGTGTTGACAATTAATAGACTGTTTAATGGCAGGTTATGTTATGACAACTTACCCCATATAGTGTGAGAACATGATAATTTTTTTTTAGATAACTCAAATATCTAAATTGACAACCATTAAAATTCAATTCGCTATTTAATGCTACGTTTACTTGACAACGAACGACGTTTTTCCTTTGCGTTTTTTGTGTACACAGCAGCGTAAATTAACTAGTTTTTTCATATAATGCAAAGTATAGTGCAATGAATGTACATACATTTAAAAAAATGAAAATATAAAAAACTTTACGATGCTCATGACCGTTACAATGCGTCATCACAGGTTAGTTAGTTCAGTTTGAGAACGCGTGTCCTCTTCTCAGTCTACAGAGGGCGCTGTTGCTCTTATGATCACTAAGTGACAACACATCTCAAATATTATTTTTATCCTTAGTACTACTTTAATAATCGCATTGTAATAAACCGTATTTACAGAATTTACAATTATATAAAACCATACAAGTGCAAGTACTAACATATTCCGCTGTTTGTTGTAACATAACTTAGAACCTGAAAGGGTTAACGTTAACCCGTGTAATTGGATCAATGGACATAATGCGAAGCCCCAGCATCTAATTTCATCCGTGAAGACTCTCATACACGCCTGCCCAGTGCTATTACTGGAATAAACGTTATGAGTTACTGTTGATGATGGGCCTGTTTGCTAAAAACAACCTGTTGGAAGTGTTTCTCCATGATCCTGCCTCCTGGTAAATGTTTATGGGAGATATTATTTCGCCGCTCGGTTGCCATGGCAGAAGAAAGGGAAGGAGTCTGAGCGAGCGGTGTCAACTTTTATTCACATGGCGGTTTTCTCGCTCTTGAACGCAGTCTGCATGTAAATGTACTGGAGATAAACAGCTTCACATCACATTCACAGCGAGGAGGAACTCCAGGAGAGTTTGACGACGCGGGACATCGAGTGCATAACTGGAGAAGATCAAAACAACAACGAGTAAGAGAATTTCGATATTTCAATAGGTTACCGTGGTATCGCAGAATGGCGATTAAGCCATGAACTATATTTGTAAAAGGTTTTAATCCAGATTATAAGGTACAAAGGCACGATAAACTAGCCAGCAACAAGTTTTGTTACGTATTTATCTAAGTTAGTGCTAGTGGAAAATGTGTTGTGTGCCAGTCGAAGTTTGTCCAACATCCGTTTCCTTTGACATTGAAGTCATACAAACGCCTTGAAATGTGATGAGGATTCAGTCTTTTGCTAATTGAAGAAAGTGGACAAGGCTGCAGACTGCTGATATTACATGCATTGTGATTAAATTGGTGTTTTTTTTTAAATATGGGCACATCGGGCCTGTTGGTTTTAAAACAATTAAAACGCCGTTTTCATTAGTTTAATGTATCTACGAACAGTGGTTACACATGATAAGCTTACGTTAGTATTTTAAATGTTCGGAAAATACTAAATACAGTTAAATCATATTTTCCACTTTTCCCCACTATTTTTAACATCACGTGTAGGCTATGTTTAATCTCAAGCAATGCTGTTCACTGTCTGTGTCTTGGTAAACTGTACATTCAACATTATTGGTTAGAAAATTGTTGTTTGTGTTGGAAATGGAGCAAAAGTTATATTGATATCATTTTCACAATGAATATTGACTTTTTCACTAAGTTAACTGTTTAGATCATCATAGTTTTTAATTGATACATAATTTTAAAAATACTGGGTTTGGGGTGAGGTTAAAATTATAAATTGAATAGTAGCTAAATAAATGAATGTATGAAAGAACGTTTCCATGCGACCCCTCATATAACAAAGTGTGTGTGGTGTGGGGGCTATGCTAGTTTTAATCAAAACCAAACCATTGGATATAAAAGTGGGACTTCAAAAGTTGGCTAAAATCTTTAACAACTTTAAATCTAGCATCTTCTGTTGAGAGAACTCAAATTTCCAAATTGATTCAAATGAAGGCAGTGCAAACACTTACACAATTGTTTGGGGTTTGTTTACACAATAATGAACATGTTCTAAGCAGAAAAGTTTAAATTGTTAATTTTCATTTAAAAAAAATAACCCATTGCACATAAAAGTGGGAATTCAAAAGTTGAAGAAACACCCACACAATTACGTTCTGAATATAATGTTTAATTTAAAGGCTATATACATTGGGATTTGTACTGTTTATGCCTGTCAGTGTCAAACAGCATCAAGGTTCAGGAGAATTCGTTTGTTTTGTCTTCTCACACCAGATTGCAGATGAATGGGAACGGCCTGTTAGAATATATTTCTCAATATATAGCCTAGTATTTTTGCAATACAGTTTATCCTTCAATCCTCAAAACGAATCCTCATTTTTATCTCCCACTGTATCTCCGATGAAGGATGTTAGGTGCCTGACAGTTTGACTGCAGGTTGCATGAGGAATGATCAGGCGCAGTTTGCTTTCGATAAAAAAGTATTAGCAAAATGTCAAAGTGCAGTAACAGTTAAATCAGAGATTAGGCTGTGAGTTTAGTTGCTGTGCTTTTTTGAATGAGGGCCAAGTGCTTCGTGCTCTTAATAATTGGGGTTCTGCACTTTTAGAAAAGAGAGTTGAATTGCAGATGCGCGAGTGCTCAGGTGATCGGATTCAGCTTTCTTTGTTGTGTTCCCATGAATTCTTATGCCTTATGTTGTATCTTATTGCTTTATTCAATCATGGAGAACCTTCATAGATGCCCACTGATCTTAAAACCGGAATAGTTCACTCAAAATGAAAATTATCCCACAATTTACACCTCCTCAAGCCATCCTTAGGTGTATGACTTTCTTCTTTCAGCCAGACACGATCGGAGTTATATCATTTAAATAATATCCTGGCTCTTCCAAGCTTTATAATTGCGTTGAATAATGCCCAAGTTTTTCAAACTCCAAAAAATGGGGTTCATAAGAAAAATATCCACATTTAAATCTTTATTAGTGATAATCACGGGCCGTATGCACGTTCACAAAAGAGACGAGTTCCAGCGGAACGGTGACCTTTGACCCGAAGTATGACGTAGCTCCTCTTTTAATATATCAAAATGCTTTGACATTTCTCTGTAAAACTTTTGTGACCTAATTTTGTAATGCTCTATCCTCTGTGTTTTCGCTTCGTCAATTCTCACCTAAGCTTACGCTACGCCTATAGGCTAGCCTATGTCATACATAATTCGTCGGGTCAGTATTACTCGTGAACACGTGTACGGCCGTTGTCGGAAGCCAGTTATTATAGTTTATAAAGTTAATATGGATATTTTTCTTACAAAAACCCATGCCTTTGCTTCAGAAGACCTTTATTAACCCCCTGGAGCTGTATGGATTACTTTTGTGATGGATGGATGCACTTTTTGGAGCTTCAAAAATTCAAACATGCCTTTAGAAAGCTTGTAAGGGCCAGGATATTATTTATTAGCTTCAGTTTTGTTTGGCTGAAAGAAGAATGTCATATACACCTAGGATGGCTTGAGGGTGTGTAAATTATGGGATAATTTTCATTTTGGGGTGAATTAACCCTTTAAGCCCGGTAAACACTGTACGATTTACAAGACCCATCCAGAGTTTCATATCATCAACCCGTGACGCGTTCAGTGACTGTGAGCTGCGTTTACATGTGGGATAGAAATGGTGGTTAGTTGGGGTGGAACGTTACCCTCATGTCACAATTCGAAACATATCACAATCCTGAATTTACGGTACGATATTATTGCGATACTCCAAGACATTTGCTAAAAGGTTAACAAAAAAATGTACTGTTGATTAAAATGGTAAATTTGGTATTACATCGGGGTGTAAATATGAATGATTCTGAAGCTAAAAACAGTATTTTAGACAAACATGCTTGGACTCTGTCATTGACTAGATATATTTAAAATAATGTAGGCCACTTTTTACTGGTAACATAAGATATTTGGCAATATCAGGACCCATAAATATTCCCACATTGCATTATTATACATTATATTCAATATTAGGCTATATAGCAGTTTAATGTAGTACTGACACTAAAACTATGAAAAACTTTTTTGATTATAAGTGAATTATCCACAGTATTGTCACAATACGTATTGTATTTTTGTATTGCGATATATTGTGACACCCCTAGCGGCTCTCAAACAAAAACATCTCTAGCGTTAATTTTGATCATGGCTTATCTTGAAAAGAAAAATGGAAAGACGCGTTGTGTTTTTTGTTGTCCCACTAATTATGCCATCAGGTTCTGCACTCCTGTTGGTTTTTTTTATTTGATGGTCGTTGTAGAAGTTGCAGAAGTTGAGGTAAAATATGTCAAAATAGCGATCAAAGACTTCAGATTTTGGCCCAAAGATCAGAAGAATCTTTTAGGATTCTCAATGTGTCTTAGGCGGCCAAAATCGTACAGTGTGAAGTGAACCCGGCTTTAGATTAAACCCACTGGGGCAAACGTAGGAAACTATCTCTGTTGTTGTGCGTGTTGCTGGAGGACATTGGGTGGAGAACAAAACTGCCTTTGTTTTCTTCATGCCTACACAGAGTGCACTGAGCCTCTGAGAGCAGGGCTATATTGAGCTGTCCTTACTTTTCTGTCGTCTCCGGTCGCCTTCATATGTAAATTGTGTGAGCTTATTTCGTCCATTAGATCAAAAGATCTGATAAAGCCCATACATTTACCCGCCCATAGACGCTCCCCTTGAAGAAATCAGGACAGAAGTGGTTAAAGTGGACAAAAGAGACGGATTTAAACACCAGGTGTAAACGAGAACGTGTCTCCCTCGTCTACTTGTGATCCGATCGAACAAAACGCATCTTAATACCAGGAGTAAGAAAAAAAAATCCATAGCTGCCAATTACAAATTGTCAATACGTAATAAATGCTATTATTTTTGTGTAAATATTGTTTGAAATGTCTCAAAGAATTATATCAGCCACCTTTTGTTTTAGATATTGTGTATATATAGCCTATATCTTTTTAATATGCAGTGAGTCTTCTCACGGACTTTCTGAAACGAGCCTCAAGAGAAACGTTCACTAGTTCCATCGGTTTGCTTTTGTCAGTCGCTCATTTATGAAATTAGTTCATGGTTCCCGCCGGTAAAATAATCCACTGCTTCTCTTGGTTCAGTCCTGCTGGACATGTGCCATGAGCTGTAATAGTGGGCCTTTTCACATTTGCCAGGGCTCCCATAGTCCAATCATTTCATGCAACATTTTGGCTCTTAATATTTTGAAGAACAGCAGCAATTACCCAGTCCTGCTTTATTCGTCCTATGAGTGAATATGAATAAGAATAAGAATGAATCTGCTGGAACTGAACTATCCAGCGGGGGCGAGCAGAGTTTAGTGGGAGTGTTTGAGGCAGGCGAGGGCCTGATGAGGTGAGCGGTCGTGTGCTCGGGTCTAATTAGACCAGCGTGCCTCAACCTGACAGCAGGAATGTGATCTATGTCATGGGTGATGTCACATTACAAACTTGGAGAGGGAACTTGTGCTCTACAGATGTTCACAGTCGTGATTAGTGGAAGTGGAATGTTTTTAGCTCATGTGCAGTGTAGTTTAATATGGATAAATATGAATTATCTTGCTATAATCAAACTAAATTAATCAAAATATAACAATCAAAAATATTCAACATGCAGTAACGTTTCAAAATCTTAGCAAAATGTTCCCTAATATGTTAGGTTTTTTTATATATACACACACACACACACACACACACACACACACACATTTATTTTTCAGTGTCTAAAATAATTGTTTTATAAATCACATTTGTTATAAACTGTTGTTCATAACCAAAAAGATTGATTTGGCCTACAGTATTGTTGGTAAAGCAGTTATATTAATCTTTCAGTAATTTCTATTTCTTTTTTTAAGGTATAAAGTGGTCAAAATTCACCACCAAAGTAGTGCGAATTCTGGTTATCTGTGGGTGAATTTTTCACTACATAAACAGTCTCTTTTTGGTAATGGCATATATAAATAGGCGAGTTTTCCCACAAATAAATTATCCCATGATTTACTCACTCTAAAAGCCTTCCTAGGTGTATATGACTTTTTAATTTCAGTCAAACACAAGTGGAGTTTTACGACACGAAGCGTTTTTGGGAAAAAAAAGGATTGTTTTTTGTTTTGCTCGATCCTCTGCACTTCCACGTTCGTCATTTCGTCATGCGTCGGGTCAGAGGTCACTCTTCCACCGGAACTAGACTCGCGTATGGCTGTAACTGGAAGAAGCTGGTGAATATAGCTCATAAAGATATAATTATTGATATTTTTCTTACAAAAACCCATCCCTTCGCTTCAGAAGGCCTTTATTATTATTAACCACCTTGGAGGCGTATGGAGCACTTTTATGATGGATGGATGCACTTTTTTGGGCTTCAAAATCTGTGGTTCCCATTACAAAGCTTGGAAGAGGCAGGATATTTTTAAGATAACTCTGATTGTCTTTAGCTAAAAAAAGAAAGTCTTACACACCTAGGATGGTTCGAGGGGGAGTAAATTATGGGATAATTTTCATTTTTAGGTGAACTAACCTTTTAAGTTGTTTATTGCAAGTGCATATATATTTTTCTGAGGTAATCATGCCAGATGCTCTCCATAGAGATTAACTCGTAGTGAACCCGGAACATTCCTCACATAAGGTGTTGACTTTCGACTAGGTCAGGTTTGGGGCCGGTAGCACACAGCCGAGGCGTTTTCCAGTGTCCTCATTATTGCCTCTTCAGGTCTTCTATGTGTGGCATTTCACTCTTCATATCAGAATGTGCCACCTTTTGAGTGCCCGGGTTTATATTAACCTGCTCCTTTCTTTACTGTCCTGCCATCTTAAGTGGACCCGGAGACTCTTTCAGCTGCTTACATCTTCTCTGGCTTACTGAAACCTGACACAACCCTAACATCTCCTTCCTCTCACAGGGCCACCGAAGAGGCCGTGTCCTTGGGCAAAGCAACACTAATTTATAACATTCTCCTTTGCTTTTGGTAAGTTCCTCATTTTACACTTGCATCTATCTTGTTTTGCAAATGTTGCGCTGCATTTCTATCATGTGTGAATTATTGTGTGAATTATTGTGCTTCTTTTTTAGTGGGCAACCACAGTAATGGTTTTTCAATAATTAATGTTAATAAGACAAATTATTGACGAACGATTTGACACAATATTTACTCAAATTTTTATATATTGGCAAGGCTGTCGGTAGATTTTTGAACTAGCACAATAGCAAAATCCCACTTCATTGACCAAAGTGGGCAGCGTTACTTTATATTCAATGCGCTAATCTCTAAATGGCAAAATATTATGTGATTAATCAGCATGGCTGAAATATAGGTCAGTATAATGTCTTTACAATTTGAGACCATTTGAATTGCATGTTTTCCCTCATGAGAATAAGCTGGCCTTGCTGATTTATTTTCTATCCATGTTGTTTGCTGGTTGCAGAGGAGTAAGATCCTGTTGGAAAGAATGCCCTTGTTGGAAAGAGTTTGCATGGATTAATGGGCATTTTTGCAGTTGAAATATTGTAGACACTCTGTTGTCTTATACATTAATCAGATTAATGACTGCGAGTTTCCAGCAGGGCTTATGAGAGCTTCCACCCCTCCTTCCCATGGCCTCATTCTGCTCAGACGAATCCCATTGTTTTCATGGGTCAGTCTGTGGTTTGCTGACTTGTCCCACGACTCAAAGCTTTTCTTCCTGTGAAGCTGATATGCTTTTATGCTGTGTGTCAGAGATCTCTGTGTGAGAGTCATGCAAACAAATGCAACATGCTGCAAGTTGTATTTTTAAAGCCACATCTAACAACTAGAGTAAATGACCCTCTAATCAATTCCAAATGTGCTGCCATGCACTCCTCTACTTTTCGAGGGCTGATACAGAGCATTGGCACAGCGAATCTATTTCCAATGACACTGTAAAAGTGTACAGTTGACCCCATAATGATCACTTTATTTTAAGATCTTTTTGATTTGTTTTGCCCCCTGTTGAACATGAAAATGTTTGTAGAATGTTCATGTTGCTCTTTTCCATACAATAAAAGTGAAGGATACTGTCAAGCAAAAAAGCACCCTAAAAACAAACTTATTTTGATGAGTTAAAGCAATGTAAAAACATATTTTGTTGTAACTTATTGATTTTTTTTATATATATATATACTGTATTTTTGCAGTGCACCCGCTATAGAGTAGAGAGGGATTGTTGACGGCTATCACACAATGGACGTGTCCTTCTGTACTACTCGCATTCTCAAATTCAAAGCAGCAATCAAAAACTTGTGGTGAAAATAATAACCATACATGCAAAAGTTCACTTCAAGAATGACACACTGCTGACATGATCTTATGGCTAGCACTCCTTGCACACGTGAGTTGTTGCAGGCGCATATCAATCAACACGTTATCATATCGTCATATTCCGGTGTTGTGACGATAATATCGTGCATCCCTAGGTTTCATGGTAAACATGGTACAACACGACATTTACATGCCATGTAGAGGGAAAGATTTTCAGCAAATAACTTTCATTTCAAGAATTTTGACTTTCATCAAGCATTTCATTCTCTTCTGCATACAAAGCTATCGTAAGACATGGTAATGTGTCATAGGGGTGGGCGATATGGCAAAAATATCATATCACCATTTTTTTTTTTTTTTTTTTTTAGGAGAATCAGGATTCACGATTCTTTTTCAAGTTGGTTTTACTATTTTGCATGTGACTGAGCATTACAGCCAAACTAATGACCCTATGTTAAAAACAAAGCCGTAGGTAAAAAATTAAATAAAAAAAGAATGGCAGACATTTAAGCCAAAGTGGCAAAGATAAAACATCTTTGTCATTATTTTCTTTGTTATTACAAAATTAAGACAAGATACACATTACACAACTTAATAATCAAATGAAATAAACAGTGCTTTATTTTTTCAGATATAGGTGTATGTAGCATTGAAGAAAGTAATTAAATGAACAAATATGAAATTAAAACACTACATAGACTTCACTGTATAAATTATACATTGATTCTTATTAAAGCTACTATTAAAGTTCTCAGTCAGTGAGTGATTTTCTCTTTGTGTTTCGTTGTTTTATTAACATTAAAGGGATAGTTCCCCAAAAAATTTATAAGGTTCTTTCTTCTGTTGAAAATAAGTTTTATCTTTAAGGACATGCGGCAGCATGTTTACTATTGGCTACTGCCGCTTTTAGACCAGCATGCGACGCGTCTAATATAGACGCATATGACACCAGATTTTCTCTCAAATGTTTGCTTTCAGTTTAGCCATAACCAACTCTGTTTATGTAAACCTTGTGCGCATTTAACAGTATTAGCTCAATAAGACTCTAAAGATAACTTAGTCCAGAAACCAGGCGCTGTTTGACAGGCTTTTAGTGCCTTTGAGCGTCGGGTGTACGCGCTCAGGAAAGCGCATGTTAGAACAGCGCATCAGCACGAAGATGTTTAACCAGCAAGACTTTAAAGCACATGCAAATAATGAACTTTTGGGAATTGCAGTGTCCCGTACCTCTTCATTAACATGTGATGTGTTTGTAGGCTACGTTGCATTGTACATTTGAGACAGGCGCCAGAACTGAACTGATAGAATGCACTGTAGCACGATACTACGATATTTCTTCAAAAGCAGATCATGGAGACATTTTAATCGTCCATGATCAAAAATGCCTAATGCATCATATGGACTACTTCTGTGTTGCTTAATGGTGCTTTTTCACCCCTTGGGTTGCGCTATTGTTATATGGAAAAGAGCAGCACAAACATTCTTCAGAATATCTTCTGATATGTTTGATGAAAGTAAACACTTACAAGTCTGACATGGAGATGATTATTATTAGTTTTAGAGGCGTACTCCACCCAAAAATGAAAATTCAGTCATCATTTACTCACTCACCCTCAAGTTGTTTCAAACCTGTATGACTTTTTTACTCCGCAAAAGTGAGAGCCATTTTGGAGTCCATTGACCTCCATTGTTTGGACAAAAAACACTTGTCATTCCTCAAATTATGTTAAATTAACTAACAGATGAAACAGTTTTGGGAATTTTCATATTTGAGTATCCGTTTAATTTGTAATGTTGTATTTTATTTTTTTATATATATATATATTTTTTTTAGTTACAGAGCCATTTCTTTAAAACCTACAGCATTATTTCTCCTGATCATCTTGAATATGGATGGATTTAGTCACTAAATGTTGTTCTTGTCGGCCAGTTGTGTGACTAAAGAAATGCTCTGTTTTGTAGTAATTGAGCTTGACAGACTTTATCACTGATCTGGCTAAAACATCTATACCAAGGCAATGACCTATGAAAAGTAAACTTCCCCAAAAGCAGGCCCCTGACACTCTCAGCAACTTGTGCAACAAATTGCAAGAGGCATTTATACAAATGGGAGTTCGGCACATCTGTCTCCTCTAGGGAAAGGGGGTTGCCCGGTTAAAGCTGTTGCACTAGATTACAAATAACATGCATGATCAGCCATCTGCTGCTTTCTATTTTTTGTCTGGGCTGATCAGTACAAACATGTTCTATACCATAAGCATTTAAATCATTGCTGAATGACGACATGCAATGAATTGTAAATTTTAGAGACCAAAGCCTTTTCATCCCAATAATCCTGAGGATTTGGAAGTGTTATAGCACAAGGAAATCAAGTGAGTTCCAACAACTCAACAAAGCTGGGTAGTTTTTGTCTTTGTTGTTAGTCATGGTCAATGTTAAATGAATCAGGTTTCGAATATCACAAAGCTTCTTTTCGTGCTCTGAAAGCTGATTTGGTGTCCGAGTATTCTAGGTATTTTGTCAGCAGTGGGAATCTGTTAAAACATTTGTGCCATGTTGCTCTGTACAGTGTTTCAAAGGTCATCAGACAAACATCACTATTACTTTAGCTCATACGTGAGTATAAGGGAATGTTTACATCCTTTACTCTAAACATTAAACTGCTCTGCATAACTCATTCTGCACGTTTTATGCTGTGAACTTGAAAGACGCCTTTGAACGTATGGTTTATTAAAACCGCATGCTAACAAGCACTCAGAACACCTTATCAACTACCCACAACACCGTAGCAGTGCCGATCAGCCACCCACAACACCCTAGCAGTGGCAATCAGCCATGCACAACACCCTAGCAACCACCCACAACACCCTTGCAGTGGTAATCAGCCATGCACAAAACCCTAGCAACCCTAGCATGTTACATGTCCTAAAATCATTCTGAGCACCTTAGCAACTGAATAGCTAGATCATGGAGAGTTTGCATGGATTGCACCACTCATATTTTCTTTGGCTCTATAGATTTTTTTGCTCTGGACAGGCACTATAGTTTGTTGTTTGCTGTCCAACACATTTTTTGCACAGTAGATCTAAGAGCTGCCCGCTCTTCCCTCAGTGATTTGCTGACACTGTATATGTAATTACAGCCATCGCAGTCACTCCTCTCCCCAGACAGGCCCGTTTTTAGCTCGGATCTCCGTGGGAGTGCTGAGCTCTTTTGCATTGATGTGATGGACCAAACCAGAAGCACTGCTGTACAAAACAATAGAGAGCTGCACACTGAAAGGGGGGCCGCACTCCTCCCTGCTAGTATTCCAGTTTTACAGCTCTAGGATCGCAGTGAACATGTCCATTGTGTTGATTTACCTGTTGCTAGGCTCTTTTAAGCCATGGCCCTGACAGTGGGTATTTTGACATGTCCAGTCAGAAGAACCCAAAGGTCCTCTCTTCCATCTACTCTCAGCTGTTGGAGATTGTTGGCTGCTAATGGACAAGGGTTATTAGGATCTGCTGTGTTCTCGCTCCAGCTCGACGGGATCTCTGGGGCTTTTGATTATTTCTGGAGTTCAGCATGACACAGCTGCTGTACTTATACAGTGTGACCGGCTCCATGGGAATGGGTGTGTCTGGCTTCTTCAATGTCTTGTGCACATATTGTTGGGAATGCTTTGTGCAATTTACTTTCTTCCACTTCCTTGTCATTTTCATATGGTTGCTTGTATATTTGTTGCAATATGGGGTACAGACTGTTTACACCTGGTATTAACATGCGTTTTGTCGATCGGATCACAAGTAGATGACAGAGACAAATTCCCCGTTTTCTGGTGCTCTAATCCGTCTCTTTTTTCCACTTTCAGCCACTTCTGTCCTGACTTGGGTCTATGGGAGGGTAAATGTATGTGCTTTTTCAGATCTTTCGATCTAATGCCTGAAATAAGCTCAATCAATTTACGTATGAACGTGAAACGAGTGCAGCAGCTTTCATTTCTGCTTGGTACATTTTTTTTCATCTTCAAACCAAACTTGAGTCTTCAGCCGAAAGTTTAAATCCCGTCTGGGTAGAGCTCTTCCATAATGTTCCCGCATTAGATCAGTAGACGGAGAGAAGACGGTCTTTTGTGGCTGTTCAAACACATTCAATCACATGAGTGTTCACACTACGAAAGCAATCCGGTTGGAAGTGTTTTCCACTACCTCTGGAAGTGGTCGAAAGTGGACAAGCTCAAAATGCTTTAGACCCCATTTACACCTGTATTTAGTTTCGTCCACTTGTGATCCGATTGACCAAAATATATATATACAAACCCGATTCCAAAAAAGTTGGGACACTGTGCAAATTGTGAATAAAAACAGAATGCAATGATGTGGAAGTTTCAAATTTCAATATATATTTTTTAGAATACAACATAGATGACATATCAAATGTTTAAACTGAGAAAATGCATAATTTTAAGGGAAAAACAAGTTGATTTTAAATTTCATGGCATCAACACATCTCAAAAAAGTTGGTACAAGGCCATTTTTACCACTGTGTGGCATCCCCTCTTCTTTTTATAACAGTCTGCAAACGTCTGGGGACTGAGGAGACAAGTTGCTCAAGTTTAGGAATAGGAATGTTGTCCCATTCTTGTCTAATACAGGTTTCTAGCTGTTCAACTGTCTTAGGTCTTCTTTGTTGCATCTTCCTCTTTATGATGCGCCAAATGTTTTCTATGGGTGAAAGATCTGGACTGCAGGCTGGCCATTTCAGTACCCGGATCCTTCTACGCAGCCATGATGTTGTAATTGATGCAGTATGTGGTTTGGTCTTCCCTGAAAGAGACGACGTCTGGATGGGAGCATATGTTGTTCTAGAACTTGGATATACCTTTCAGCATTGATGGTGCCTTTCCAGATGTGTAAGCTGCCCATGCCACACGCACTCATGCAACCCCAAACCATCAGAGATGCTGGGTTCTGAACTGAGCGCTGATAACAACTTGGGTTGTCCTTGTCCTCTTTAGTCCGGATGACATGGCGTCCCAGTTTTCCAAAAAGAACTTCAAATTTTGATTCGTCTGACCACAAAACAGTTTTTCACTTTGCCACAGTCCATTTTAAATTAGCCTTGGCCCTGAGAAAAGGCCTGCGCTTCTGGTTCCCGTTTAGATATGGCTTCTTTTTTGACCTATAGAGTTTTAGCCGGCAACGGCGAATGGCACGATGGATTGTGTTCACTGACAATGTTTTCTGGAAGTATTCTTGAGCCCACGTTGTGATTTCCATTACAGTAGCATTCCTGTATGTGATGCAGTGCCGTCTAAGGGCCCGAAGATCACGGGCATTCAGAATGGTTTTCCGGCCTCGACCCTTACGCACAGAGATTGTTCCAGATTCTCTGAATCTTTGGATGATATTATGCACTGTAGATGATGATAACTTCAAACTCTTTGCAATTTTTCTCTGAGAAACTCCTTTCTGATATTGCTCCACTATTTTTCGCCGCTGCATTGGGGGAATTGGTGATCCTCTGCCCATCTTGACTTCTGAGAGACACTGCCACTCTGAGAGGCTCTTTTTATACACAATCATGTTGCCAATTGACCTAATAAGTTGCAAATTGGTCCTCCAGCTGTTCCTTGTATGTACATTTAACTTATCTGTCCTCTTATTGCTACC
The DNA here is from genome assembly GCA_030578275.1 of Meda fulgida. NCBI lineage: Eukaryota > Metazoa > Chordata > Actinopteri > Cypriniformes > Leuciscidae > Meda > Meda fulgida. The sequence goes on from CM060622.1 coordinate 3,104,500, forward strand.
TGTCCCAACTTTTTTGGAATGTGTAGCTCTCATGAAATACAAAAGGAGCCAATATTTGGCATGGCATTTCAAAATGTCTCACTTTCAACATTTGATATGTCATCTATATTCTATTGTGAATAAAATATAAGTTTATGAGATTTCTAAATTATTCCATTCCTTTTTTACTCACAATTTGTACAGTGTCCCAACTTTTTTGGAATCGGGTTTGTATATATAGTATACCGGTATACAACATGCAATTCAAACACAATCTCAATTTAATTCAGATATATTCATGAGGACTAGTTAACCCTGGGTCATTATTTAACCCTGGGTCATTATTTAACCTTGGGTCATTCTAAACCCCGGGTGAACAGAATCCTGGGTTATCTTCACGTTTCACATTGCTTATAATTTAACTGGGGTTAACAATTAATCCTGGGTTTTCATACATTGCCATTTCTCACTGCACATTCTTAAACCCCGGATTAACATCATTATTTGCATATTTATTATTTACGGTGTCGGTGCGGCCTCTAACTTGCTATAGGCAAAACCATTTTGCTTCCATAATATTAGTCATTTTCCACACTAGTGAAAAGAAAACCTCCTAAATACACATTTAAAACTTTGTATATTTTTTCTTCTAATGCACTGAGCCATAAATCTACACTTCAGGATCATATTCAGTTGCACATACAGCATTTCATTTTTTCTGAATATATTTTTAATTCTATATACATGTATTTTCTGAATTTATTTTATAGAGGGATTTGTTCATATCATTAACCTGTTTTATATTAACTTTTATTCCTATGAAGATATCTTAAATAAATATTTTATATATATATATATATATATATATATATAAAAAAATATATATATAAAAAAAAATTGGTCCAAACACTGGTCAGTGGTTTCCCGTGTTAATTCCCAACGTTCTGCAAAGTATGTACTTGAGTTCTGCAGATAAAGGAAAGTTTCTCATATTGGTTTGGAATGACATTCCTAAAACCATTCCTAAAAAAAAATCCTTTTTTTTCTGGCTGACAAAAGCGAAATCCAAAATCCCCTCTGTAAAAACCTTTAACTGTAGTGTCATTTTAAAATTAAACATGAATATTTAACCTGGTTTTATCAAATATTCAGGTGCCTATTCTAAATGTAATCCCTTGCTTATTAAACAGAAACTTTGTAATCCCAAAAAATTGTCGTAATTTGGTGTATAGCTGTATATTAACTGGCTATAGCGAATAGGCCTGTCAAGATTATTGAATAATTGTATGATCGTGCGTATTATGTCTAATTGCAATTATTTGAGATAAACGCAATAATTGTGCAGTTTAAATATGTTACATTTTGCCATTGAAATTAGGGAAATTTAAGTAGTGACATCAGTTGCTTTAGCGAGAAGCAAAGGAATCATAATTAATTCCAGCAGGGAGTAAAGAATAAAAAAAACACATCAGAAGTACACAAAGATAGTCAAAGGTGTTTCTTCATACACAAAATCAAGGCTTTTGTGTCAATAAGAATGCATTCTGTAATAAATTATATTAATTATACTAATAACTATACAAATATTATTAATTTTTACTGCATTAAAGTAAATCATGTGCTTATAATATTATACTTTTATTATTATTATTATTATTATATTAATATAAGGTAAAAGAAAAAGTAGCATATTAGGCTTACATTGTAAGTGACATTTTGTGAAAATGTCAAGTGAAAAAGTATTGGGTTAATCCCAGATATGTTTTTGACAATTAACTATTAAGCCAAGACACCACATGTGAACATTTAAGTCTTTTTGAAATGTGAAAAGTTACTTAGCCTAAATCAATATGACAAATGTGTCAAAGTTGAAATGTGTATTGTTGCATAATGTGTACTGTCACATACTTTTTTCTATGCATAGGCTACTACGCCATTAGCAATATGCTAATATCCTGGCATGTTTGTGGGAAATACCATTATCAGGAGCTGACTTTCCACTCCCACCCCGCTCTTCACCTCACAGGGAGGAAGTTCAGGGGAAGTAATCCAAGCTCTTTATTTAATGGAAAAAAAACTAAATGTGCGTCCCAATTCGCCTGCTATTGTATTATTCAAAGACTCTTTGTAGTATAAATATTGCGAGTTCACTAACAATTCCAAAAAGAAAAAGTGCACTTGCATTACTCCGATGATACACTTAATTAACCGGAAAAACAGTGTGGAATGTTGGACACTTCATTCGCTCGACTGTTGCAGCTTTAATTACGTAAAGCAGAGGGGAGGGGCACCAGACTCTGTTAAAGTACAAAATAACCTTATAAAACTCATACACTGACTATAGTGCATAAGTACACAGTGTAAAGTGCATAATTTAGGACGCAACTCCCTATTTACCCAAATGATCTTCAAGGATGTGAAGTCAGATGTAGAGTGATTTGTGTTGAACTGCAACAAATAGCTAAACAAGGATCTGCTTGAAATCAAGGATGTGCCAAAACACGCAGGGGGCTAAAAATGTGTTTCAGCTTCTTTTAGTTTTTAGCCTTAAAAGTTGCTAGAAACTAAACAGACCGTTACTGGCATACTGGAACGAGAGGAACTGCAACAATGTAAAATATGTGAAAAATAAGGGGGGGGGGGGGGGTATTTTGTTTTTTAACATTCAAGCATGAAAACCTATTCTAGTAGAGCCCAAGAACAAAACAGTTTCTCATTTTTGAAAATATATTTATATACCCTAAAAAATTGATTATACTGCCCAACCCTACCTTGTGTCATGTTTGAAAATAAATCACAAACCAGAAATTGCTCAACAAAACATTAAATAGGCCTAAAGTGTCAAAACTATGCATCCACACAGCAAATGCTCTTCACTATTTTGGTTCTCAAGTCCCTCTTGAGGATGCTAATTTTCCATTAGCATAGCCAGTTTGGCCTGAATTGGAAGCAGATGCTCCTGCGAAGCCGATCCCACTCCTTCCTCCCTTTTGTTGTGTCTGTTTGAGGAAACTATACGACCTTGGCTCAAACAATATGACGAGAACCCAAGGCCAGAAGTGGTGTTAAATGTATACAAGCACGGGAAGAGCGTGTACAAAGTTTATTAGATGTACGCCTACTTGTTCTGTTTGGACTAAATGTAGTTTATGCAGTAGCCAAAGCACTTTGTGCATTAATAAACAGGTTGTTTTAAGGCGTTGAATAAGTGTTGGAGAGGCGTAGTGTCTCCCATGTCCCTATGAGTAATGGACACTTGCATGTTGTCAGCAGACATATTTTATCAACATGCCTTTCCACACTCTTAAAAATAAAGTTTTTTTGCATTAATCCCCAAAGAACTTTTTTGTAAACGGTTTTTGTAAACCCTTTTTTTCTTATAACCTTTTGTCCAATGGAAAGGTTTCAGGAACCCTTTATTTCTTTAACTTACTTTCAAACCATGCTACTTTCTGTTTGACAGAATGGTGAGTTATGTGTGAACTGGGCTTAAAAAAAAAACTGTCCAGCCGTGTATAAAAAAAGAAGAAAAAAAAGTACTGTTTGGCTTTAAATGGGCAAATGCTTAAGAGTCTATGATTGAAACATTATTGCAGTGATTATTATGTTTCTAGCTTGTTATATGTTTGACAACAGTTCTTCTAACCCTAATTGGTGGAGTGTGTAGCTTTTCAGTTCTTAAGCAACCATATAGGAAGTAGTGTTGTCAAAATTCCTGACTTCTGTACCGACTTGTTACAGAAATTTAAAACATGTGACGATACCATCATTTCCCTCTTGCATACCTCTGATTGGCCAGTGTGTTCAAGCGCTCAACATATGTCTGTGATTGGCTACAATGATCAACGCTTCAAAAACATGTTGTCTTCACAGAGCGCTTACACAGATAAACATTGGAGCGTTTAAAAGCAGATGCTATCTCCTGTGTGTGTAAGTGCTCGGTGAAGAGCGTCAAAGATTTCTGTTTACAACATTGAAGTGTTTATCATTGTTGCCAATCACAGACATACATGTTAAGCATGAAATGCTGGTATCGTCACATTTTTTTTAAATGTCAATAACAACTTGGGACCTAAGTCTGTACTTTTGACAGCACTAGTGTGAAGACACATCATGGACATATCCCAGGATGACATGTCAAGATTCATCAGGCTCAAACTGTGAAAGAATGGTTGTGAGGAGAATGAAGAATCATTTTCACACATGAATCGGCTCCTGAGTCCAGAGCTTAAACTCATTGAAAGTCTTAGGGATGTGCTGGAGGAGACTTTACAGAGTGCTGGACTCTTGCATTTTCAATACAAGATCTTGACCACAAATTGATGCACCTCTTGATTGAAGTAACATTACAACATTTATTTCCATCAAGAGGTGCATCAACTCTTGGTCAAGATCTTATATTGACAATGCATCGCTATGCTATTGACAAGAGATAGTGGACTTTTTTGTCTAATGCCTATGAAACTTTGGTGAAATATCGTTAATGTGTGATCACAGTTTTAGTGTAAAGAACATTTTAATCATCTAAAGATTTTTTTTTTCCTTTATAAAGAACCTTTTGTGCAATGGAAGGGTTCCGTGGATGTTAAAAAATCTTCATGGAATCTCCAATGCCAATAAAGAACCTTTATTTTAAGAATGTGCTTAACATTCAACCAGGCACAATGGATTTTTTACATAAAATTTTTTATTTTTTTTTCCAAGGCACCTTGGAACCTATTTTAAGGTTTGCGTTCTCAAGCCACCAGGCACTGTTGTTGTGTGAATCAGCGGGCCGTAGTGAGTTAAGGGTTTTCTGTTAGAACGGTGTCGTGTTAGCGGCCCCTAAGTTAATAACTAATGATCTTTGCAATGGAAGTAAATCGATCAAAACTAACTTTAGCTGGACAATAACTTTATTCTAGAGCTGCCGTAAAGCCAAAACAATCTGTTACTGTAATTTCCTATTATCACTGTAAAGCTGCTTTGAAACAATCTATATTGTTAAAAGCGCTTTATAAAGGAAGGTGACTTGACTTGACTAAAGGGAGGACCCATTTGCTTTTTTTGCGACTCCTCCCAGACTGGAGCAGAGAAGCTTCTGCTTCACCTAGGTTTACCTTAGGCAGACATAAAGCCGCTCAGAGGTGAGTCTGGCCTACGCTGGCTTCCTTACTGTATCGAAATACAGGAATTACTGTGCCTGGGCAGATGTCTTAACAATAAAGGCCAGGGAGCGTTGGGTCACGAGAGGTTCTGGCGAGACCGTAGTGAAATGTCTATGGAATATATATTTTGTATGATTTGCCACTGCTTAGTTTTCCGGATTGAACTTGAGGGCATGTGTCATGTAGAGCAGAGACTGGATGAACTAGTTTGTTTTGTGTGTATTTGGTTGTCATATGCTACACTTGTTGGCTCTGTTTGATTTCACGCCTTGTTCTCCACAGTTTGACAGACAGCCGCCATCATTCCGTGCTGCAAGGGCGACCCCAAAATGTCTTCCAACGGGGATCTGCAAGACGTTGGGAGCTGGGACAGCTTCTGGGAGGTTAGTATCCCCGAGCACACACACACACACACACACACACACACACACACACACACACCTCCCTGGCAGAGTGGGCCGCATGCTGTGGCGTCCAGCCAGGGAGTTGGAGACACTAAAGGAGCGGATTCCTGCAGATCCGACATTTCTGAGAGCTTTCTGCACAACAATTCTTCAAGCATGCTTGGTCAGGTCCATACTTGCCTTGGAGAAAACTAAGAGATATTAAGGGCTCTTACATAGCAAAGTGAAAGTAAAGGGTTCATTTTGCTTCAGTCTTGTTGACAGTTAGGGATTTTCTTTTCCCTCCATTTTTTTTATCACAAGGACTTTTTCCATTCCTTGCGATTAAAGTTGCCTTTGGCTTGCACACTGGAGGACTTAAGATATTATATAATAACATTATATAATATATACTATACAGCAAATCTCAGCTGCATGATTGTTTATAGTATATCATTACAAAATGTAAACTATATTATCACACAGTTTTATATGGCCTAAGCTGTGTCATTGGCTCAACTAATAGTGCTTCAAATGCTGCACTAATAGAAAATATTAACACGGTTTCACTTCTAGTATTATGAATTTTAATAAATGTAAATAATCTGCAGCACAATAAGACTGTTGAGATGGGATCATGCAGTAAATATTTTTATTCTCATTTATATTAATTTATGTTTTTGAAATATAAATCATTAATGTAGTTCCTTATAATTCTATAAAGCTTTCACCCAAATGTGCATCAAATTGTGTGGACCACTTTTCTTTCTTTTTTTTGACATTTGTCATAAATGTCCCTGTTCATAAATGCTTTCTTCTCGTTTCACTTGATAACCGAAATACAAGTTTCATCTTGTTTCTCCTTGCTTTGAGGAAAACTTAAGTTAAAAATGGCATAGTTCCCCTAAACTAGTTTATGTAAGTTAAAGGAGGAAGAGTCAAAACAAATCAAATTCTAAAATCTTAAATTTAATGATTAACATTTATTAGACTGAAATGATATATTCACTGATATTCCTAGTTGTTAATTGTTGTGACCAGATCATTGAGTCAGTGAGTTAAGCTTGAGAACTGGATTCAGAAATTGATCTGTGCAGTGTTTTAGTAAGACTCTAACATGACTTTCGTCGGTTAGCCTGGGAACTACAAGAGGACAGTGAAGCGCATTGACGATGGCTACAAGCTATGCAACGAGCTGGTCAGCTGCTTCCAGGAGCGGGCCAAGATTGAGAAGGGCTATTCCCAGCAGCTGAGTGATTGGGCAAGGAAATGGAGGGGTGTTGTGGAGAAAGGTCAGTTTACATTTGTGTCTTATCTTAAAGTAGACGCATCCATACAGTCACATCAACACATTCTATACTGATGAGCTGATAAGTGCTTCTGTCAAACATTTAGAAATCTGTCTGACCTTTCATTTATCGTATCAGTGCCCATCCGAAAATAGTTGCACGGTAGTTTGAGGAAAAGAAGATATGAATGTAATTCTGTATATAATAATAATAATAATAATAATAATACAGTAATGCTGCCTCTGTTTGCTTATGTCGTGTGTCAGTGATCTATCAATTCGTGTCGCTGTTAGTATCTCCAAATCAGCTACTTTTCAGGAAATGGAAAAAACACATTTTTTTAAATAAACATCACCTTGTCAAAGTTGATATTGTGGCATTATATATGGTCAGACACTTACATTTGTCATTATATTATTAACATTTGACCAAAATCAAACTCAAATAGAGTTGCAAGGTTTTTGACCATCGAATGTCGTGTTTTGTCCGTTATTAGAACAGCTGCATCTGATGCAGTAAGTGCATCACATTACATTTTCATCAACTTTACTAGTTAAGGTCGTTTGGCCTCATGTTATAACTGATGTAGTGCTTCGCACAGGCTATTTAAAGTATTGTTTACTTACTCAATGTTAAAAATGGTAGACTAAGACACTCTTCTCGGCTCCTCAAATTAATAAAACATTAGCCATATATAGTGTTTCGTGAGTAAAGAAAATGCTGTTCCAGTTCTTTACTTACCCTTGCATTGCAAAGAAGCAAAGATGCGTGCGACACTTCATTCACAATAGAAGTGGGTGGAGTTATGAGGTTTGACTGACAGTTTGAGGATCCAATGGAGTTATGAGGTTTAAACAAACTATTTTTAATACTTGTCATTGGTTAGGTATTTGCAAAAACCACAGACAGACATAAAGGGTGACCAATCGTAATGATTTATGAAAAAAATAACGAATTCTGGAGATACCAGTTTTCCGCCCAACAGCGACAGTATACTGGATTTTGCATCTGATGTGTTTTCAGCACTTGCAAAATAACCATGAGGACAGTGAATCCTAAATGCTTAAAACTGTCAATGTAGGTTGTGTAAATAAAGCCACTGTATCTTGTATTGACCTAAAGAAAAGTCGTGGATATGAGTGGATTACCTCCCAGTGAGAGCCTCAGGCTGGATACATATTCAGTAACCAAACCATGTGGCCTTAAAGGGGCAGATGCACTGATCTACAATTTTAATATGAAGCAAGACGTGTATCTAGAGAAGAATATTATTTAAAACATTTAAAAAACACCCCCAAGTTTGTAAGTTGGGCCAGTAAGCAACTATCCAGTGTTAGGCAGATAAAGCTGAATTCTGTTTTCTCTCCTGCAGGCTCACAGTATGGGACTCTGGAAAAGGCCTGGCATGCTTTCATGAATGCGGCTGACCGACTGAGTGAGATCCATATGGAACTAAAAGAGAAACTGGTTGTTGAGGACAGTGAAAAGATTAGAAACTGGCAGAAGGATGCCTTCCACAAGCAAATGATTGGTGGATTCCGTGAGACCAAAGACGCTGAAGAAGGCTTCCGTAAGGCTCAGAAACCCTGGGTCCGAAAACTGAAGGATGTGAGTCTTCTCCTTTGCAGAGTACTACGTCATTAGCAGAATACTACGCCGTGCCGTTAGCAGAATACTACGCCGTGCCTTTAGCAGAATACTACGCCATTAGCAGAGTACTACGCCATTAGCAGAGTACTACGCCATTAGCAGAGTACTACGCCGTTAGAGTACTACGCCATTAGCAGAATACTCCGCCGTTAGCGGAGTACTACGCCATTAGCGGAGTACTACGCCGTTAGCGGAGCACTCCGCCGTTAGCGGAGCACTACGCCGTTAGCGGAGCACTACGCCGTTAGCGGAGCACTACGCCGTTAGCGGAGCACTACGCCGTTAGCGGAGCACTACGCCGTTAGCGGAGCACTACGCCGTTAGCGGAGCACTACGCCGTTAGCGGAGCACTACGCCGTTAGCAGAGCACTACGCCGTTAGCAGAATACTACACCATAAGTATGGACTTCATCCATTAAATGATGACAGAGAGAACAAAAGATATCAGAGTTTAAATCTACTTTGTCTATCTTGTTTTGTTTTCATTGTTAGTTCATTGTAACTAATGTAGTTAACTATTGTTAACAAATGAGAACTTATTGTAAAGTGTTATCATTTAGACGAATACCAGAAATCTGCTTAAAGTCATGGAGTTTAATAGAAATTAATCGCTTTCTCTTTATTTTTGTCCTGGTTTCCTATACAAATATCTAAACATCTTTAAAAAAGATAGATTTACTTAAGATGTAAATAAAAATGAATGAAATTATCTGTCAATGAGTTTCAAAACTTCCCTTAGAATTAACTAGATTTTTCTGAGCCCATTGGCAGATATTTGTTCTTGTTTTAATCATAAACTCATTGATGTTGATCAGTTTCACAGAAAACAAGACTTTGTGTTTTGTTATTTTGTATCTCCAGTAAATGCATCGTGATAAGAAGCTTTAGACATATGCACTGGAAAACAATACAAAAATACTGAGGACAGACAATTTCCTTCCAGAGTGATCAAAAGGCACAGTAAAATATATTTCCATATTCTAGTGGTTGAGAGCAGAGCGATTGAAGCCACTTATAAAAAGCAAAAGTGAAAAGTAATAGATATCTGTTGGAAGTTATTTTTTTAACTCTGAGGTGTTGCTTGTGTTTTTCCCTAGACACGTTGTGTTCCCTTGACTTTATTCCTTACATTTTATTTACTTCGTCTCAAAGTCTTAAATGCACCTTCATAAACCTGCAGAAACCCTAATGATTTGTTTGTTGTATTCCAAGTCTTTTAAAGCAATATGATAGCTTAGAATAAGAAACAGACTGAAATGAAATCTGAAAACTGAAAAATCTCTACTACTATACTGATTTGGAGCAATGTTAGGATGAATGAGTCTTTATTTCAGGTTTATATCAGTGTTTAACAAGAACTATATATTACACCATGTATCACAGTGTATTTAGTAATGAGTATGGATGTGTAAACATTTTCTCTGCGATAGGTGGATTCTACCAAAAAAAGTTACCACCAAACCCGGAAGGAAGAGCGCACGGCATTGACCCGTGAAACTCATGCCAAGGCTGACACCACCAAATCCCAAGAGGAGGTCCGCAAGTTCACAGATCGCCTGGAGAAATGCACCCAAGAGGCAGAGAAGGTACCGTGAGAAAAGCACAGACACAGCAGTTTTAGTCATTTTAGTTTTGTGAGGTTTTTCCATTAAGCTGGTAATTACTGTATGGGAAGCTTTTCAACAAGTTTCCATGTATAGGTGGAAGGAGATGGGTGGGGAATGACAGAATTTCCATAAAATGTTGACAAGACAAGGCTTGCTTGTTGCTAGTGCCACTAGTAAAGCTCCTGTGATAATGTCTCGCTGTGACAATGATAAATTATGGGTGTGAACAACATGTTTCTGAATGTGTAGTTTCATTCGCAAAACTACACTTTACACCTTCAGTTTCTGCTTTTTCAAAGGTGTAAAGAGAAACGATTTTATTTATTTAGAGGCATTTTGCTTTGTTTTTCCATATTTTATAAAAGCAGACTTGTTGTCTGTCTTTCAGATAGTCATGAAATTCATATGGGTACATTTACATTTCATTTAGACGATGCTTTGATTTAATGTGATTTACAAATGAAGAAAGTGGTACAGCTTTCTTCTTTAGTTTCAACAACTCTCCATCAAAACCTTGTGAATATTCATTGGTCCATTAGATGTATTTTGGGTATTCTGAACAGGAAATTCGGATCTTTGTTAGTCACCCTGTGAACTGAACTGTATCCTATGACCTACTTGTTGTTGTTTTTTTTTTTGGGTTTGTCTTCAGGCTAAGGAACGTTACGAGAGAGCCCTGGACGAGCTGAATCGATGTAACCCACGTTACATGGAGGACATGGAGCAAGTTTTTGAAATCACCCAGGAGGCCGAAAAGAAGAGGTTGTGCTTTTTTAAAGAAGTTCTTCAGGACATACACCAGCACATGGACCTCTCCAACAATGATGGGTAAGTCCCTCTGCCATGCCACTGCTTCACACTCTACACAGACACTTATCTTCTAGGACAGCATGCTAATTAATATGTTGAATTTGAAACGCTTTGTGTCAGCAGTAGGGTTTGGTATCGAGAACCGGTTCCAAAATCCCAGAAACCAGGGATTTGATTAGGCGCGTTTTGATTCCTCTTATTGATTCCTTTGTGTGCATTTTAATGTGACTTTAAACCATTCAAGCGCAAGAAGACCGATGTGCTGTTTTTGCTATACACACATCCAAAGCGAGCGCACAGAAAAAGGGATTTTAATGTGATTTTTAAACCATTCAAGTGCAACAGACTCGCGCACTGTTTCCTGTGCTACACACACGTCCAGAACAAGCGCACATAAACCCGCCTCTTTGCACTTGAATGGACAAATTCACACACAAATTTAAAAATATCCTCTGCCGTCTCTATAATAACATTAATCAAACAACAAAAGTTCTTGACTGAATAACTTTAACTATATTTGAAATGTATATTTTATTTATAATGTGCAGTGTTACTTTACATTTGATTAGTTTCTGTACCTGAATACCTGGAAGTCTTATTTCAATCATATCTTTGTTCTGTTCAATTTATTTTTGCAGTTGCTCATTTGTTCTTCTTTAATTACTGAGTGTTTACTTGTCTTAATGCTTGAAATTTATATTTGATAGGCTAGTTGATTTTTCGATGATACTTTTAAACCATAGACAAAAGTTCCTTGTGTAAATGTTGATTTTTGTTCATGGTATTCAGCTACAATGAAATGTTTCGCAGTAAGACTTACAATAAATGGGAATGATATCCGAGTTAGTTTTTTACCTTATTGGAATCAAAATTAGGAATCAATAAGAATCGGAATCGTAAAAATTCAAACGATACCCAACCCTAGTCAGCATCAAGTCCATTAATGGTCGTTCACACTTTAGTAGATTCTCTTTACCTAATGTGTGTGTGCTGTGTATTTATTACGCAGTGTTATTAGAGTAAAGTAGTTCATTTTTAATTACATGACTATTATCGATCAATACTTTTCAATTTTGAATACAGTATGCTGATATTCATATTCGGCATTTCCCTTGATCCACCATCTTATCTTAGTCTGGGTTTCCCCATGCTGCCTTCCCGCAGCGCGATTTTATTCACGCTGAAAGGCAGTATGGATACCATGGGCCAGATTTTCGCCTCATTTAGGGAACCAATCACAGAACGGGGAGGGAGCAGCAAGACGATGACGACATCTATGCGACACACCGAAGCAGTTTGTTTATTTCTATGGATTCAACATGGCAGCAGACGCGAAGCAACCGCATGTTTATCTTGCACAAACGGCAATAGTCGCTGAACGTCATTGTTTACACAAAAATATCTAACCCATCGTCTTCTTCCTTGTCTGATTTCTGTCCCTCTACATACGTCATCTGGTATAATTGAAACGATTGCATATGAGCTACGTACAGGCGCATTTGACAGACATGCTTAGCACCCAATAAACGGCGCCGGGCAATCGTAAACCACGCCTCAAATACGAGAAAATGTACATGTGGTTCCCAGACCCAAGTCTCAACGAGAATTGGGTCTGGCGTTAGCCAGGCTAATCTTATCTAATAATTCTCATTGAGCTTGTTGCCATGCATTCTGGGATTGCCTTATCCACAAAGTATACATGTGATACTTCTACAGAATTTGGCTAAAATGTATTTAAAAGGCAGCTTCAAATAAACTTTAAACTGGGTAGAGCCATATTTAGTTTTTGTCAGGAATGAAAACGAGGCTGTGAGGGACTGAATTCCTGTTGTTTAACAACATACCGTTTGCTCAGCTGACAAAACATATTTTCTAAAGACTTTCATTAGACAAAAAGTCCATAAAACATTTTTGAAAGTTGTGCGTTTTGAAAATGAAAACCGTGTGTGCCATTGTGAAGACCGTAAGGCCTATAGAGATTGAGCTAAACAATGCAATATTCTAATAATCATAAAAAAACAAGAGTAAAATAGACTGTGTAAATTATTTTTATCAATCAATACTTTTTGAATTAACTAAAGTTCTTAGTCGACATATTTGATTAATTTTGTTCACTGTGCTCAGTGCAATGAATCCCCCAAACTTATTTTGAATTGGAATAAATCTTTTCTAGGTATTGAATGAAATGTAGTTATAAGTTACGTTGCTAGTTTATTTCAACTGATTATATCCATGAAGATTTGGAATATCTTAAAACGCAGCAAAATTTGGTATCCAACTGTTTCAAACAGCCTTGGTGCCGGGATTACATGAAGGACCCGGGGACTCATTCGAGTTTGAAGCGGAGCCACTGAGAGACTGGCAGGCACAGATGTCAGCTTGTGCAATGAAAACTGACATGAGAGAAATGTCTCAAACTTTTCTCAATGTCAAGTCCTCCTTTATAAAGGCCATATCAATATCCTTAGGCTCTTAAAATAGTTTCTGGTCATTTATGTGTCTCATAGCTGAAAACTGAAATGAACAACGTTAACCATTAATATGTGCTTATTTTTTTTTTCCGTGCTCTCTGCTGTCATTTTGTTTACTTAATGAGGAATTCTGAGCATGTCGTTGACCATTAACCAGGGTCATTTCAAAAGAGTGCAACTCAGTGCTTTTTTTGTTTTTAAATCAATGAGAAACAGCTCCTTTCGTTTTGCGTTTTCGGTATTCGATTATTCAACATGGAGTTACATGTTCAGAATGGCAACAAAAACAACACCCTTCAAACCTGTCTCTGCAGTTTAGTTGAGCTGTAATTACAGGCCTGGTGCTGAGCTGTGCTAATCACATAGTATAGCTTCATGTAAAGGAATCTTTCTGTTTACTTTATCCCTCCCTCATTCTTTGAATTTCCCTGGTACTTAATGTTCCCTGGCCCTTTTGTTCTGGTAGCAGTGGTTATGAAATAAACTTTGACAAAATAACTAGATTTGAAGAAAATGTGAGCGTTGCTTGTCGACAGGAGTCTAGTGATAGTAGTACCTTAAAGGATAAGTCCACCAATATTCAACCAGCTTTGTATAATTCTTTGTCCAATTCTTGAAAAAGCTGATTCTTTTCAATGAACCTGTTGAAATGGTTCACAAATCGCACTTTGCTGCGTTTCCCAAAAGCATCGTGAAGAGGAAAATGCAGCCCTGAATGATTCATTTGTGAATCGGACTGATACAATTGACTCACTTATTCATTGAGCCATTCAGAGTGACTCGAAATGAGGCAAGAACTGGGATATCAAAGCTTGAGTGTGTGCAACTGAGGATTATTGTAGTTGGTATTGATTATTGTAAATGAAAATCATATTTAGGTCATGACTGTGAACTATTTATGAACTACATCTGCTTTAAAAGGGGGAGCCGTTTAATTTAAATGCATGTTTTCGGTAAAATAACACAAATTAACATCTATCCATCTTTCCTCCTGCTGGAAATGATATAAAACTAGTATGTTTGCATAACCTTCCTGTTAAAGCATTTTGTCCCATGTGACATCTGTACTTTTAATTTTATACTAGTTGTCTCCACATATTTTTTTAAACTTGTGTGTGTGTGTGCAAACACACACATATATACACACACATATATATACATATACACACACATACATATACACACACATACATACACACACACATGTATATATATAAAACTTTCGACCTCTTAATCCTGCGGTGATCTACCCGGTGTAATCATTCAGCATTTTTTTGTTGCATTTGTCCCAGCTGGAACAATTTTTATTAAGAAATAGAAAAAAGTATTTATAAACTAAATTAATTTTAAAATTGCGTATTTATTTCCAGTTTAATTTCATTGTTTAGCCTATTATTTATTAAATTAATTTTATAACACGTTTTTAAAACGGGTAGTAATGTTCAAATCAGTGTTTCCTGCCATTCTACTTCCTTATGTAAATGCATTTTTTTGATTGTATGCTGCATCAGATTTGATTTCTGTGTAAAGATGCCTTAGCAGATCTTCAGATAGGTATTTACTGCCCCTATCTGTCCCACTTTAATGTCCCTCGGCTTGCACCTTTTATTATCATTTTTAAAAAGAGACCGGAAACTTATCTCTTATCCCTGTGCTTTAATCTTATTTTAGTTTTTTTTATGGTCTGTTTGCTGTTTTTTTTGTTTTTTATTATTATTTTTATTCTGTTTACTTAGCAAAGCTGACCAAAGAGCTGAACAGTGTTTAAATACATTTTACTTACTTACAAGGTGTTTTAAAAATACAAGCATTTGTAATAGCGATGTTCGTTTGTCTTGGCAAGCACGATCGATTTAAAGTTGGTGTAACCTGTATTTCTTAACATGCACTTCCTTGTGCACAAATAAAACCTGTTCTGAGTATGTGGAAAATCCCCATGCAGATTCAAAGCCCTGTACCGAGACCTCGGGCAGACCATCACCGCAGCGAGTGACACGGAGGACCTCAGGTGGTGGAGGAACACCCACGGGCCCGGCATGAGCATGAACTGGCCACAGTTCGAGGTATAGTGCAAAATTATGCTTTGTTTACTATATTTGCTTTCCCAGAATGCCGGGAAATACGTTTACCAGATGCAAACTTAAACGCTAACATTTGCCTAGAAAAGATATGACATTTACAGACCCAAACAGTGTGGCGTCGTCAACCATAGAGAGGTTTTGGGCCCCGGGCTCCAGTGGGGGGGGGGATTTCTAATGGGTCGAGTGTGAATGAGCTGTTGTCTTCGCACGGCCCTTGAGTGGGTTCTGGAATGTCGGATCCGTCTCCCTAATGGCAAATCCTTCCCAGCCCTCCCGACCAACACAAACACACACACTCACACACACACACACCCTGACACAGTGGCAGTGTCAGCACCTATATTTGTGCAAATGATGTTTGGACACACATGACGGTCTGTGTATGGATGCAGTGTGTCCAAGTTTTTGAAATTCGCCCCCCACGATGTGAATGTTTAATCGAGCAGTAGATTAAACTTGACTAAAAGCTAAAAATAAAGATTTTAGTCAAGTTTGCCCAGGTAAGTGACACCTCCGGAGGAATCTTCTGGCATCCTCCCTGTTCTGCCTTTACACTGGAGGCCTTTGTATGGCTGTAAACCTCTCTCTCTCTCTCTCTCTCTCTCTCTCTCTCTCTCTCTCTCTCTCTCTCTCTCTCTCTCTCTCTCTCTCTCTCTCTCTCTCTCTCTCTCTGTCTCTGTCTCTGTCTCTGTCTCTGTCTCTGTCTCTGTCTCTGTCTCTGTCTCTGTCTCTGTCTCTGTCTCTGTCTCTCTCTCTCTCTCTCTCTCTCTCTCTCTCTCTCTCTCTCTCTCTCTCTCTCTCTGTCTCTGTCTCTGTCTCTGTCTCTGTCTCTCTCTCTGTCTCTGTCTCTGTCTCTGTCTCTGTCTCTGTCTCTGTCTCTGTCTCTGTCTCTGTCTCTGTCTCTGTCTCTGTCTCTCTCTCTGTCTCTGTCTCTGTCTCTCTCTCTCTCTCTCTCTCTCTCTCTCTCTCTCTCTGTCTCTCTCTCTCTCTCTCTCTCTCTCTCTCTCTCTCTCTCTCTCTGTCTCTCTCTCTCTCTCTCTCTCTCTCTCTCTCTCTCTCTCTCTCTCTCTCTCTCTCTCTCTCTCTCTCTCTCTCTCTCTCTCTCTCTCTCTCTCTCTCTCTCTCTGTCTCTCTCTCTGTCTCTCTCTCTGTCTCTCTCGCTCTCGCTCTCTCTCTCTCTCTCTCTCTCTCTCTCTCTCTCTCTCTCTCTCTCTCTCTCTCTCTCTCTCTCTCTCTCTCTCTCTCTCTCTCTCTCTCTCTCTCTCTCTCTCTCTCTCTCCCCCCTCCCGGATGATCGTACCGGTCAGAAGTTTGGAAACATTACTATTTTTAATGTTTTTGAAAGAAGTCTCTCATGTTCACCAAGCCTACATTTATTTGATCAAAAATACATACAAAAAAACAGTAAGTGAAATATTATTACAATGTAAAAAAAAAGGTTTTCTTTTTTTAATATACTTTAAGATATAATGTATTTCTGTGATCAAAGCTGAATTTTCATCCTCATTACTCCAGTCTTCCGTGTCACATGATCCTTCAGAAATAATTCTAATATGCTGATTTATTATCAATGTTGGAAACAGTTGTGCTGCTTAATATTTTCTTTTGAATCTGTGATGCTTCAAATTCATTAATTTCTAAAGTAAAAGAACGTATATATCAGTCTAGTTATGGAAGGGTTAGTAAAAAAATATATATATATATATTTATAAAACAATATATGTTTTTTTTAATTATTATTATTAATGTTACTGCTATTATTATTTTAAGCTGCACTTTATTTTAAGGTGTCCCTGTTACAGTGTAATTCTACATTTAAGTACTGAGTAATATTAATTAGGTTAGGATTAGGTTTAGGGTTAGTTGCATGTAATTATGCATACTTAATAGTAACTACATGTAAAGTGTAACAAGGACACTGTAAAATAGTGTTACCTTTTTTAAATATACGATTACATTCTGAAAATTATAGGAACTTGTAACATGTTACATGTGATTTATGAATTTTCACATGTGCATTTGGTGTTTTAACAGGAGTGGTCGCCAGAATCTCACCGATCCATCAGTCGAAAGGAAAGAAACAGTCATTCTGATGATGTTGTCACTCTGACTAATATAGTCTCGGCGGGACACGACCCCCCTCAGACCCCACAGGAAACTACAAGGTACATCCGACCAACACTCAAATGCTCATGCACAAAGAAAATATTCACAAATATATATTTTTTAAATGTTTACACCTGGTCACTTCATGTGTTTTGACTGATTGGATAGCTATCCGTTTAGTTAAATCTCTTCCGTTTACACTTCATAAATGTGTCTCTGCAAAACGAATATAAATCCGATCTTCAATTCTCGTGCTATTTTTATGGAATGTGTTTCAACAACCAGCTGTATTTACACTTGTCCGGTTTCATTTGAAATGTCTCAAACCACCTCATGAAGTGGTTCGAGTGATCGGATTTAAATCCGCCTCTAAAACATTTCGTAGGGCATTTAAACCTGCTCTTTTCACAATCTAATGGCTATACCCCATCAGAGAAACGCATGAAGTGACCCGGTGTAAACAGGCCGATAGAGGAAGATAAACGCTTCCACTACTATATGTATATATTTGCCTGTATTCAGATTAATAATAGCATAAAAGGCATGCACAAAATTGGTGAAACATGAACACTACATTATATTTCCTCAAAATTCACAAAATTATATTTGTCAACAGCCCAAAAAATAGGTACAAAAATGAGTTTCATGTTCTGTTACAATAACAAGCAAACTTTTAATTACAGTGTTGTATTTAGAAGTGGATGATTGTTATTGTTTTGTTTTTTAAAATTTCCTGGAAACAGTTCTTCCCTGAGGGCTTCGTTCACTGCTTT
The DNA here is from genome assembly GCA_030578275.1 of Meda fulgida. Classification (NCBI taxonomy): domain Eukaryota; kingdom Metazoa; phylum Chordata; class Actinopteri; order Cypriniformes; family Leuciscidae; genus Meda; species Meda fulgida. Next base: position 3,122,796 of record CM060622.1, read on the forward strand.
TAGTAGCAGCTACACCAATTAGCACTGAGTCAGCACATTCTGTGTGTGTGTGTGTGTGTGTGTGTGTGTGTGTGTGTGTGTGTGTGTGTGTGTGTGTGTGTGTGTGTGTGTGTGTGTGTGTGTGTGTGTGTGTGTGTGTGTGTGTGTGTGTGTGTGTGTGTGTGTGTGTGTGTGTGTGTGTGTGTGTGTGTGTGTGTGTGTGTGTGTGTGTGTGTGTGTGTGTGTGTGTGTGTGTGTGTGTGTGTGTGTGCGCGTGCGCGTCTGTGCCTGGTAAACCTTATGTTGTGGGGACATTTTTTGGTCCCCATGACAAAAACAGCTTATAAAATCATACGAAATGAATCCTTTGAAATTGTAAAAGTGCAGAAAGTTTTCTGTGATGGGTAGGGATAGGGGCTAGAATGTACAGTTTGTTCTGTATTTATTTTTTTATACAAATCAAGCCTATGGAATGTCCTTATAATGATAAGAATACTTGTTTGTATGTGTGTCTTTGAGTCTGGGTCAGATACTATAGATGGCTCATGTTGGAGTGTGTGTGTGAGTCTGGGTCAGATACTATAGATGCCTCATGTTGGAGTGTGTGTGAGTCTGGGTCAGATACTATAGATGGCTCATGTTGGAGTGTGTGTGTGAGTCTGGGTCAGATACTATTGATGGCTCATGTTGGAGTGTGTGTGAGTCTGGGTCAGATACTATAGATGGCTCATGTTGGAGTGTGTGTGTGAGTCTGGGTCAGATACTATAGATGGCCCATGCTGGAGTGTGTGTTTGAGTCTGGGTCAGATACTATAGATGGCTCATGTTGGAGTGTGTGTGTGAGTCTGGGTCAGATACTATAGATGGCTCATGTTGGAGTGTGTGTGAGTCTGGGTCAGATACTATAGATGGCTCATGTTGGAGTGTGTGTGTGAGTCTGGGTCAGATACTATAGATGGCTCATGTTGGAGTGTGTGTGAGTCTGGGTCAGATACTATAGATGGCTCATGTTGGAGTGTGTGTGTGAGTCTGGGTCAGATACTATTGATGGCTCATGTTGGAGTGTGTGTGAGTCTGGGTCAGATACTATAGATGGCTCATGTTGGAGTGTGTGTGTGAGTCTGGGTCAGATACTATAGATGGCTCATGTTGGAGTGTGTCTTTGAGTCTGGGTCAGATACTATAGATGGCTCATGTTGGAGTGTGTGTGAGTCTGGGTCAGATACTATAGATGGCTCATGTTGGAGTGTGTGTGTGAGTCTGGGTCAGATACTATAGATGGCTCATGTCGGAGTGTGTGTGAGTCTGGGTCAGATACTATAGATGGCTCATGTTGGAGTGTGTGTGTGAGTCTGGGTCAGATACTATTGATGGCTCATGTTGGAGTGTGTGTGAGTCTGGGTCAGATACTATAGATGGCTCATGTTGGAGTGTGTGTGTGAGTCTGGGTCAGATACTATAGATGGCTCATGTTGGAGTGTGTGTTTGAGTCTGGGTCCGATACTATAGATGGCTCATGTTGGAGTGTGTGTGAGTCTGGGTCAGATACTATAGATGGCTCATGTTGGAGTGTGTGTGTGAGTCTGGGTCAGATACTATTGATGGCTCATGTTGGAGTGTGTGTGAGTCTGGGTCAGATACTATAGATGGCTCATGTTGGAGTGTGTGTGTGAGTCTGGGTCAGATACTATAGATGGCTCATGTTGGAGTGTGTGTGTGAGTCTGGGTCAGATACTATAGATGGCTCATGTTGGAGTGTGTGTGAGTCTGGGTCAGATACTATAGATGGCTCATCTTGGAGTGTGTGTGTGAGTCTGGGTCAGATACTATAGATGGCCCATGCTGGAGTGTGTGTGAGTCTGGGTCAGATACTATAGATGGCGCATGCTGGAGTGTGTGTGTGAGTCTGGGTCAGATACTATAGATGGCTCATGTTGGAGTGTGTGTTTGAGTCTGGGTCAGATACTATAGATGGCTCATGTTGGAGTGTGTGTGTGAGTCTGGGTCAGATACTATAGATGGCGCATGCTGGAGGGTGTGTGTGTGAGTCTGGGTCATATACTATAGATGGCTCATGTTGGAGTGTGTGTGAGTCTGGGTCAGATATTATAGATGGCTCATGTTGGAGTGTGTGTGAGTCTGGGTCAGATACTATAGATGGCTCATGTTGGAGTGTGTGTGTGAGTCTGGTTCAGATACTATAGATGGCTCATGTTGGAGTGTGTGTGTGAGTCTGGGTCAGATACTATAGATGGCGCATGCTGGAGTGTGTGTGAGTCTGGGTCAGATACTATAGATGGCTCATGTTGGAGTGTGTGTGTGAGTCTGGGTCAGATACTATAGATGGCTCATGTTGGAGTGTGTGTGTGAGTCTGGGTCAGATACTATAGATGGCTCATGTTGGAGTGTGTGTGTGAGTCTGGGTCAGATACTATAGATGGCTCATGTTGGAGTGTGTGTCTGAGTCTGGGTCAGATACTATAGATGGCTCATGTTGGAGTGTGTGTGTGAGTCTGGGTCAGATACTATAGATGGCTCATGTTGGAGTGTGTGTGTGAGTCTGGGTCAGATACTATATATGGCTCATGTTGGGGTGTGTGTGTGAGTCTGGGTCAGATACTATATATGGCTCATGCTGGAGTGTGTGTGAGTCTCTCAGGGCACATAGGGAATGCCTGTTAAACTGCAGTATTAAACATGGCCTTCTGCTGCTTCCTGCTTATTAGTCTGGTCTGTCGACTCTTAAACCCACAGGTGGCATGAGGTGGACGGCTATTACGAGAACCTAAGTGGCTATGCACCGTCAGTGCAACTTTCTTTCTTGACCTCCTCTCAGTACAGACAACAGCTCTGTTCTGAAACCTAGTGAGCAGCCTAGCTAGACCCTATTCAGGCATCATGGGCTGTTACAAAAGTGGGCAGCAATATTATGCAGCCTTATATCATGTTAACTGTCAGTGTCCCGACATGCTTTTTAATTGCTTTTTCAAATTACATTTAATTGTTTCTCCTATCGCATATTTTAGTAATCATCATAAATTAGGCATCTTTGGACATTGTGTTATCTTGAAAACGGTATTTTAAAACCTTTTAGTGGGCTCAATTTTTGTCATATCAACTTCAAATTTGGAGCACAATTTGATTAGACGTACTGTATGCCTTTTGAAATAAAAGACGACACTCCCAAATTAACCAAAGCATTCATCAAATACATTTAATTTCATATCTCTGCTCTAAAAGGGGTTGGACAGTTTACAGGTTGATGCTAAGGCAGCATTGGATACAGAGAAGACAAATCAATCTCTGCACTGAACTAATCACTGCGTTTTGTGATCAAGTCGAGAGAAATTTATAAATATTGGATATGCAATATGTGGATGAGCATCATATAGTTTAGCTGTTGACACTCTGTGCGATGTATGTGATGATAGAAAGGTAACTCACTAGGTTGTGGAACAGAGCTGACAAGATCTTTATTTTAGAAAGTCTCTTAATGTTTTGTTGCTATTAAGACAAATCAAATGAACTCATTTGATCCCAGTCTGTTGTGAGAGCCAATCATTTGGGAATGTTGGTTCCCAGCTGAAAATTTGTTTAATGTAGTTAGCCTAAATCAAGATTTTAACAGTTACAATTTTGATTTGCTCTTTGCAGATTCCTCTGTGAAAATCAATATGCATCCTCATTCCTCAATTCATTTGAGTAAAAACTGAATGAATGTTCGGGGTTTAATACAGGTTAAGCTCTATCAACAGCATCAATGGAGCAAGACATTTCACCAAGATAGTTTTGTGAAAATACTGTCAAAACAGAAGTAGGCCTATAATTTGGGCTGGAACCCCCCATGCAAAATACATGCATTACTGTACATTAATTACTGTAAATGTGATGTTTAGTTTTTGTTAAAAGGGACACATTGAAATGAGTTTCTGTGATAATCCATGGCATGCCACAGATAAGTTTTAATTCCTTCAATAGATTTGAGATTTGTATTAACATTTCAAATGTTTTTAGCTGAAGTAACTATCACAGATCACCTGATTACCCGAGTCAAATCTTCTAGCTTCTATTAAAATGGTTCCTCCATGAATGTGTGCAGATTTGTAATTCCTCTGCTGTCCTCACAGGGCGGGTAAAGACTACTCCTCGGACTGGTCTGATGACGAGAGCCCCAAAAAATACATCGCAGCCAACGGGGTGGAGGAGGAGAAGGTAGTCGGGGTTCGTGTTAAAGCGCTGTATGATTACACAGGGCAGGAGGCTGATGAGCTGAGCTTTAAAGCAGGTATTAATCCCTACTAATGCTTATTAATGAAACACACATCAACACACACACACATGGAACGGCTGGCTGTGGCTTGTGGATTCATCGATCAAATCCCTTTTCTGTGCTCTTTTAATGCTTTTTCTGTTATTTCAAAAGGCAATGTGGAAAGAACCAAATGAATGGGGTTTGTCAATGTTAGCATGTGCGTGATTTTTAAAAAGAAATTGGCATGTTACATGGGTTTATTTGAGACGGCTTCCTCACATTTAGACAAAACCCATGAAACTGCTTTGGAACTAGTGAACTGACACAAAACACAAATGTACTCATTTCCAATACGGCTGTGCTTGAATTTTCACAAAACGGAGGCAGCAAAACAAATCACTTTTAAACGCTTATATTAAGCTGAAATGAGTTGTTACGCTGGTAACACTTTACAATAAGGTCCTATAAGTTAACATTGGTAAATGCATCCAACTAATATTAACTAGCATTAAGCAATACGTTTGTACTGTATTTAGTCATTTTTGTTAAAGTTAGTTACTAAAAATAAAACCGATTGGAAAATGAAAATACAACTTCTTTTAATGTCAGCTCACATTCTTTTAATTCTGTATTAGGAAATTAAGATATTAAATGACATTAGTAAATGCTTTAGAAATATTTTTCAGTGTTAGTACATGTTAACTGATGTGTAGTAGTTAAGTAATGTTAGATGAAACCTTGTTGTAAAGTGTTATTACGCTTAGGGTGTGTTTACATTTGCATGTTTGGTTTGATTAAAACTAACTCTGGTGTGATTGCTCAGTTAGTGCGGATCATTTGAATAAGTGTGAACGCTGCCGTCTGAACCCTGGTGCGCAACAAACAAGCGGACCGAGACGCTGAAAAGATGAGTCTCAAAGGGTGTGTTCACACTTGTAATTCGGTTCAGTTGGGTCGGTTCGGATCTTGAGCACTCTGTCCTTAGCATCTTGTGACATCATGTCCTGTTTTTGGTTTGTTTAGATGTGTTGTGTTCATTTTTCAGTTGAACCGCACAGGAGTTCATTTGGAAGTGATCCAAGACTCATCTTTTCAGCGTCTCGGTCCGCTTGTTTGTTGCACACCAGGGTTCGGATGGCAGCATTTGCACTTATTTAAATGATCCAACCAAACATGCCAAGTGTGAACACCCTAAATGTATAAGTTTCTTTTTTGGTTTGGACCAAGAGAACCAAGTGTGAACACCCTAAAAGATGGTAACAACACAAGGGTAATGTTTGTTTCCATTGGAAAAAGGGACTTGTATCACAAAAATGTTAACTTTACCTTGTTTTTAACATTCCCCAGTTTTTCGAAAGTTTCAAAGTTCACATCAGATGCTGATCTATGGACTTTCCTAATAAATCAATAGTCTGATCAGCTGATCCCTGCATGTCGTGAATAATTCACAGGCTTCCCAAAAGTCACTAAATGGCATCAATCCATTTAGATCCAGCTTAGGAGACAGGACTGACTCTAATGCTAAATTTATTTGGTCTTCTGGCTAGATTAGCAGGATTCTGCGCCACAGGAAGCTTTAAAGCAGACACATTAGTAATGCAGAATGAGGGTTGATCAAATCTTCACAGCACAAGGATAATGAAACATCACATTTGGTTTTGTTTGCTAGAAGAGCAGGATCTACATTGACATTTTTAAATTTGAATGTGTGTGTTAAATTTCATATTGAGCTTAATGGACTAATTTATTAGCCCTGTTACTCTAGAAACTGCCAGAATTAATTATGCCAGACAGCAGCTCTTACAATATATGCAATAACAGACATGCCAAGAGTGACACCTGCTGGTTATTTTTGTTTAGTTTTTTTTCATTCAAGTAAAGCAGATTTAAAGGTGAAGATTTTTTTTGTTAAAATAAATAATCTTAACCCAGTTTATTGTTCATCTGACTACTATTAGTATACCATTCATTGGTTTATTGGTTTACCATATTATTGGTTCATAGTGTAAAAATTTAGTCTCCCAGGCACCATCAAAACATTGAGAGCGGTCCACTCAGATCTGTCAATCACTTTCCTGCTCAACCTATAGTTTGAGTTTGGGGCGTGGCTTCTGTAGCAGGCTGAGAGTTTGGGGCGTGACTTCTGTAGAAAACTGAGTTTGGGGCGCAGCTTCTGTAGCAGGCTGAGAGTTTGGGGCGTGGCTTCTGTAGCAGGCTGAGAGTTTGGGGTGTGGCTTCTGTAGAAGACTGAGTTTGGGGCGCGGCTTCTGTAGAAGACTGAGTTTGGGGCGCGGCTTCTGTAGCAGGCTGAGTTTGGGGCGTTACCTGTTGAGACCTGCCTTCACAAGCACCCGTAAGAGCTGTGTTTGTGATGCTTGAGTTGGGGAAGACGCGACGTGTATGAGGGGGATTTGCAAGGTTGTTTGGGGCGTGGCTTCTGTAGAAGACTGACTGAGAGTTTGGGGCGTGGCTTCTGTAGAAGACTGAGTTTGGGGCGCGGCTTCTGTAGAAGACTGACAGAGTTTGGGGCGTGGCTTCTGTAGAAGACTGAGTTTGGGGCGCGGCTTCTGTAGAAGACTGACAGAGTTTGGGGCGCGGCTTCTGTAGAAGACTGAGTTTGGGGCGCGGCTTCTGTAGAAGACTGACAGAGTTTGGGGCGCGGCTTCTGTAGAAGACTGAGTTTGGGGCGCAGCTTCTGTAGAAGACTGAGTTTGGGGCGCGGCTTCTGTAGAAGACTGAGTTTGGGGCGCGGCTTCTGTAGCAGGCTGAGAGTTTGGGGCGCGGCTTCTGTAGAAGACTGAGTTTGGGGCGCGGCTTCTGTAGAAGACTGACAGAGTTTGGGGCGCGGCTTCTGTAGAAGACTGACAGAGTTTGGGGCGCGGCTTCTGTAGAAGACTGAGTTTGGGGCGCGGCTTCTGTAGAAGACTGAGTTTGGGGCGCGGCTTCTGTAGCAGGCTGAGAGTTTGGGGCGCGGCTTCTGTAGAAGACTGAGTTTGGGGCGCGGCTTCTGTAGCAGGCTGAGAGTTTGGGGCGCGGCTTCTGTAGAAGACTGAGTTTGGGGCGCAGCTTCTGTAGAAGACTGAGTTTGGGGCGCGGCTTCTGTAGCAGGCTGAGAGTTTGGGGCGCGGCTTCTGTAGCAGGCTGAGAGTTTGGGGCGCGGCTTCTGTAGAAGACTGAGTTTGGGGCGCGGCTTCTGTAGAAGACTGAGTTTGGGGCGCGGCTTCTGTAGAAGACTGAGTTTGGGGCGCGGCTTCTGTAGAAGACTGACAGAGTTTGGGGCGCGGCTTCTGTAGAAGACTGAGTTTGGGGCGCGGCTTCTGTAGAAGACTGAGTTTGGGGCGCGGCTTCTGTAGAAGACTGAGTTTGGGGCGCGGCTTCTGTAGAAGACTGAGTTTGGGGCGCGGCTTCTGTAGCAGGCTGAGAGTTTGGGGCGCGGCTTCTGTAGAAGACTGAGTTTGGGGCGCGGCTTCTGTAGAAGACTGAGTTTGGGGCGCGGCTTCTGTAGCAGGCTGAGTTTGGGGCGCGGCTTCTGTAGAAGACTGAGTTTGGGGCGCGGCTTCTGTAGAAGACTGAGTTTGGGGCGCGGCTTCTGTAGAAGACTGAGTTTGGGGCGCGGCTTCTGTAGCAGGCTGAGTTTGGGGCGTTACCTGTTGAGACATGCCTTCACAAGCACCCGTAAGAGCTGTGTTTGTGATGCTTGAGTTGGGGAAGGCGTTACGTGTATGAGGGGGATTTGCGAGGTTGTTTGAAAATATACTTTATTTTTGTAATTCCACTTGGTGTCATTGGTGTCACAAAAACTACATGCTTCACCTTTAAAGGTGTACTTTAGTATTTTTGTTTATTATTATTGCACTGACCAACATAACAGTAATCTTAGGCTTCACTGACACCTAGTGGTGTGGATGTAGCGAAATAAAACATTTTCAGTTACCAATGCCATTGTAGAAATGCTGTCTTCATCTAATGTAACAGTATATCATTCAAAACATATTTTTCAGAAGTACAATTTTTTTTTTATCTGTGAAACTTTTTAAATGAAGGAAAAAAATTTGTGCAACTGTTAAGTTCCTGTAAAAACTCAATGAATATAAAATGGCTCCTCCATAAACCTTCATAAAGAAACTTCAACTTCCTCTAAAACTTTTCCTTTGAGTACACACTAGAATATTTCAGGCACATTTACTTTTAATATTTTAATAGAGACAAATTGAGCCTGAAGCCCAGTTTCATGCTTGACGTGTCCGCACAGGCACAAGGGTGTGCAAACCAAGAGTGAGATCATTGCAGCACTTGCGAAACTCCGTGTTGACTCCGTGTTGACTCAGCAAGACTTCACTTCACTCAGTCCTGCACAGTGTGGAGCCTTTCGGTTGAAGGAATAATTATGGATACACTGATATTGAAATTCTGTCCAGTACCAATAAACCAGTAATTATTTTTGTGGCTGTAAACCCATAAATGTTCGATGTTAATTCCCCAATTCCATGTTTTGTGTAAAGAAAAGAAAAATACAAAACAAATACCGAAACACATTATAATGTCCACTAATGTTCAAAAGTTTCTTCTGCTCACCATTTGATCAAAAACTGTAAAATATTAATACAATTTAAAGAAATGTTTTCTATGGAGCCCCTAAAGGGACATGGTAAAGAAAAAAAATGAGATGGGAGGAAAAATATAAATAGATGCTTTTGCGTTCACACAAAACATTTGCGACAGAACGCGAAAACATTGATTTATTATTTTTCCTCCCATTGCATATTTGTTTTCCATCACCATGTCCATTTGGGGCTCTGTAGTTTTCTATCTGAATATATTTTAAATGTTATTTATTTCTGTGGTGCAAATTTTCAGCATCATTACCCCAGTCTTCAGTGTCACATGATCCTTCAGAAATCAGTCTAACACTTCTTCTTATCAATGTTGAAAACAGTTTTTGCTAATTCATATTTTTGTGGAAACAGTGATGCATTTGGTCAGGAATCTTCAAAAGATCTAGAAATAGAAACCTGTTGTAAAATTATAAATGCCTCCTGTTAATTTTGATAAATTTAATGCTTCCTTTCTGGATGAAGGTAGTGATTTCTTTGAACGGTCGTGTACAATATAAAATATCATATTGTACACTATCGTTCAAACAAATTCAATGAGATTTGATATTTTAAATATGGATTTTTTTTATTTGCTGAATATGGGTATCCTTTTGAAATTTGCTAAATATTAAACTTATTAAAGTATTAGTGATTTTTAAATGAGTGTCAGATGAATGTAAAGATACTGAGCATGAGCATACAATTAAATATCAACTGATTGCGATTATTCTGTAATATTGCACGATATGGAACAGAGATATAGTGGGAAAACTAAAGTCAGCTGGTTATAATAACAAAATAAACCTCTTCGGGTACTTCTGACCGGCTGACTTTTCCATGTGACACACATCAGGTATCAAGTAGAGTACAGGCCCGTTCACACCAAGGACGATAATGATAAAGTTTAAAAAGAATAATCTAAATATAAAAGAATAGCTGAGTCCACACCTCAACTATAATGATAACAGCACAGAGAAACGATGTTCATCATTGGAATCACTTTCCAGCCGATGAACAATAACAACATTAAATCGGGATGGATTTTGATTGGCTGTCAAAGAGCTGGGGCATTTAAAGCGTCAGAATATACAGAACGATATCGTCGGCTGGTGTGAACGCTGATATAGTTGTGAACGTGCCTGAAGGAATGGTGTTATGAGATGTGTGTGTGTGTGTGTACAGGTGAAGAGTTAATGAAGCTGGGTGAGGAGGACGAGCAGGGTTGGTGTAAAGGACAGCTGTCCAGCGGAGAGACGGGTCTCTATCCTGCAAACTACGTCCAAGACCTCTCGTCCTGAGAGCCCGTCTGCCCCGGGACAGACACACACCCCATCCGAGGCAGTCACGAGGTCGAGTCACGCCGAACCACCAAACTGCCACGCAACCCCATGATGGAGCGAAGCCACGACACGCCAGAAGATTAGAGAGGAGCGAGTTCAGTGTTTGAGTTTTGATTTTTGCTGACACACTAGAGGACTTTAAGAATAGTTAGTCCCCCTTTGTCCTCGGGCTTAATGAAAGATCAGTGCCTTTATTGTACAATGCCAGAGACATTCACAGCACTGCGATTAATGCAGGACCGGCTGAATGAACACATTTACTGTCTGGAGGAAAACCTGCCACCGTTTTCTTCACGTGTGAATCGCCACTGTTGCACCGTTTTGGAAGATCAACCACCTTTCATCATCGCAGTCCTCTTATTTTTTTAGTATTTCACATTTTCAGATATGTATCAAAATCATTTCAAGTATTCGATCAAATCTTCGCCGACGTTCTTTATGTTCAGGTTCATGAGAAGCGTGTTAGTGTGTTGATATATTTTGTATGAGATGTTTAGATCGTTATAGTTTAACTGAACATTTCTTTGCCTGTAGTTCAGAAGTGAAGGATTCTTCATTGCATATTTACGTTTTCACAAAGATATATGGATTTATAATATACAAAGTATCACTGGGCGGATGCTCTTAGAATCTTGATTCTTGAGATTCTTAAAATCTAGTCAGTGGGATCGTTTTACTTTTTTAATTCATCTTTTTGTTTTTATTTGGAGCGCAATAATGTTTCTGTTGTTAAATGATATAAAGTATCAGAGAGGGCAAAACCTCCGGGCTTCTTGTGGTCTTGTGTATGTGTGTTTTTGTGTTTGTTTGTGTGTGTGTGTGTGTGTGTGTGTGAGCGGTCATGAGAAATATGTCCATTTCCACACGCTCTGCCTCCAATAAACATGGTTTTACATCAAACTACTGTAACAGCCAATACTAATCAATGTTAAAAAATATCAAATAAACGTGAGATTCTGATCTTTGTATAGTGACTATGATGCTTCTTAAACATTAAGTGAAGTTTTACATTATTGTTGAAAATGAGCTTGGTTAATATTTCACCCAAAATGAAAATTCCCTGATTATTTTTTCATCCCAAGACATTTTTTCTTTTTCTTTTTGAGAAAAACATTTACGAATTGTTTTCCATCCAGTGCAAGTGAATGGTGCTCAACTTAGACCATTTTTGATGGTCCAAAATCCATAACTTCAAAAGCCTCCACACAACCCCAGCTGACAAATAAGGGTCTTCTCTAGCGAAACATTGAAACACTGAATTTTCAGAAAAGAATTAAATAACTATATATATATATATATATATATATATATATATATATATACACACTTATGAACCATCTTGTGAATGTGCTTTGAAGAGCTGAGCATTTGGAGTTAAAAAGTGTGTGTATATACAATATGTATATATATATATATACACAGGTCCTTCTCAAAAAATGTGCATATTGTGATAGTTCATTATTTTCCATAATGTAGTAATAAAAGCTAAACTTTCATATATTTTAGATTCATTGCACACCAACTGAAATATTTCAGATCTTTTATTGTTTTAATACTGATGATTTTGGCATACAGCTCATGAAAACCCAAAATTCCTGTCTCAAAAAATTAGCATATTTCATCCGACCAATAAAATAAGTGTTTTTAATACAAAAAAAAATTCATCCTTCAAATAATTATGTTGAGTTATGCTCTCAATACTTGGTCGGGAATCGTTTTGCAGAAATGACTGCTTCAGTGTGGCGTGGCATGGAGGCGATCAGCCTGTGGCACTGCTGAGGTGTTATGAGGCCCAGGATGCTTCGAGAGCGGCCTTAAGCTCATCCAGAGTGTTGGGTCTTGCGTCTCTCAACTTTCTCTTCACAAAATCCCACAGATTCTCTATGGGGCTCAGGTCAGGAGAGTTGGCAGGCCAATTGAGCACAGTAATACCATGGTCAGTAAACCATTTACCAGTGGTTTTGGCACTGTGAGCAGGGGCCAGGTCGTGCTGAAAAATGAAATCTTCATCTCCATAAAGCTTTTCAGCAGATGGAAGCATGAAGTTCTCCAAAATCTCCTGATAGCTAGCTGCACTGACCCTGCCCTTGATAAAACACAGTGGACCAACACCAGCAGCTGACATGGCACCCCAGACCATCACTGACTGTGGGTACTTGACACTGGACTTCAGGCATTTTGGCATTTCCTTCTCCCCAGTCTTCCTCCAGACTCTGGCACCTTGATTTCCGAATGACATGCAACCACTGAGCAACAGTCCAGTGCTGCTTCTCTGTAGCCCAGGTCAGGCGCTTCTGCCGCTGTTTCTGGTTCAAAAGTGGCTTGACCTGGGGAACGCGGCACCTGTAGCCCATTTTCTGCACACGCCTGTGCACGGTGGCTCTGGATGTTTCTACTCCAGACTCAGTCCACTGCTTCCGCAGGTCCCCCAAGGTCTGGAATCGGTCCTTCTCCACAATCTTCCTCAGGGTCCGGTCACCTCTTCTCGTTGTGCAGCGTTTTTTGCCACACTTTTTCCTTCCCACAGACTTCCCACTGAGGTGCCTTGATACAGCACTCTGGGAACAGCCTATTTGTTCAGAAATGTCTTTCTGTGTCTTACCCTCTTGCTTGAGGGTGTCAATGATGGCCTTCTGGACAGCAGTCAGGTCGGCAGTCTTACCCATGACTGCGGTTTTGAGTAATGAAACAGGCTGGGAGTTTTTAAAAGCCTCAGGAATCTTTTGCAGGTGTTTGGCGTTAATTAGTTGATTCAGATGATTAGGTTAATAGCTTGTTTAGAGAACCTTTTCATGATATGCTCATTTTTTGAGACAGGAATTTGGGGTTTTCATGAGCTGTATGCCAAAATCATCAGTATTAAAACAATAAAACACCTGAAATATTTCAGTTGGTGTGCAGTAAATCTAAAATATATGAAAGTTAAATTTTCATCATTACATTATGGAAAATAATGAACTTTATCACAATATGCTAATTTTTTTAGAAGGACCTGTGTGTGTATATATATATATTCATATTCCTGAAAATGACTGATCGTTTGCTATAGAAGACCCTTATTCATCAGCTGGGGTTGTGTGGAGCCCTTTAAAGTTCCTTAAATATGAACTATGCACCATTCACTTGCATTCGATGTAGAAAAATCCCGGAATGTTTTCCTTGAAAATGTAATTTCTCTTCGGCTGAGGAAAGAAAGTCATAATGCATCTTGGATGGCCTTGAGGTGAGTAAATAAATGAGAAAAAGTGTTCCTGATAAAGTCTTAAATTTTAAAGAGTTGTTTCTAGGAGTTTTGTGGTTAGTTGTGCGCCAGGACAATTTACAACAAATGAAGCGTATTCTTTTACATACTGGAGCATTGTTAGTTTAATTCGCCTCAGGATTATGATTTTTTTTCTTTTCTCTTATATATTGAGATTCGTTTTCAGGTTAACATTAACACACTGTACTAGTTATTGGATAGTTGTGACATTTCAAGCAGGCTCCTGCAGTATTGGTACTGCTTCTATAATAGTCTTACTGTTTGTGCTTTGCTTTTGATTTTTGTTCTTTTTTTTATATACATGCGGTTTTTATAACATGTTAATTGAAAGTCTACTCCACTTCATGATATTTTTACTGGAAAATTAGCCAAAAAAAACATTTTAATCTAAAATATATGAAAATAGACAAATAATAACAGGTGTATTATTAAATGTAAATTAAATGTACTGTATTTCTGGAAATGATTAGAGATTAGCATGAAGCATTAAGGAAGGCAGTCTGTTCACACATGATGTGGGTCAGAAGAGTAAAAAGCAACATGAGAACTGACTGTTATATGAACAATGTTTGTGAGCCAGTTAAACTGAGTGTTTAGTGTTTAAACTGTGTTACGCCATTGTGAACCTAAACACTATGACTTTTGACCCTAGAGTCGTCGACGCTGGTTTCCTTAAGTCAGTCTGTAGATTTTGGCCAGAATTTACAGATTTCACTGAAAACTGCAGTCACAGTTCAGGATGGGCACATTTCTTAATGTTTTTACTCCTGAACGCAGGGCTGCCAACTCTCACGCAGAGAAAAACTGCGAAGCAAAGAGGACACTTATTTTACATCGACAGACAAGACAGCGAAGGTTACTTTTTGATATGAAACTAATTCTCATCTCTCAGATTCTGTCAATTTTATTTCGAAATTCAAACAACAAATAGGCCTAACTTACTGTTTTGGCGCTTGTACATGTGACGTGACAGATCGTTCTAGCGCCTCAGTTTAAGCGTCACGTGAACCTATCATCTAGTAATAAACACGAATGAACAATAGGTAGGCTATGTTGAAAGACAGAAAAACTTACCGAAATGCATCCATCATACATGATATCGATCAATCAGTGTTTTTCGACCGCGGAAAGAGGGCAATAAAACAGCTGGAGAACAGTGTCACATGACGTTATATTTACCTCAGGAAATCCATTTACCTGTAATAGCCATATACCACGTTAGTTAGCTAGAAAAATCAGCTCTTGAGAGTATTTTGCTAGATATGTGCACTATATTAAATATTTATTGTATTTTTACTTATTTAAAATATTATAACGTTATTATAATAAAAACCGCATTATATATGAGTTATCATTTTTAACCTTTAATAATAATACCAGCTGACAGTGTTCTGCATTAGGTGAGATTTTTTTTCTTGAAAACTACTGTACCTATTACGCATCCAAATGAATCGATATTTAATCAAGATCGGAATCAAATCACAAGAAAATTGACGATATTCTGTATTGAAATTGTGAAATTTGTGTCAAGCAATAATAAAAACAGTTGCCCACCAGTCATTGTACCATGTAAACATTGTAACGTTGTCACTACACCTAGTAAAATTATGTTTAGTAAACAAATGTTTTGACAATCACTATACATTTATTGTGATATAAAAAAAACGTACAGCCCTGGCCTGTCCAAACTCAACCTATACACCCGGTGTGGGACAAAGAGAGATGACTTAAATCTCCAGGAAGAGTTCTAGAGGAGCTGAGACTTGCTGAAACATGAACATGCCTGTGTGAGAGTGATTCTGAGGACTGAACTTCACTTTACAGCTATTTTGTGCAATATCTCAATAATCTAAGAATTGCTGCAAATAGAAAAAAAACATGGTTATTATACTAATTCAAGCATTCTATACTGTAAAGTTACACTCTTGAAAATAAAGGTTCCAAGAACAATTTGGGGTTCCAAAAAGAACCTTTCAGAGAATCATTTTTAAAAGAACAATTAGAAGTGCAATGGATGTTAAAGGTTCTTCATGGAACAATCAGTGCCAATAAAAAGCATTTATTATCAATAGTGCATGGCTCAAAATGTGCTCTGATCATTTGGAAAACTCTATGAGGTGCATTATTCAATCATACATCACAGTCCCTTTATTCAATTGTCACATAACTAGATTCTTTTAAATCAGTAAATACAAGAACAGTGTTGCATGAGGAGTATGTTCTGTAAAAACAATGAAAGAACAATGAATTAAATTTCATTTCCTGCAATATAATCATATTTTAACATGTAACATATTACCTAATCGTTTAATTTAACTAATGTGAACCAAAAATTAATTCAAGAAGATTTAATTTAATTCAGTTAATTTGCACTTTAAAAAGAAATTCACATTATTAATCATAAAGCTCTCTCCCTTTATAATACAAGCGCTTCCGGAAACGTCATTTGTACTCGAGGAGTTTTTTCTCCACGAGGTCAGCGGTGAGGTTCTGTTTGCAGGCTCGGAGAGCTTGGATGAGCTCCTGCACCGTGGCGTTCTCTCTCCGGATCTTCATCCACACTCGGATGAGTTCCCGGACCTGTTCCTCAAGGTCACGATTGTGTTTCTCCTGGATTCCTTCCAGCTGAGTGTGTTGAAGTCCCAGTTTTCTTCCAACTTGAACCCACTTTTTGCCGAGTTGTTCAACCATTAATTCAGTTGCAATGTCTATTTTTTCTAAAAAGAGACACAGAAACCATCTCAACATGAAACAATGCAATTCAATGATGATTGACAGATCACATTTTATATGATTAATGCGTTCGGCCTAAGCTTTTCCAGGTCAGTACGTCTACCCTGGGTTGTTTCGGCAAGTGTATAGTATAATATACCAGCGTACATCTTTTAAAGGTGACCCATTATCCTATAATATATATGATATAATATATATATATAAAGGATATGGGTCACCTTTAAAAGAAGATGTAAGCTGGTCGTCAAAAAAAAAGTCAGATATAGCAAACAAATTGGAATTAGGCATCAAGACCTGCAGTGTAATGCAGCCAAATATTTACTTTAATACAAATCATTAATTTCAAACCAGAACCAGAAGAGCCACATTTTTTGTATGACACAAAGGCTTTTACTGGCAAAAGATGTTTGACTGTCAGTCAGGCGACAGAAGGCATGTAGTAGTCTCTGTGAATCAGGTTTTGATCCTGTTGATAATTTAGAAGCTTTACAGTAGGCTTTAATGACTGTACATTTGTATTATATATTTAACAGCATTATTTCAAACCTATTCGTTATATTGGCCATAGAAAAACGCATATATGCATTAGGCAAGAAATTCCTTTCAACTAGGGATGCATGATATTACCGGCACGCATGTGAATCGGCCGATAAAGGCTAAAAATGTAATATCGGCATCAGCCCGATATGAAATAATTATGCTGAAATGCCTTGCCGATAATATAACGTATTATATACCGTGATAAACAAATAACTAAGTTACTTCTGTATTTCAATAAAGCAGTAAATGATGTTATAAAATCACGAATCTGGTTTTATTCAATGGTACCTATTGCTTACATGATAAATAAAAATCACAAACGACACTTGTAAATTAAATAATTTTATATATACAATTTAGTCATCTGTGATAAACAATACACAACATACACAAATAGACAATAGTATGTACATGTATGTTATTTACAAATGCAAGGGAATGTGAATAAGTATGCCAAATAAATATGAGTATAAATAGTGTTGTGTATTGCACAAGAGAAGGCGTTTAGAGGTTCATGAGGTTGATGGCCTGAGGAAAGAAATAAGATTTGAAAAATATTGGCAAAAATCCACTATCGTGCACCCCCACTTTCAAACAACATCCTAAATCCTCCTATAATGAACAAATAAATAGTGAAAATATCAGCAATTTCAAGTAATGGAATTGAAGAATGGAACTGTCAAAATATGTCACTATGTACTATTATATTCTAATAGCCTATAATAGTTACAAAAGATACAAGTTATTGCATTACATTGTATGTATAGTAAAGTAGAACAACTAAAATATAACTACATAGGTTATGAAAGAAAATAATTATAGAATTAATATTTTCTTATTTTATCTCTCATCTTGTAATTTTAGTGTAGAATCAGTAAAGCCGCTAGTTTTAAAAGTTAAATTTTTAGGCAGATTTAAATGTTTAGATTGATGAGGCAGATCAATGTCAAATGATGAATTTACAAATAAGACTGAAAAGTGAGCACATTTTTAAAATAAAATTGTATTTGCAAATAGCTTAATTTGAATACGTCATAACTGCAATTAGACCTAGAACATTTTTTACCTTTCTTATTTATTTAACAATAAATATGTTTGACTGTTTTGACATTCTTCTATTTCATGATGGTAAACACACAAGTGGAACTTTGCCTACGAGGAAGTAACTGTTATTCGTATTAAAATGAATGTTAAATAGGCTTGCCATGAGTTCGCGTTTCGCACACTAGTGAGAAGACGGAAGCCGCGAGAGTAAACAGTGGAAACGATAAAATACCAAGAAAACATCATTGAAATTACACCACAGTCTGCCCTTAAGCATCGTTTCACTTTAAATAAGAGGCATTTAGAGAGTTAAACAAAAATATACTGACTAACTTTATCACTCTGTAACGTTACTGTCAGAGAATAGCAGTAGTTCAGTAAAAACATCCAAACCTCGCTCTTTCTCATCCAGTCCATCCGCGGGGCTTCTGGTCGCTTGTGTCTCATAATCTTCGATTAGTTCGAGAAGAACTGTCTGACCGATCTTGTTCAGAAGTTCTCGCAAAAGGTCCGTGTTATCGGGCCCAATTTGAGCTCTTTCGATCAAGCACTCGAAAAGTTCAATTCCCTTATTTATTTTCTCAAGCCTTTTCTTCCCGATGTCTGTGCACAAAAACTTTAAACTCACTACATTCTCCTCGGAAAGTGTATTGGATATCTCTAATAGCATCGCTCTAAACCCGCGCGCGTCCATGATCGGCATCAGAGGTTTGAACGCTGACACAAGATCAGAGGTTTGAACGCTGACACAAGTAACGTTACAACGCGCTACCAAATGACGCCCGAACGCTTCATCTGACGCTTTCACTTTCAACACTCGCGATCCAGCGTGACAATCCCTCAAATCCACTGCTTTAGTTAATCAGCTGCAAACCAGAAATGACGCCCGACAATAACGCACTTCACTTTATAACTTGCCTCACACACACGATTCGTGTAAAAATGAATCGTTTGGACGCATTCGCAGCGGTGTCCGACTCGTGAACGAACTGAATGAGTCCCAGCGATTCTCTAGTCAAACATTATTTGACTCATTAGAAGTTCATTCCGAAATAAGTCATTGTAAGAAACTGTAATAAGACTGATTTCAGAACTTACCAAGTTTATGAGCTGTTGAGCTGTTAAACAAGTTAATTTGGACTGAACCGAGAGAAAATAATGTAAAATATCACTGGATTATTATAATTGCATGACCAGCACACAAACGAAACAGAATCGTTTTTTTTTTTATTATTATTATTAAGTAGGCTACCATTTTCTTAAAACCTTTATTTCCAGCTAAGAGATGAAGCATGCGAGACTTGCTGGAAACCTTTTGAGTGATGATTCAGCTGATGAATTTTCTGATCCAAAAGAATCGATTCCCAAAATGAATCACACTTAAAGGAGGGCACTGACTTTGAAGTTGCCTAAAAGTTACTTATGGCAAGCCGATTTTACATTTATTCATTCCCAGAATATGAACTCTTGATATCAACAATTCGATTTTCTTTAGTTAAAATGCTAAGTTTTTATATCAGGAATTACATTCTCACTAGTAAAAATGTAAAATCTTGATATTAACAATTACGTCAACACTCGCAGAAAAACTAATTCTCAATATTAAGAATTACATTTCAACTTGCTATAATTGTCTGTAATTGTATTTTCACTAGTTAAATATCACCAGAATGCCATTCAAAATTCAATTGTTGAACTGATTTCTTACTATCAGAAATACAATTCTTACTAGTAAAAATCATAGGCTATTTTTTTTTATCAATAAAAAATATAAAATTGAATTGTTGATATCAAGATTCATAACCTGGGAATGAATAAAAGTAAAAAAAAAAAAAAAAAAGGCTTCCCATAACCTACTTGCTATTGTATTGCTCATCCTTCCTTTAACTCAAAGGAGAGCAGCAGGCAAAAAACAAAAATATATATATTTAACAAGTTTCTTTTTCCAAGCAACAACATGTAACTGGCCTTCCAGTCAGCAAAAGAGTCAATAAATGTGTACATGCCAAATGTATATGACATATTTATTTTAGAAACAGTTCAAAAGCATAAGTAGCCTACAGTCATAACTTCCCATTAGCAGTTTGAGACACTGAAACTCCATGACGACACGAAATACATTTTTCACAGAGGTAAACAGTATGTGGATGATGTAACAGTCTAAAAAGAGGTTTACATTGTACATTTATTAATAAAGGTTAGGTTAGGGTTAAGGTTCTGAAGCCTTTTTGGAGATACATGAATATTAAAAAATAATAATTCTGGAAAAAACATAGGCATATATCAAAACAAAAAGGGAGTATGTCTTAAGACTGGATTTATATTTTATATTTATATTATATTCATTTCAATTAGAACCACTCTTTTATTTATCACGCTTTTAGACACACATAATTACTTTGAACGGAAGACACATGCAACGTATTGTACCAATATATATCGGTTCCATCATCTTTGCCATTTCATCAAAGACAAGAGAAAACATTCAGACAGGCAGACACAAAACTCTGTCCATACGATTGAATATTAATAAACGCAGCGCATTAACGTGAATATTAAGGCCTCTTGAACGTCATGGGTTTCTATGCAGCGGACCCTTTATTAACAGCATTATCAGATGCACTACCTATAAACCAAGCTCTTGCATGCTGCCGAAAAAAACTATCGGCAATCTGTCAAAATCGCATAGAATACTAAAAGGATTGTAGTAACTTTGTAGTGTTTTATGTCCATTTTATAGACGCTAAAGCCTAAACAGAACATTCATTACTATGACAGAGCAGAACTACTGCTTAGTAGGAAACGGCATGATATCGATAGTTGCTAATTCACTCGGGCAGAAATATTCTGAAAGAAATGTCTAATAATAAATCATTTAAAAAACACTTTAAATGAGTCCTATCCTATCAATATCCCAAACATAAACGTTACAATTTCATGTTAAAAGTCCTATAAAAGCATAGTTGTTTTCAAATAAAATGCTGAAGCAGCAATGTGTCACAGAACTACATACTCTATTCATCAGTCAACAGATAAAACGATACAAACCCTAGAGCCCTCTTTCTGAACAAACCCGCAGACTGCATAAAGCTGATAGAAAAAGATTAAACCGAGCGGTTCGTTTACAGACGGACAGAAAAAGGTGTGCAAATGAGGTGGCAGTCATGTGACCTTCTATGTAGCGACATTGATCGTCCTGGAAGGTGTTTTGTTCTGAGTTCTGATTGGTCTAAGCCTGTGAACTGGGACGCGAGCGCAGCGGTTGAGGACTCGGGTCACCGATTGTGTTCCTGTGCTTCTTGCCCCGCTCCTCCTTCATGAACAACTCAACGATGAGGTTCCTCTCCTTGTGTATCTGAACGCTAATGTCCTTGGGAATGTCTGGGATTAGCCAATCCACGAAGTCGCTCATCAGCATTACCACATTCTGGACAGAGAGAGGAGAGAGAGAATTAACACTCGTGTTAGAGTCCATCGCACAAAAACCTAGAAATACTGTCAAACCAAAAATTATTCACACCAGATATCAGTTTGTTTGTTTTTTTACTAGTGTGTAGGACACTATAGTTCATTTATGTAAATGAGGAAAGCAACCTATATTATATTATACCCAGAAATTCTTCATACAGTGGATTACCAGTAACATTTATAAACAAATTATTCTGACACTTTGACCTGAACATGTTTTGCTGATGTGTTTTTTCTTTAATTGCTAATGCGACCTTTTACACACAGACTGGTAATTGGTTGAGCTAAGCTGGTATTGTCTAATTGTGTACTTAAATTTAACAGCTGACAGATATTCAACATAATTCATGTGTGAGAGTCTAACAGAAGGACAGACAAAACCAGTGAAATATCAACTGATTTGATAACTCTGAGTTCTTGTCATATTTAATTACCATTTTCTAAACTATAGTCAATAAACTGAGATAATGTTGAAAGTGTCTGAATACATTTTGGTTTGACTTTAGGTCAAATTGTACCACAAAAATCACAAGAAAAAAAAAGATTTAAATTGTTATGCAATAGATAAAAGTAAAGTATATTGTGTAAAAAAAAATCTTTTTTGTATTACAACATTGTTTTCATGACAATTAGGCACATTTAGCCTAACTAATTGAAAAAAAAAACAATTTAACGTTAAAGTACACTTGTAAGCATATATTACAGTCAGTATAGGTTTCATTAACTGAAATAAAGCTGAAATATTAGAAACTTTAATGTAAATTAGATATGTTGCCTTAAGTTGAAGTACTAAAACTTAAATGAAAATAAAGCTAAATTGAAAAATTGAAACATTACAAAAGTAGTTAACAAAATTGCTAAAACAAACTAAATTGAAATGTTCAAATATCACAAAATAATACAAAATATTAGTCTACAAATAACACTTTTCACAGTAGTATCTGAAATTAATTTATGCCCATTTTAATAATGGGTATAAATTATTAAAATGGACAGTAAATAAAATGAGATTTTACACATTATACTAATGTGAGAATTAATTTTAATAAATTAAATAGAATTGATAATTAGTGCTGTCAAATTGATGAATCACTTTTTGTTTATATAATATATGTATGTATATATATTTGAACACACACCGCATACAACGTGATTAATCAATTTGACAGCTCTATTTATTAAATAATTTTCATAATTAATATATATTAAATAACAACAACAATAAAAAGATTCATCCAGAAAGTAATCAGAAATCAAAAAAGTCCTAATTTTGTAGTTGGAGTTTATGAATATGGTTCTGGCTGACCTGAAAGACGATGACGAAAGCGAATCGCGCCGCCAGAATGGCCCAGAATTCCCGTGAGAACTCGTATGCCGTGTCAGACCATGGCGGGTCCCTGTAATCTTTATATCTGTGGATAGTGTAAACATTATGAATATAATATACAGTCGTACTATAAGCCTAGAACATCCGCACGGTGCGCAAGCGCGCGCGCACCTGCAGACGTCGACGCGGTATCCCAGGTGCAGCGGCTCCAGGGGTTCAGTGCCCGGCTGGAAGTGACTGACGTTGAAGTACGAGAGTGTGTGATTGACGAAGCCATGAAGAGTCCCGTCTGGACTGTACATGTACTGGTAGACCAGGCGTGGGATGAAGTCAGAGGTGAAGGAGATCACGAACGCCTAAAGAGGGACACAGGAACACGCGTTAATGCGTTTGCTAACCGGTGTGTGTCTCTGATATTCTGTTTCCTAGGCTGTGTTTTAAATCGCCCCCTATACCCTTAAATCGGGTATTATATTTGAGGAGATAGCCAATTATAGTAGTGTCCGAAACCATAGTGGACATAATCGAGTGCACTCATTCAAACCCATAATGCACTGGGTGTACAATCAATCTCAACGGCTAGAAAATACCCATAATGCATGAATGAATTCCCGTGTTTCACCAGAAGATGCCGCTCACAGCTCAATCATCCATTCATCCGGTCTAATTATGGTTTCAGCATAATATTATACATTCCTTTTTAGTTTATTATTAAACAAGGTTTTTTACATGCTATTTATACACGCTAGCCTCCATGACAGAGTTCAAGATAAATCTTTTCACTACTACTGGAGTTGCCAGTTTACCAAGTTTCAAATGATTATTAAAGAGCACAAACTATGCAAAAGCGGCAGGCCTTCTTCCAGTGCACTCAGTGTCCGACTTCACTCACTCGTTTACTATATTAGTGGAGTAATGTAGGGAATAGTGAATGAGGGTGCATTTTGAACAGCTCTAGTAATTGCTAATGTAATGGCTGAGATTTCTTTCATCTGCTGAAAAGGAAGTCAGATGGTTTAGAAAAGTAATAGCACACCTGTGTAAAATCATAACTCAGTGGAAAAGTGTCATTATATTGCTTTCCCACTATGGATTGCTTTGAGTGCTGAGCAGAATGCACTTCATAACACGATCACCAGTAGCTGATGTTTCAGAACAAACACGTGGAATTGAAAACCTACATTAACAATGACGGCCACTTTACTGAGTCCTCTGAGAAGAGTGTACCAGATTCCTTCAAGACAAAGAAACAAAGAAAGATATTAGATAACACATATTTGTGTGTTCTAAAATATAGTTATATTTGCAGCTGGGTAAGGCTGCATGTAATCCCTTAATCATCATTAAAATAAATAAATAAACACTTTTTTATTTAAGTCAAATATAATCTTAAATAAATCTTTAATAAAATCTTAATAAATATCTTAAATGAACAAAGAAAAAAAAGCAGGTTTCATGAGATTTAGACATAAAGGCACATATTACCACTTGGTGGTGATAAACGATTGCCAAAAAGCATGGAATCATGTATATCAAGCCATTTTCCTTGGTGTATAATCATTTGCAGTTTAATTTTGCTTATATTTGTAGATTTTGAAAATAATTTCCCTTTTTAGCCTTTCAAGGGGATTAAACAGTGTATTGCATTGAACACATGCATCATACTAAAGACAGTTAGGGCAGTCTGGGGCAAGTTGTCACGCTCCAGTGAATATTCCTCATGGTTGGGTCATTGTTAAAGTCAGTTTCTTTAGAGATAGACAAATACCTTTACATTTAGCTACACAAAAAGCTATGGAACATTTAAATGATTTCCCAGGAAATTAAGAATAGCAGGGCAAGTTAGCAATATTTTAACTTATTTATAACAATACATTAATCATCACTGTTAGTAAATTGTCTGATTGATATATATATATATATTAGGCTATACACACACACGCATTACTCCATTGTAAATGCACGAAATAAAACATGATGAAAACACAAAGATGTCACACTTAAATGGTATCTGAAAGGCCAAATCAGTAATAGAAATGAACTTTTAATTAAGGGGTGGCATTTGCTCCTGTAATTTGATTTAAAGGTTTTTTCCCCCCCTCTATAAGGGCAATTTGTTTTCTGATCTAATTATTCTAATTCAATTTACCGACTGAATTGACAAAAGATGAAGAATACGTTTAATAAAATACTTAAGGGCTGTAACCAATAAAATTAAATCACTATCAACAAAAGACTTTTTTTTTTGCACTGCAGAAGTTTCACAGATGATGCCTGAAGTGAAAATTTGCATAAATAATGTTATGAGATTAATATTTTAAACATAAAATTGTGAATTAAATTAAATGTTTAAAATGTAAAACTGCTATTAAACTGCCACTAGGTGGGGGAAAGTCTTAATGAGTGAAACATTGAATCATTCATTCAATCGATCCGTTCAAAAAGGATTCATTGGCTGTGTTTAACTGCACTGTATAAGAGACACACAAGAATAAGTGTGCCCTAATTCTTGTACTTATTCTATGAGGTTTTGTATAAATAGTGTGATTCCAAATTCCAAATAGAAAAAGTGCACTTTTAAATACCCGGATGATGCACTTAGTAACCGGAGAAACAGTGTGAACTGTCGGACACTTCATGTGCTCGACTGTCACAGCTTTATGTACCGGAGGGGGAGGGGCATCGGACTCTGAAGTTAAAATGACAAAATAACCTTATATACAAATCATACACTGCATGGTTGAGCACATGTATAAGCAGGGTTGGGCAGTAACGGAATACATGTAACGGCGTTATGTAATCAGGATACAAAAATCTAGTAACTGTAATTCGTTACAGTTACGTCCAAATACGTAGTAATCAGATTATAGTTACTTTTTGAAAAAAGGGGGAATACTTTCAGGATTACAGTGGTTTCATTTAAAACTAAGTAAATCTGTATTTTGGCATAATACCACCATATTAAGCGTTGCTTGATTAATGACTCACGACACGTGTCACGTGTGCCACCCGCTGGTGCATGCGCACAATAACAGCTCTCCACAACAATCTCCTCAGACACAGATTGAATCACTGCTGCTAGAAACGATGATGCCCACGGGTAAAAATGCTTTCATTTCTTGGAAATTCCGCTGCTATTTTGTTTTTTTAAGAAGAAAATGCCAACAACATGGTTGTACAGTGCAAACTGTGCCTTCCAGCAACGAAAACACATTCCTTGTACATGTCAAGTTAAAAATAAATTAAAATGATCTGTAATACCATACTGTAGCCACTAAATGTCTGTATAGTCCTTTACATACATATTTATTCAGAGCTGTGAAATTCTTAATAAATAAAAGTTTTTTTTTTTTTAAATAATATCTGTCCTTGAAGTAATCCAAAAGTAATCAGTTACATTACTTTCATATTGTGGTACTTGGATTACGTTACTGAATACTTTTTTTATGAAGTAATTTGTAACTGTAACGGAATACATTTTTAAAGTAACCCTCCCAAGCTTGTGTATAAGTGTATAGTGCGTCGTTTGGGACACAACTACACTCACGAACTTCCCTAAGCACTTCCCCTCAAGGGAATCAATGTGGACGAGGGAAGTTTATTTGGATAGACCCCGATTTTGACAGAGGGAGCGATTCTACTCGTACACTTCAGGCAGATCCATAGACCACAGTGCAACATTATTGTGACACAACAGCAACTCGCAGTGCTCGTGCTTAATTTACCCACAAGTAATCAAGGGCTTATGGCATGTAAACACATTTCACAATAGTGGGCACTCGTGCAAAGTAAGCAATAATGTGAACAAGACGGAGAGAAGGTTATAAAAGAGTGGAGTTAAACTCAGCCATTCAGGAACAAAGCAGGTGAGTTTCCGCAGGAGTGAGTCATTGAATCATTCACTCACCTGAATTGCTCAACAACGCTGATTCATTCAGTTAAACTCTGAGATGCGTAACTATTCTAATGTGGCTGTGTTTGGAACTATATTTATTGACGAGAACATACAATATTGTGTCTAAAATTATTGATAAGAGAAACTAAGCTTTTCGAAACTTTGAATTAATTGAGCCAATGGCTTTGCAAAATGATTCACTGTTCCACAGCGCTCGAAGCGCCACACACTGGTGACGTCTGCTGGCCAAAACTGTGTAAATGCAATAAAAACATGCATAAAACACCTTTTACAAACCAATAACAAATGGTTTATTAAAAGTGCCATCTATTAAATGCAACTTACAAATCATCTAATACCATTTAATATGAAGTGTCTGTATAATATGCATTATTTTATTCAATTTTAAGACTTTTATTATGGAGAGTTTGGTTAATCAAGCCAATAAGAGACTAACTACAACTCTGCCTTTTTATTATACAAATGTGGCATTAAAAGGTCAAAAAATGTATAAAACTGATCCGAGATCAACTAAAACCACAGACACTGGATTATGGGTTGACAGCGGTTCACAGAGCTGTTCTCCATTGAAATCTCAAACGAAAGCTTCATAAAGCGTGTTTCGAAAGCACACATACCATCTAAAATGTAAGTCACTTGATATTAAGTTCTTGTTTATTCAGCTGTTGTATAAAATCAATATCACATTTGCAGTTGTGTGGAATTGAGGGACTTTTTTTTGTATTTTGGAGTATGTATATTTTGTAGTGTCTTTATAATGAGTATAAATCACAAAGGACACTCAAACATGTTTACATTACATAATTGCCAAACAAACAAATATTGGATGCACTGAAAATCGGCATGAAGATACTGACCAATGTCTTTTGCTCTTACAGCAATCGGTCTTCTCAGTTCCGTCACAAACTTTTTGGCATCGAGACGGATCTCGATGATGTTGTTCAGCAGAGCAAAGAGCGGAGCCAGCGGAAAGGAGGCCACAAACAAGGTCACCATCCCAAACTGAATGACTGGAGGAGAGAAAGAAACAAAAACATCCAGCTTCCACAGAAGGTTCCACTAAAGCAAAACTCAGAATTATTTAGAAGTACAGAAAACATATCAGATATAATTCAAATAAATCAGATGTTGGGACGCTGGGAAACGTGTTAAAAATCAGAGAAATTCACAAGGACTTTCATCCTTTTTCATTGTTTCTAGTTTGTCTGATGCTCCTGAAACCAGTTTAGGGTCTCAGGAGGGGTTTGGTTTAAAGATGGAGGAACGGGACGGGAGAGATGGAGTGATGGAAGTATGGATGGAGGATGGTAGGTGAGGGGGTGGGATGTTATTAATGAATTCAAGCCAGAACTAAAGCTCATAATCTCACACTGCTCTGCCAGCCCCCCTTTGGACCCATAATGCCTCTCTCTTCGCAGAAGTCCAGCCCACGCTGAAGCACAGATGAGGCGAGATAAGAGGAGGGGCCGGTAACACACCAACTCCATGTATAATAATAATACTGCAGATCCTTCACAGCATGGATGTGCATTTACCGTTCACCATGCATGCTGTCTGAATTACACTCGTATAATAGTGCTTTGTACAGATGAGGTGTATAAATCTGGCTAGTTGAGTTTAGACATTTCAATTAGTGTTTGTGGACAGCACGGATTTAATAATTCATCATCGGAAATTGTAATTATGATACATTTGTAATTATGCCATGTTCCTACATGAGTGCAGAACACAGAGCCAGAAGGACCAGGAGAGAATGCAAACAAACATTTATACATCTGTATGTGTATGTGCGTGTGTGTGTGTGTGTGTGTGTGTGTGGGCGCATATTGTGTTCTGACTCACTCATTTCCATGTACTCTGGGTTGAGTCCTACAAAGGGCCCAAGGAAGTGGTCCTTCTCGTGGCGATGAAGCGTTTTGTTCAGCTCTTCCTGATGCTTTTTGTCTATCTTGCGTTGTCGGAGCAGTTTCTTCAGTTTCCTAAAACACACATTCATTAATAATCACTGAATTCAAGCATATTCATTACATGACGCTCATTTGCAGACCCTCACGAATGCTCAGATCAGATTAAATTAGACATCTGTATTATTTTCTGCCATTTTAATAATATATTCTACATACAGTTTGTAAAAAGTTTGGAAAAGTTTTTTTTTTAAACAAAAGGTAATGTATAACTTTATTCAGCAAGGATGCACTAAACTGATTATTAATATTTGAGCATCAATAATAAATGATAATAATTGACCACCAAATCAGCATATTAGAAATATTTCTGAATAAATATACCTTTCCAAACAACCTTTCCAAACTAGTTTGAACAAACAAAAAATGCTTTTGATTTTGCATTAAAATACAAGAACAATACTTAAATATTGACTTTTTTTGCACTGATATAACAACAGATAGCAATAAACACTATTAACTTAGATTTTTGTACTATAACATTTTAATATATAAAAAAAATGTCATGTGAATTTGCAAGTAGCTACACAGGAAGGGATCGCAAAGCTAGTCTAATGACGTAATCTTTAGGAATATTAATGGCCAAGTAAGAATCAAAGGTTTTACATTGCCAGCAAAATAATTTACCATCCTATACGTACTACAGTAGGTAAAGTCTTGACTATGTCTGGTTAAATTGTGACGTATGGGAACTGAAGTGAGAATCTCAACAGCCCTTCATAAGCAATTATTTATTTATAACACATCTTTAAGCTAAGCTTTTAAAAACTCACAGGACTAATGGCATCCCGGATACCAATATTTTGAAGATTCATAAAAAAATTATTTCACTGTCTGGTCAATCGAGATTTGCTATGGAAATAAAAGGTTAGGATCATGTTTTGTGGTAGTACAGCACAACGTGAGCATATATTAGCACAGTTTGTTGTCTGCTTTTGGGCTCTGAAGGAGTAATTGTACCCAGAAAATCTGACATGTAACTTGACTTAACATTTTCAGATTTCCTCCAAAAATTAGCTTAGAAAATCTGAAAAAAAGTTAGCAGATTCTGTCTGGATCTGCTGGATGTATGTCTTTTACCATGTATTACTTTCAGAACCATTTGCATGGGATAAGCTTTTTTGCATTTGTCCAAGAACTACAAAATGTATTTGCAAGCATGCCATGAAATAGGTCAGCAAGGTTTGTCCATGAAAAGAGAAAGGATCATGTAAGGTCTTTACAATGCTCTGGTTTGAAAAACAAAGTACAATTAATCCCTAAAGAAGGCACGTCATGAAATGTACACCACACCTATAACGCAGCGGAAATTGATACGATTTCTTCAGTCTCTGTGATAATAATGACTTAGAAATGTTCCTACATGTTCTCTATTCTGTATGTACTCACGGAATGCCAATCTCAAACAAGTTATTCTGGATGAGCTGTTTGCCAAGCATGGTGATGCAGAGCTGAATGCACAACTCCATCAGACAGCCGGCGTGAGCGCACTGTAGGGTGAGACAGAGAGACTTCAGTCAGTTACTGTGGCATACAAACCTTCGCATGTGTTAGTCATAAGCACTGAGGTAACTTGGACAATCTGTCAAGTTATTTTTCATATGATGATGTGGTTACAAGACTCCAAAAATAGAGTATGGTTCAGAATGGATTTAGCACACACACACACACACACACACACACACACACACACACACACACACACACACACACACACCAGGTGGCCAATGAGACAGTTTATGACACAGTTTATGACTTCCCGCTCTTGAAAACCAACACACACAATAAGAAGGAATTTGACTAGATAAGTACCTCTTCCATCCGGTAAGACCCCAATACATAGATATATTTGCCTGGGCGTCCGATGAGTCTGGAGGCATTGGATAGAGGAAGGTCAAGAGCTGAATTTACCAGCCAACGCACAAATGCAAGTGGAGATTCACAAAACAGACATTACAGTAAAAGTACCTTAAAATAGAAGTGGGGGGTGAGCTCTGTTCCAAAACATAGTGAGCAATATTATACTACTCAGAAATCAAAAACCAGCATGGAGGCACATAGAAATTCATGCTGGTCTAAGCTGGTATTCCAGCAAGGACAATACATAATTTTGGTCAAATTCTAAAAGGGGCGTTCACACTCAAAGCTATACGTGAAGATAAAGCCATGGGACATCACAAGTTTTCATTGAGTGATTGAGATTTCATAGGAGTTGAATGGCGCATGAGGAGTAATAAGAAGCTGTGAATACCAAAAATAGTGCAGATAGGGAACTGCCAGTTAAATACCATTGAAGTGCAAGAATGTAGTGAGTCACTGTAAATGCACCATAAAAGAGCATCATAGGGATGTGCCAAAAGGAGAAGTTGGTGTTAATATGTTTTAATTGCCTTTGTACTGTAGGGCGGTACCAGTCCTGCAGTATTTTTGTTGCAGTCTTTGACAACATATACATTGTATTTCTAATCCAAAAGGCGTTTAGGATTAGCCTTTTTTTTACTTAATTACTGATAATTCACACACTCTAAAGGCCGTGACACACCATGCTTACATAAAAAATCGAACGGTGATGAAAAAGGATGCGGCCTCACGCCTCAGCGAAAAAGCTGCGCTTGAACCTACAGCTGACAGTCAACTAGCATGAGACTGTATGTAAGGAGATGACTTTCTATATCAGCAGGTATCAATAGTTTATATTCGTCATTCAAAAAGGAACACCGAAACTAGGACTGAAAATATACAAACCATAAACAAAGCAGTGCTTGTTTTTTTGAATATCATTCATGCTGATCACTTTCTTCATTCCAGAAGGTTTATGCTGTTTTGAAAATATTTGTCCATTGAAATGCTCAGGTAAGATGGTGTAAAAATTAGAAAAACCTTCTGTCTGTGCCGTCTTGACTTCTTGACTCACTTCTGTATTGTACGAACAAGGACTCTAGCAAGGCAGTTATTTCTACCTTCATTCAACTTTTATATGTTGTGATTGTTCAAACCCCTTCAGTAGCAAGAGACAACGGCTCTTGTTTAGCACATCCTCGTCAACTCTGGAAATGCAAGTCGGGAGTAAACAAATCAGACAGCTCTCAATAATCCTTTTAAATTTCATGCAATTACTATGACAGTAATTCCACAGGTCGTTATATATCATCCTGCTATTATCCCTTTTTGTTGCCCAATTGTGGTTCTTGGTTATATAATCACTTGGATAAGCTTGTTTAACCTCACCACTAACCAACTTACAAATCAGGAAACCTGTTGGGCCTCATTTACACAAGTAACTGTACCACAGACAATGGGCTTGTTACTCCATTGTATTGCACATTTGTAATTTTCACCTTGCTGCAAACTCTGATTTTCTTCCAACATAACCTCCACTACCTCTTACCTACCTCTATCTTTTTTCTATACTCGCCCACCTCTCTTCACCCTGTTAACAGCTCCTCCTCTCTTATGTAAATAATGCATTTACATCCACTTGAACATCTTGTCTAGACATCATCTGTCCTCCCTCCTCCAGGCCCGTTTGCACAAAACGCCCACTAACCCCTGGACATCAGATGTTCTTGGTGACACCAAACTCAAGAGATAAAATGACACCAATCGAAGGTTCCTAGTGAAATGAGTAGCATAAGTCACTGATCTCTTTTTGCCAATTTAAAAGCAGACACTCGAAAGCAGAAACTAATCAGGAGACCATCTCTCTGTCATTGAAGCCCTGCGGCTGGCGAAAGATGCATCTAGATCAATTGCCCTGCTAGATCTGTCTGCTAATGCAATTCCCCAGAAACTACTATTTATAAGGTATCTTGGAAGGGAGCAGCATCTTAAATCACATCAACTATCCATGGGGTACCCCAGGGTTCAGTGCTTGGCCACTTCTCCTTTCCATTATACATAATCTAGACACAAATTTTGGAAGAAGCATGCAGCACAATTCCTTGACAGGGCTGTTGTCATCTCTAGACTGGACTACTGCAATGCTCTTGCAAAACTCCATCCTTCCTACATGCATGATTACTCTACAAATGATTCAGTGTGTTGACATTGAGAATCCCCATGCTGCCACCCTGTTTTTATCCAGTATTTGAGTGCTGTGCAAAAATGTATGGTTTTTAAATAGTTTAGTTTATCCTAGCAACATGTTAACATCAAAACCTCTCATGTTCTTCATGTGAAGATCACTATTTGTAGAGAGTTGCTGTCTATACGGCATTTCAAATTCAATTCAAATGTAGGCAGTAAGTAGACAGCAGGGCAGCTCACCAGGTTATGAAACAGAGCTTGTCGCTCTAACAAAGCGAATCCCATTGCAGACTTATTAATAACTGATAGTTTGCATTCAGTTTCAGAGTGACTGCTTGGTCCAATGCTCTTACCTGCCTCTGAAGAATGCTAGGTACACTATAGGGGTAAATGCATTTGCAAACTTCAGTATAAACGTCTTGAAGATCAGCCTCTCCTCAAAACTTTTGTCAGTTTTTGGAACCTCTGATGAGTTGAAAACAACAGCACATACTGTAACCACAGCTTTTTGCAAAAGGCTAAATGTCTTGAAAACATTAACCAGACGTACCCATAGTAGTGAGCCAACGTGCAATTGCTCCATAGACCTCATCCATGATGATGATGATGATAAGGTTGATGACAGCCCCAGTCGTTTTAACGGTGGCCCGTATATTAGTGCGGAAAGTGGGAGTGGAGCTCATGTGCAGGGCAGTCATAATGGAGACCCTGTATAGCACCACACCAAACACGATGACCAAGGTCACAAATATCTGCATTGAGAACACAAATGCACACAATAAGAAAAGTGACCAATCATAATCTAATGATTTACTCACACCAATTGAATGCAGGATCTTGCAAAAGCCAATGTTTTGGTTTCCAACACCAAACACACTTCACATATGTAAATGTATTCTTTATTCTGCAACGAAAATGTCTGATAATAGGGGGCTTAATGAGATCAAGTGAGTTGTATTTGGCTGTTCATGTGATTCCAGCGTGATGGCAACCCATATATAAAATACACTGGGTGTTGAACAAAAGTATTTTACCGGCTAAATAAGTCTAGCATAATTCAAAATAATCTAGCATTATACCACAATACATCTAATAAATTAATCGGGTCTTACCAAAAAAACCATCATGACGATAATGGTCATGTAAGCTGGAATTCTGTCTGTGCATGTCAGCTTCACATTTCCTGTCTAGAAAAAGACGTGAATTGTCAAATGTGAGTTAAAAACATACACCTTAGCACATACATCTAGTAACAAGATCTTAAGCAATCCCCAACATGCTATGGCCTGTGAAGGGACAGATACGGTCAAGCCAAGCAGAGCAGCCCTTAGACATGCCTTACAGCTGTGCTGTCAAATAACATTTATACTGCAACTAGGTCAACATCTACTGAGCGTAAAACCCAATAATCCAGACATCCTTATTTCAGCAAGGATGGCATGCATAAGTCTACAGACCAAAATATTGTAAGAGCAGCACTGCCTGTTCTGTGCCAAGCACAAATAAATGCACTTTTTTTTTAAATCAGCATATGGTCTGGTCCACATTGTAGATTATTCCAGCCAAGAACTACCCACTTGGACAAGGGGCCTACTGATCAACAATGACAAACTATATACACACACACACGGTTGGTCTTATACATGTACACACACAAGACTGACACCCAGAAATTGTGTAAAGCCAGCCAATAAGATTATATCTTGGATTTGTGAGAAAGTTATTGCCATTTCTGTTTGCTATATGCATCAGTGAATGGTCATCTGTAGCTTCATAAAGACCAACCTTTGGAGATTTCTCTTTCTTCAAGGACTTCTTCATGACATGGAACTCATACTCAGCTCTATGATGACTCTGGGAAAAACAGAGAAAGCAATTCATAACACGTACAGTACAGGAATTAAATCAGCTAAAAATAAAATAAATAAAGTGGAAAGAGATAACTGGTTATGGAGCCAAAAGCAGCCATGTGTATGATCAGTGAATAGAACAGAAATTCTGGTAATAGCAACACATTAGACGTTCAGTGACAGTATAATCCTTAAAACCAAAAGCTCTCAGCACCACAAAAACATATTCCTTTCCACAATCAGCAGCTTTAGGTTTTATTAGTTCCTCCTCCTCATTTTATCCACCGAAAACAGTGGCAAGCTCAGAAAGACTGTGACTGCCGAAAGGAAAGTGAGCAGCTTTTGAACTGTAAGGCCGGAGGAAGAGAGAACAGGAATCTCCCAGACCTCCACAACAACAGACCGATAGATAGTGCTGGTGAAATACTTTACACAAGCAAGAATGTGACGACAATGCTTGAAGACGACTTTTAAGATATGAAGAATTTGTTAGTACTAAAATGCAACTGTAAGGTTAGGAAATAAATAAATTCAGTTAATACTATGAATGAACCAATTCCAAACCTTTTGTTTCTCCTATACAAAACAGGACAACAACAACAAAAAAAACAGTGAAAAACAGTTTGATTTCATAGCATTGAATCAATAAAAAAACATTTCTTTACACCCAAGCCTCAGGATAATACAAGTCATGTCAAGAAAATAATATAACACACCTAGAAAACATACAGTGAGGAAAATAAGTATTTGAACACCGTGCTATTTTGCAAGGTCTCCCACTTAGAAATCATGGAGGGGTCTGAAATTGTCATCGTAGGTGCAAGTCCACTGTGAGAGACATAATCGAAAAAAAAAAATCCAGGAATCACAATGTATGATTTTTATACTATTTATTTGTATGATACAGCTGCAAATAAGTATTTGAACACCTGAGAAAATCAATGTTAATATTTGGTACAGTAGCCTTTGTTTGCAATTACAGAGGTCAAACGTTTCCTGTAGTTTTTCACCAGGTTTGCACACACTGCAGGAGGGGTTTTGGCCCACTCCTCCAAACAGATCTTCTTCAGTCAGGTTTCTGGGCTGTCGCTGAAACACAGAGTTTGAGCTCCCTCCAAAGATTCTCTATTGGGTTTAGGTCTGGAGACTGGCTTGGCCACGCCAGAACCTTGATATGCTTCTTACAGAGCCACTCCTTGGTTATCCTGGCTGTGCTTCGGGTCATTGTCATGTTGGAAGACCCAGCCTCGACCCATCTTCAATGCTCTAGCTGAGGGAAGGAGGTTGTTCCCCAAAATCTTGCAATACATGGCCCCAGTCATCCTCTCCTTAATACAGTGCAGTCACCCTGTCCCATGTGCAGAAAAACACCCCCAAAGCATGATGCTACCACCCCCATGCTTCACAGTAGGGGTGGTGTTCTTGGGATGGTGGTACTCATTCTTCTTCCTCAAAACACGGCGAGTGGAATTATGACCAAAAAGTTCTATTTTGGTCTCATCTGACCACATGACTTTCTCCCATGACTCCTCTGGATCATCCAAATGGTCATTGGCAAACTTAAGACGGGACTTGACATGTGCTAGTTTAAGCAGGGGAACCTTCCGTGCCATGCATGATTTCAAACCATGATGTCTTAGTGTAATACCAACAGTAACCTTGGAAACGATGGTCCCAGCTCTTTTCAGGTTATTTCTAGTTCTGGACTGATTTCTCACCTTTCTTAGGATCATTGAGACCCCACGAGGTGAGATCTTGCATGGAGCCCCAGTCCAAGGGAGATTGACAGTCATGTTTAGCTTCTTCCATTTTATTATGATTGCTCCAACAGTGGACCTTTTTTCACCAAGCTGCTTGGCAATTTCCCCGTAGCCCTTTCCAGCCTTGTGGAGGTGTACAATTTTGTCTCTAGTGTCTTTGGACAGCTCTTTGGTCTTGGCCATGTTAGTAGTTGGATTCTTACTGATTGTATGGGGTGGACAGGTGTCTTTATGCAGCTAACGACCTCAAACAGGTGCATCTAATTTAGGATAATAAATGGAGTGGAAGTGGACATTTTAAAGGCAGACTAACAGGTCTTTGAGGGTCAGAATTGTAGCTGATAGACAGGTGTTCAAATACTTATTTGCAGCTGTATCATACAAATAAATAGTTAAAAAATCATATATTGTGATTTCTGGATATTTTTTTTTTAGATTATGTCTCTCACAGTGGACATGCACCTACGATGACAATTTCAGACCCCTCCATGATTTCTAAGTGGGAGAACTTGCAAAATAGCAGGGTGTTCAAATACTTATTTTCCTCACTGTACATAACCCCACATCATTATCTAATAAACATGTACATCAATATCTTATATTTACAGTTTTTTTTTTTTGGTCAACATGGGTGTGCGTGACAAACCTCTGTGTCTTCAAAACCGGTCATGTCCCAGACGTAATTTAGCCTCATTTGCCTTCTCTTCCAGTGCTCCATAAACATGGTGGCTGTGACACAGAGAGGTAAATTTCACCAACAAACCCACATTAATAAATACGGATCGGTTCAGCGCTGTTTATGCCAGTTTATGTAGCTACACAGGTGAAGTCTTTTCGTTTAATAACTTTGGAAAGGACTCGTACAAAGATATTTTTCTAAAGAGCCAATTTCTTCTATAGCATTGTTCTGTAAAAACCTTTTTTAGGAATCTGTATTTTAATAGACCTTTAAAACGAACCAAGTGTGAAAACACTGAGTCCGGTTCACAATTTTAGCTAATGTGTGAATGCTCCCAACAACCTCCTTTGATGAGAACTAAACTGAAAGTGCATTTAACTCTATTTTTTTCCAATCCACTTTTCATTCACATAAACAAAGTGAACTAAAAAAAAGACCTGAGACCACTTTAAGAACCAGCGATAGTATGGATGCAAAAATAACTGGTTTCTTTCCACTTGATTCACTTTCTGGTTCACTTATAAAGGGTTGAATCTTTGGTGCTCTTCTGCCATTTTGTACCAAAATCTTTTACGTTTTTTAAATATTTTTTTAAAATAACTTTTTACTTCATCAGAATTTTATGAAACTTGGTAAAGGTTTTGGCACTTGCTATATACTTGCTAAATTAAATTTTCAGGTTTATGCTCAAAAAGTGTAATAATGGATTTTATCATCTGAATAAATATAATTTAGTACCATAAAATCCCTTAAAAATACAAATTATAAAATAAAAAGCATTATTGAACTAAAATATAGAACATTCATTTAAAAAAATCATTTTTGACCCCCATGCGAGGAGCACCGGAGGGTTAAAGTGGACTCAAGTAATCAAGTAGCTATGTCATAGGGTGTCATTTTTCATTTCAAAGCTTGTAACTGCAGGCGATCAAAACAGGAAAGCCAAATTTAGGGCTTTTGCTCAAATAAACAGCTTTTTAAGAAGCTCAGCATCTGAGCGGGGATGAGTACGGGGGAATTAAAGAAGTGTAAAACCATGGCACAAATCCCTTCCAACATTTGCCAGATCAAATCTGTCCTCGATATGTAGGGACACAACAGTTGGTGTACAGCAGCAAGAAAGCGTGTGTGTGAGCATGAAAGGAGCACAGAGCTGCTGACCCCACAGTGCCATGAAGATGGCGAAAAAGACGGTGGCCGCGTTGTCGAACAGGTGGCTGGCCCTGGCCGTCCCGCAAGCCGTGACCAGTTTCCAGTAGCTGCAGGCTCGGTCACACATTGGGCACATGGTGATGTTGTTTCTCTCGTCGCAGATCTCCATGCTGAGTACACAAAACAAAAGAACTGATTTAAGAAATGTTTCCCCAGTCATCAAGAAAAGCGATTAATGAATGTAGAAAAACTTTATTCTACATTCTTCATCTCTGTTGTAAAACGTAGTGAGCTGCGTAGATGTCAAAACTTTGGCTTAAAGTATCTCCTAAGGGAGCATCCTCAACAAAATGACTAATATGAAACGGTGTGCCTGTATAAATAGTGATCTGATCTTCACATTAAGCACTGGAAACTCAATTGATTCCAATTAGAGTTTGGCTTCTGCAAGTTGCTACATGACACTCAAACAACCATTAAATACAACAGTAGTGGCCAAAAGTGACGACTGTTTTAAGGAAATTTACATTTTCATCCTTTATTATTAAATATTATTACAATTTTGCTAAAGATATTGTGAGCATATTGCATAGTTGTGCTTGGTGTCAATGGTAATAATAATGCAATGAAACATTTTTTTAGCCATGCTGTCATACAATGAAAGGTCACACTTTAGTTTAGGGTTCAACTCTCCCTAATAACTAGTTTCTTATTAGCATGCATATTTCAATGATATTTGACTATTCTGCATGAGCATATTCTACATCCTTTAATCCTAAACTTAACAACTACCTTACTAAGTATTATTAATGCATCATAATAATGTACATTAATAAGCAGTAATTAGGAGTTTATTGAGGCAAAGTCGTAGTTAATAGTTAGTTAATAGTGAGAATTGGACCCAAATCTAAAATTTGACCTTTCTTTGTTTGACAGCATGGCTAAAAAATTGTTTCATTGCATTATTATAACCATTGACAAGAAATTATGAACAAGAGAGAACCAACACAACATTAATAAATGATTATGTGTTGATTATATTATTTGCTTTTTCATGTGAGCTTTTAGTTTTTCTATGCATTGTTTTTTAGTAAAATAAAACCTGTAGCTGTAGTTTGCCTTTTTTGCCAAATAATTTAGTTTAAGTGTTTTGTTCTTCCCTCATATTTAAAATATTTAAAAAATATAACACTCTCTCATATTTTTATGGTTTAATCGAACTTTTAGGGTCATTAGAAACAAATATCCCCTCCAGAAATCACTTTTAGCCATTACTGTATCTTGGGTAAATAGTTGTGATATCCACATAATTATGGTAATATAATATGAGAATGTCTAAATAAATGACAAATAAAACAATAAAAACTCAAATCAATCATGTAAAAAAAAATGGAGAAGCGTTGACTCTTAAATGATGGGAAATTTCTGTTAATGGCAGAGAAAGAGTTAAAAGGA
The DNA here is from genome assembly GCA_030578275.1 of Meda fulgida. Lineage (NCBI taxonomy): Eukaryota > Metazoa > Chordata > Actinopteri > Cypriniformes > Leuciscidae > Meda > Meda fulgida. Next base: position 3,162,138 of record CM060622.1, read on the forward strand.
AAGGTGATGTGACACAGTGGGAAATATGTCCCAAACTTTGGAGCGTGTTGCAGCCATCAAAATCCTAATTTGTTCAGTGATCAAAAGTTGGTCAGTGATGTTTACTTTGTACTATTGTCAGTTAAATAAAAGTTAAGGAGAATTAACAAATCACAGGTTCTTGATTTTACAAAATGTCCCAACGTTTCTGGAAATGGGGTTGTATATACACACACAAATATCAGCCAATAGAGAGAAAATGTATTACCCAATTAATTTCCCACATACACTGTTTTGTACAGCTATGATGCTTAAAATGATGCCTAGGTAGGCATCGCATTAGGTTTTGGAACAGCTTGTTTTCAGCAGTGGCATCTGTGGAATTAATGAATGTCGTCGTGAGACAGCCAGCGAACACTGAGTCACTCTCATTATACACTACATTACAGTCCATTACAGTCGCAGCATTTCAAACCCACTCTAAACTCCTTAATTGCCACGCACTTCAGCATCCAGACGTTTTTCTTGCAAAGTGCAGCAGTGGTTTCTTTCATAAATGCCTAGGCATATTCTTCTTTAAAAAATCTTCCCTGCAAAGTTAAAAGCCATTGCAAAAGAGTACACATTGCTGTACGGAAACATCGTTGAGACTTGTTCCCAGTGACAGGGATATTGTGTTTAAACTCCATGACACAGATACGAATGTTTCAATCAAAAGTATGTGACACATACATTTTTTGCCCATTAATTATGTATAATTTGTATGTACAAAGCTGTCAGTGGTTTAGGGAGGGGTCAAATGCTAGTTAGCACAAAAGCAATCCAAATAAACCATCACATAAAATACATAAAGTTGACCTGGGAATGTTGTCGTCCACAGTGGCACAGCCGTACAGGAACACGATAACACCCACAACCGCTGCTGGGATTAGCATCTGAGTATACACACCCAGCCAGGCAAAGTACAGGCCCACTTTCTCACCAAAATACTTCCTGAGAGAGAATAAAGAAGAGTGATTAGGGCAATGAAGTAAAACAAAAGAAGTTAAAATTACAGAAATAATACATTCTCTTCAGAACTCGACAATAAGGACTGCCCGACTGTCGCTTGGGATAGCTGACGAAACTGTCTCAGTGCTGCGTCACAAAAGTTTATCATTTTCACGTGTTTTTAAGCCTTGCCTATTTAAATAGTCAAGCCCAAGAAGACGCAAAAGAGAACTCAATTCCAATTGAGCTGTCTTGCAGGTCTTCTTGCACTTGAACAGACATTTTCACACAAAATCACATCAAAAAATGCCGGTCTTGGCGAGTATCCTAGTAAACATAGCGCGGTTTCACAGACAGGGATCGGATTAAGCCAGGATTAGGGCTTAGTTCATTTAGAATTTTAAGTAGCTTTTATAAATGTGCCTTAGAAAAAAAAACATTACTGATGTGCATCTTGAGACAAAACAATGGCAATGACATATTTTAAGAACGATCAATGCAAGTTGCTTTTGAGGTAAAACAGCTCAAACATGCATTTTAGTCTGGAACTATCTTAAGCCTTGTCTGTGACACCGAGGGATAGTCTGTTATATCTTAAACAGTTAAGAAATAAAAGGCATGTGTAAAAGTATATTGGATCCGTGCAGCTCTTAAAGTGACATCAGCCTAATAAATGTGCTGCGTTTTTGGTTTAATGTTAATCAAACAACAAAGGACAAAGAAAAAGAATCACTCACTTCTCTTGACTGAATAACTTTTGTAACTTTACTAAGGATTCATCTATATTTAATTTATACAGTGAAGACTATGCAGTGCCATTTTATATTTGATTAATAATTTTCTCTATCTGAAAGTTACAGTTAAACTTACCTGAAAAACATGAAAAGTTTAATTTATTTGTATGGTTTGTATTTGTGCTATTGCTCGTAATTTGATTATTTGTTCTTATTTTATTAATGACAGTTTAATAATATGCTGAAATTTAAGTTTATGGGTCAAAATCAACTAAGACGATAACTAGACCTATTTTATGTGTTTATTATTTTTTTGTGGTGGGGCCAGTGAAAATTGTCAGGGCAAGTAAAAATTTAAACGGGCCAATAGAAAAAATCTGAAGGTCTGGCTACGAGAGAGCAAGACTAACCCAAATGTAATGGATTGTTGATTCTAAAAATGTCATGTTAAGTAATGACATAGTTATTATTTTTTACTTATGTAATAATAATAATTGGTTGCACCACATTTTCTTAAAATTGCAATAGGCAGTAAAGCAGTTGTTTAAATAATAGCTTTTCATTCAAATAAATAAATAAATATATAATGATAATAATGTATTACCTTGACATTTTTAACTTTATGCCCCCTCTTCATAATATATATATATATATATATATATATATATATATATATAAAAAATAATTCAGAAAACATGCTCATCATAGAAGAGGTGTATTCAACTCATTGTATGTATTAATTGCATTTTTATATCTTTTTAAAAAATAAATTAATAGATCCAGAAAGAGAAATGAGTGTCATGTCATTGACATCATTCCAATAGGTCAGTCCACTATGCGAAATCATCATCACCCAGTGTGTCCTTTAAACAAATTCTGTCTGACTAGGACTTTGGACAATCTGATTTATGCAAATCAGTATAATGTATTTCTAAAATCTCTCCTCTGGCTTCATAACACCCGGGCAAACCTGTCCCTGGCAGCATTCAGCATCAGGGTAATACCTGATCAGTCCGATGGGCTGGTACTTGTAGAAAATGCTGTAACTCGCCCACTCTTCATACAAGATCTGCAAAGACAGAAATAAAATGAGATACATTCTGGAATATGATACAGGCAGCGTGTCTGAAATACAGTGAGTGCACGTCTTCGAGGTTTAATGGAAATGGCAAAATAACTGATTGATCCAGTGACAGCTGATGAAAAGGACAAATGAAGCCAGCCTCGACCATCGTGTTCCTAATTTATCAATGTAATGACTTCGATTCGGTGTGCCTGCAGGCATGTAATGTTATGATTATATTATGTAAACATGTCAACATTATGTATGTCAACATTAAGATTATATGACAAATAACCTACTAATAACACATCATTGACATCAGCGACACCAGTGGATAAAGTTTTAGAAGCAGAAACGCTCTGTTTTTTTTTCGCTATGAAAGAATAGCAAAACTGCCTATCACGTTTACAATCGTCCACAAATCGCCTCAAATGGGTCAAAATTGTGGAGATGGATGGATTAATTACCAAGTGAGCAAGCGGTTATCAGTCAATCAAATATACATTACACCTCCATGCATGCAACCATTAATACAGAAGATTTGTTTTTTTTACTGAGGATTTGCCTAATGGTTCACCCAAACAATAGCCAGTGGTAACAAATTAAATACTTATTACATATTTTTGAAGCAATGTAGAAATATATTTTTTTTAAAAGCCTAAAGCCTTGATATGCACGTTATTTTAAGAAATATTACAGTAGTATCAATTCACAGATGGATCAACAAACGGAGCTACTGGCCATTTTCCCAGTAGTGTATATATTAAATAATATATTTTTTTATTTGTAATGAACGTGATATTTTGCCGTTGTAGTTGTTACATCAAAGTTTTCCCACAAATGCACACTGCAATTCATCATTGCATGCATCAAAATGAACAAATAATGGCAGCTCAATCGCACAAGAAATATAACCCGCACTGGTTCTTGTGGAAGCTCAAACGTGTTTGTGTGACGAGAACAAACCTCATTGGTTCTCATGCGTCGAGTACACGCACTTGAGCTTCCCTGTTTACCATATTTAATGAGCTCTAATGAGCTCTGTTTATATGTGAATAAAAGCCTAAATTAATAATATAAAGCAATTATCATGTCTCTAGAAGACCGCTCGATTCATTTGGATTGCTTTTATAACGTCATTTTGTACTTTTTGATGCGTGAACGTTTTGGTTGTGTGGACTTTCAATTGAGGGACAGAAATGATGAGAGAATATTAGAAATATCATAATTTGTGTTATGTAGATGAAAGAAAGTACATAGGGCTTTTCACACTTGAACTAGTTAACCCTGGGTCATTCTAAACCCAGAGTAATCGCAATCCTGGGTTATCTTGATTCACGTTTCACACTGATCATAAGTACCCGGGTTTAACCATTAATCCTGGGTATACATAAGCTGCCGTTTCACACTGTAGATTCCTAAACTCTGGGTTAACAATCTTATTTGCCTATTTGCCGTGTCAGCGTCACTGATTGGACAAACATAGCTTGCAACATGTTTAAATAAAGGGTCTAGTATTGTTCATCTTTATATATTGCCAACTGGACTATCAAACGTATCCTGAATGGACTTTTCAGACTACGAAGATAAGAATGAAACGGTCTCTTCTTCACTCCAATTGTTGCGTTTGTATAGACTACTATTTATACAGTACAAAGGCAGTGCTAACCCTGCTCCGGCGTCGGGTGTATAACCCCGCTTATAGATTACAACTGGGAAAGTTCCTTCACCCGGGGTTAAGCGCAGTGGGAAAAGCCCTAATGAGGGTCAGTAAATTATGACAGAATTAACATTTTTGGCTGATCTAAATGTATTCTTTATGTGCTATAAAATGCAAACCTGTGAGAGAAGTGAACTCTAAAGCCTGTTTACTCCTGGTATTAAGATGCATTTTAGTCGATCAGATCACAAGTAGACGACTCTATACAGGTGTAAATGGGGTCTAAAATGTTTTGAGATTGTCCACTTCCAGATATAGTTCAAAACACAATCCTTTTTTCGTAGTGTGAACGCTCATGTGATCAAATGTGTTCAAACAGCCACAAAAGACCGTCTTCTCTCCGTCTACTGATCTAATGCGTGAACATTATGGAAGAGCTCTAGCCAGACGGGATTTAAACTGTCGGCTGAAGACTCAAGTTTGGTTTGAAGATGAAAAACGTACCAAACACAATGTTCTCTCACCGTTCCTGATTTCTAACACACACTCACAGTGTTCGGCTGCTCTTGCGGCTTCAGAGCAGAAACTAAAGCTGATGATCTCTGTAGGTTTTTCCGTCATCTGCGGTCGCGTTCATATGTAAATTGTGTGAGCTTATTAAGTCCATTAGATAGAAGGACATGAAAAAGCCCATACATTTACACACACAGAGACCCTCCCCTCGAAGAAATCAGGACAGAAGTGGTTAAAGTGGATAAAAGAGACGGATTTAAACACCAGGTGTAACCGGGAATGTGTCTCCCTCGTCTACTTGTGATCCGATCAACCAAAACGCATCTTAATACCAGGAGTAAACAGGACCGTTGTTGCTCACATTTGTATGGCTCCAATAATATAAAATCACATCAGAGAGTCTGGAATAGTATGTGATTGAATAAATAAGCCATCATTGGTGGGAGCATAAAAACAGATCAACAAAACCACACTTCACATATTTTTGATGCATTTGCTAAAGAAAAAAAGGCAATCTTTTTAAATGTGTATTATCTACAACAACAAAAACGTGTTTAAGAGTGGAATCAACTCTAATGGTGCGTTCAAGTCCTCCTGGGAAATATGTATTTATGAGGTGTGAAGTCATGTTTACGACGGCAGTGTGTTCAAGTCACTTTCGTCTGTGAACTTTCTATTAATTAATTACACAATAATACAGCAATGTAAGGCTACGAATAAAATCTAGTTCTAGAAAATGAAGAACAGAGAAATGTTCATCAGGTGTTTTTTGCTTTTTTATGATTTTAATTGATTTATGAAGCCACTGGAAACGTTATCATTACATATCACATTGTTATATTATAATGCCATCATATTCTGTAAAGGCAATTATCTTACTTCACTGTAAATAGAAAAGCCTGACATTATCACTGCTAAAATCCTTCAAGTATTGTGGTAGTCCACCATGATTCTCACTAACACACACCCCAACTCGTGAAGATCGGGGCTTAACGAAAATCCTTAGCTTCCCATTCGTATTTAAGACATTGTGGTGGCGTTCATGTGCGTTCAATACGATCTTTACAAGATGACCATAACATACACAGTGTCATCAACACACTACGATCCCCAGAACTCCAACTCTCTCCAAGGGACCTCAAGGTTTGTTGTAAAAAAAACTGAAACATTTACTCTTTTTCAGTTCTTGAAAATAGCGGTGATGAATTATTTAGAGAAGGGCTCCACTGCCCACTAAGACTCAACAGTGTGCCGGCAGGAGAGCGCATCACAGATGGCTGAAGTGGGAAATGATCCTGTTGCCTTGGTGACCTGACAGTTATTGAAGGTTTTTCTGCAGGCGAGTCCAGGTCTCTGCTATTAAAGCTATAGGTCTAGATCCTGGAGTCCATTTATGGTGTTAAATTACATCAAGTGGTCAATATGAAATTCAATGACCAGATTTTTTTTTAGAGCATGCCATAAAACACTCCACACAGGTGAAAGAAAGGATGAAAATAAATGTGTGATTAAACCAGTTTTAGAGAACAGATGCAATGAGACTGTAGCACCTCTTCCCGCTACAGATGGGAAAGTGAAGAACGTAGACCAACATGGAAGAGCTCATTACTTTTTATAGACTATTGACTATTCTGGGCTGTGTCTTGGAAACATTACTGCTGGCTCCATTCGGGCCATACAAATCCTCTGGATTACGGCTTGATTATCTCCAAAGGAAGCTTGGTGTTTTAGGTTAATGTGCAAAATTTTAAAACTTAGCTATAGAATCAAATTATTTCTGATTAACCGGTTAAAAATGTGTCAAAATATGAATTTGTGTGTGGGGGAAATACACACAAAATGTCTCTCCTGGTAGAAACTCATTTACCAATGTGTCAGTTCTGTTAGATACAAAAATGTGTATATTGACACACATTTATAATAAATATTGCCAACTGAGACATCTGAGACATCTAGAAATTAGAATTAAGAATGAATTGAGAAAGTTGTATTACAAAATTAAAATTGATTAAAGGGCATATTTAAATAAATAATATTATATATTTTATCAGATTTATCTTAGGACAGATATATTTATGTTTTTGTTATTTATTTATTTTTACTATATTGAGATACTGTTATAGTTATGAATAATTTGAATCAGTTTTTAAATATACTGTATTTTAAATATATTTAAATTTTCATTTTAGTTAAAGCTTTAGTCAAACTATATAAAAATGAGAAATATTGCAATATCGCATAAACTATAACCCTGATTTTATATATAACACATATATAAACACACACATACATTATTGTAATATATTGCAATCGATATTATTTCAATTTGAATAATAATGTTGCCATTTTAAAAACTAATGTCAAGTAAAGGTTCTGAACATGTTTTGTTGCAAGAATCACTGTTAGATTAAAACACAAGTCCAAGATTTGAGTATGTATTCTAGTATATTTAAAATGTCTTTTACCTTTCTGTCATTGGTTTCATCATGTACGCTGTCAATATCTCCCTGTAATTAAAATATTTAAATTAACTGACAAGAAATAGAACAAATCAACTGAAGAGAATTGGACAGATGTAAAAAGAGACTAAAATATGACGTGACTCACATCGTGTAAAGGATAGGCGTCTGTGTAAACACCACTGCCGAGGAGACTGCTGATTCCTGTCGACATGAAACACAAGTGTTCACGGTGAGCGAGCTTAAACACAGAGTACAGTGCAATCAACCAATCACTGTCCTTGGAAATTATGGGAAGGTTGTGAAGACCGTGTTGTGTTGTTGACATTCTGGTATACACTTTACACAACTAAAGGGCCCGATATACTTCAAGCGAAGTCAAAAAACATACAGGTTTGACGTAATTTAATTACCTTAATTGTAGACTAGATGCTTCAATTGCAAAATAACAATATGGACGAGTTGATTTGGTTGCATTATATTTCCTTGTTACAATTTTGTTTTACAATTAAGCACTGGGTAATATTAATAAACAACATGTACTTACTATATTGTGGTTTGGTTCAGGGTTAATTGCAATTAATTTATTACTATAGTAGGTACATGTAGCATGAAAAGAACTGTAAATTAAAGTAATTTTTCATAACATTTCAACAAACAACATGGTGGATTTTGCAATAGTTTGTCAAACAGAAGTAATAAGAGGAAACTTACCCATGATATACTTAGCCCGTGTGCATTTTGTTCGTTTTAAAATTTCATACACCTGTTGATGATTAATAAATAGGTTTATAAAGATGATTATACATAAAGATGATTCGAAATAGTTTTCCTGATTGGTGATATTAGACCATAATATGATGGTTAGACCAAAAAGACATGATATTAAACTAAAATTACAACTAGAAGAGTAAAGTTTGATGGCTTGACAAAGCCTTGTCTGAAAGTTTGAAATAAGTTTGAAGATTTTACTCAAAGAGGTCAATAAAACTAAAATGTTAAACTCAAATTTTAACTTCAAAATAAATGTAAACATGTTCTAGCACATTAACTTAATTTAGCAAAAAAAAAGTTTTTGGTTTTACCAAGTTGCTAACATGCTTTAGCGTGATAAAGAATGTTGCATGTTCCATGGATTATCGTATTGCTGACGTTTTAACATCTTGCTAACTTGATTGACATTTAATCATTTAAGTGTAAATGTAAATCATGTTAGCAACATGTTAAAACACATTAACATGACTTAGTATAGTGCTAGCACGATTTATCACATTTCTATGATGTTTCAAACATGATTTAACACATTGCTAGCATGTTTTAATGCTGCTAGCAGGGCTTGACATTCACACCCGCCAACCCTGTTGGTGTTACAGGGTGAGGGATTGCGCATATTGAGCATAATTGTTCTCATTCCTGCAGATTTTGTGCTCACACCCAAAGTGCTTGCACATAAAGACAAGTATATTGGCTATTTAAAATACTATAATGGATCCGTGCGTCAGGTCTTAAAGCAACAGCAGCCTAATATACCGGCTGCCAAATAATGAGATGATATTAAAAATATATATATATGCCATTTTTTCCCTATGGTATCGGTCAAAATTGTGACCAGTGAAAATGCGGAGTGGCAAGTACCTTTGAAAAACCACTAGCCACAAAAAAAGTTAATGTCAAGCACTGGCTGCTAGCATCATTTACTACATTGCTAACATTTTAACAAGTTGCTAGCATGATTTAACATGTTAGCATGACTTTGTATGGTGTTAGCATGATGCAAGCATGATTTAACACATTGCTAGCATTAACATTTTTTAGCATTTTTCATTTTTAAAACATGAATCAACATTTTGCTAACATTTTAAAATTGCAGATATAATAGTAGAAATAGTAGACCAGTATGTTGATGCCACAAAATGTCAGGTGACCAAAGTTCATTAGTTAATATCATATGATACCTTTGAGAGCAAAAATAAATACTGCTGCCAAAAATAAATGAGGTTAAACAACATTTTAAGAGGCAGCTGACAGATCAAGTGACTGAAATTATCGTCCACAAAAAGAGCAACTTTGACGTCGTTGACATTTTGGTGTGGAGACACAAAGGCCTTGCTAATCAAATCAGGGGATAAATGACATGTCACTGACTGGATGGCCTTTTCACAAGAGACTGGTACTTACTATTGAGCTCCTGGTTTTGCTGTTGAAGAAGGAGTTTCTGTCTGATAAATCAAAGCTGTGAAAAGAGACCAAAAGTCATTTTATTCAATGTTTTGTGCCTCTCTATTCAATTTTACAGGCAATAACATACCATGGGACAGTAAAACTGAAGCACATTTAGGGGCCATTCACACAGAATGTGTTTTTCCATTCCCCTGTGCTACTTTTCCAATGTTTTTCAATGTAAACGCGTGCTATACAAACGTCTTTAACCATTTTACTTGCGTCTTTTGCAGCCCCAGAATATTTTGTTATATGAATATGAACATGCAATAAATCAAAATACTTTTTTTAAACAACAACACCAACTACAAAAAAAAAGAGTTTTATTCTAGCTTCATGCATTCTTTTTTATCAACATTGAATAGGGGTAAGCTTGAAAAAAGAGAAACATTTTGAGCAAAAAATCAGCGAAAATCGTGTTTATGTCAAAGATTACGTCCGAATCAGATTCAGAACGATGATCAAAACACAGATGGAGTAGATCGAGTCCATCAACATCCCAAAAGCTTCACAGTCCTGTAGCTCGTCCTGGGTCGACATTTCATTCAGTAACATTAGGCAGTTTTGATTTATATGCTGTTTAATGTTGATGATCACGTTATTTTACATATGCATCTGCTTACATATGCTATCGCTTGTTTCTGCATCTTCTTCGCATGTGTTTTGATCAGGAGATTCTGCACTCTTTCCAAAGTAATAGCCCCCCCTACTGTATAACAGTGAAATCACGGAAAGCCGGAAATTTTCATCAATGGCGGGGTTAACAGCAAAAATGCGTTCTGTGTGAACTGTTCCTTACAATAAACTGCATTTCATAGGATTATTAGAGAGCATTCTTCATATTTCACAACATTAGTTTGACCAGAAATGTGAACGTTTCTAATAATCAAGTCTTTTTGACTTCTAAAGTAAAAAAAAAATAATAATTTGGCAAAATCATGATTTTTCATTCATTCCATCTGTGAGGAATGTGAGGAAAAGATCATGTACAACAGTTGTTACAAAACTCTCTGAGGTCTGAAATCCCCCTAAACATGATCTTAGCATGGCCGCGAGAGACCACAGACTTACAGATGCCGTTTTTCTCGTGAGAACGGGTAGGAGAGGTGTTTCTCATTCTCCGTTCGGCTGTCCACAACTTTCGGTTGCAAGGGTGCAGTGACTTTCTGTATAAACATGTTGACCTTCTCAGCAATCCCGCTTCCATGACTGACTTCATATTTCTGAAAATGACATGACAGCACATCAGTGTATAGGTACGTCATGTGTGTATAGAGTACACAGATTGTATTACGGTCACTTTATAAGATTAAAGAACAAATACCTTTATTGTTGGCATTTTGAGCTTCATAAACTCAGCTTCTCGACAAAGAACTTCCCAAGGCGCATGTATCTTCACAAATCCCACACCTGGGATTTTAGTCTGAAAAACAAAGATAAACAAACATGACCTCAGCATATGAACAGAACACTGCTCTACCAAAGACTTTAGATATACAAAGGTGCAATGCCAAATAAAAGAGTGATTAATAAAGTCATTGCGGCACTGCAGCATTGGCTGGTCCTGCCTGAAATTTTTTGTCATGATTTGAGGGTTTTGAGATTTTTTATGAGATAGTTGTTGTCAGATTTCATTGGTGATTTCAAATATGAAATGTAATCTTCAACTTGGTGAACAGCTTTGGAGAATTTGATGATTTCCCATTCAAAGAGATAGAAGCTGTACTGGCACGACTGAAATATTTGCCCGAGAGGCATTTTAAAGTGACATGATGACACGGTGTGGGTTTGTCTTGTCATGTTTAGTGGTTCCCTGTCTGTCTATTAGTCTTCACAGGTGTTTCTCATTGACCACACCCCTTGTTATCCTGTTTAGATTGTTTGCCCCTGTATTTAAGCCCTGTGTTTCAGTCCAGTCTTGGTGAGTTCTTGTGTCTAAGTATGATGTTGTTATGTTGCATGTTGATTGTTCTGTTCACGAGTCTTAGTTTGTCAAAGTTCTAGTCTTTATTTAATAAAAACACTGCTGCACTTGGATCCTGCTTTCTGCTTCTTCATAACACATGACTTGTCTTAAAAGGACTCTCTACTCTCAGGATTAAAATCACTGAAGGAAAGAGGATGATATCTGCAGATAATGTTATAGCAAATAATTGGCTTTTTGCATTTTCGGAAGAAAACAAGAGAGGTGTTTGCATGTGCAAAACGTGCATTGCTTACTGGCCCACCGGAAAGTCTCTATGATATTCTGACCCCTTTTTAGCGCAATCCCACAAAAGTGCAGATGGGAGTGGAAAGTGATCTACTGACGACACGCAAATTAAACAACACAGATGCAGCCGGATCATTTCCATAATGACCAACACAATCTGCTAGGAGCAGCGCAGATTAGTGTCTGGTTTAAGATGAGCTTTTTTGGGGTGTTAAATAATGGCACAAAAAAACAGTAATTTGACTAGAGCAAAACTTGATTAATTTAAATATTCTCCCTTAAACTCTGGGTCTGAAAGGGAAACTCCTACAAATGCATATGCAATAAGGTCAGCCGCAAAAATAATCCTGTCCGTGCCTTTTAACCCTAATTTTCTTTAGTAAATCCTAACAGTAGGTTTTTAACACCAAAAGAGGGTTCGCGCTGGTGGTAAATCTGGCCCTAAATCTGGAATTTTTACACCCATTTATTATATAGTAGGCAATATTCCCAAGAAAGTAATAGCACAGCTCTTTTGACCGAGCTACAAAATTATAGCCATCATTCATGCCTGTACGTCAAATGGTGTGAGATTAGTTATACAATTAAAACAGTATTCATTTCTTGGGTTAGACTAGAGGTTTGTTCAAATTACTAACCCCAAGTATAAGAAATATTAATAATGATCATAGAGTAATCTGAAAGATAAGAAACAAGCAAACGATTCACGAAATGAACAACATATCTTTACAAGTTTAAGACACAAGGTTATAGGTTTCACAGACAGGGCTTAGATTAAGCCGGATTAGGCTTAGTTCAATTATTTAAGTGGCTGTTATAAACATGTAGTAGAAAAAAAAAACATAATTGGTGTGCATCTTGATATAATATGCAATATAATTGCACTGAAATATTTTAAGATCTGTCAGTGCAAAATGCTTTCAGTTAAAACAGCTCAAACATGCATTTTAGACTGGGACTACCTTAAGCCTTGTCTGTGAAACCGGGGGTTTCTTTCTTCACAAAGTACCATTTGAGAGAGAGAAAAAAAAACCTCAGGGATGAAGAGAAGGACTTCTCTCTTGGTTTTCTGAAGCTGAAAAGAGAGTTATGTAAGATTTGCTTCAAATGACCCACTCTAGTTATAACTCGCATCCCACACACAGGGTCTGACCCAGTCTGTTCAATCCCAGCCACAGCTTTCAGTGAAGAACAACACAAACAGGTATTTCTACTTTATCCTACATTCTATACAAGTGTGTATATGCCTAATTAAACCCCAATTAAGTTAGAAATTACATTTTGACACACAAGGCAAATACGTATGTTAACACTATGTATGAGTCCCTGAAAAGCAAATATATTTCAGAATGTTGTTTTACAGATATTAATTAATCTTACTAGTGATAAATTAGAGACTTTTAGAAAACAGATTAATTTAAATTTTAAATTAATAAAAATCAAAATACCAGCCAACACTGATCTAAACATATCTAAACTTAAATTCAAAATCATAATTTTTAATTTATGTGTCTAAAAGTTATTATAGTACAATAGTTTTATGTATCTTAAAAAACAAATATATGCGTGTGTGTGTGTGTGTGTGTGTGTGTACAGATATATATAACTAATATATATATATATATATATATAAACAATATAACTAAAAAAAAAATATATATATATCTATCTATATATATAATATATATATATATATATATATATATATGTAAATAAAACAAAAAATATAAAAACAATCTATACACAGTACACACACACAAAGAGAGGTAAGATTTTCTTAAAGTCTTATCAGTTTTTTATTATTTTTACATTCATATTGGCCTTGTCAAGCTTAAAGTTATGGGAAAAAACACAGCGAGTCATTTTGTACAGCAAAAAATATTGGTTTTGGCACAAAGCATGGGTCTGAGGTGGAATAATATAAAGAAAGAGAGGAAGCTAATAATGTCATGATATAAGTCACTGTGTGACATGAAATATGAAACAATAATCAGAATATTGAAGTGAACCCAAATTATTTTTATTCAGGAACCAATTCTCTGCACTTTTTCAGAGATCTGCTAATCTTAGTCCTTTAGACTAATACTTCAGTTTATTATCATCTGCACGATAAACACTTCACTTTGTTTATGATTATCCCACTATGACCTCTTCACCAAATTCTGGTTTAGTGCTCTGTGAGAACATCCAGCAAAGTGGAGGAAGTTAAATCCCTGTAATCTGTGAACATTAAAGCAAACAGCCTCGCTTTATAGAAGTTAAGCTTGAAAGACAAGCCGCTAATCATAATAAGGTTGCAAATTAGTAACATTACACAGTAAAGTAAGTGCTAACTTGTTTCATAATTGCCAACAATCAAATTAACTGATTTTTCCAATCAGCATCTCTAAACATTTGAGAGAAATAATTGAATGTATCTTAAGGGTGACCGCTCTTTAACATCAAACATACAAAATGCTTGCAATGGGTCTAGTTTTTCCACATTATTCTACAAATAAGAATATATCTTCAGCATTTCACTGAGAAATGTCAGAGAGAAGATACTTGACAAATAAGACTATTAGTGTAGTCCTCCACACCACTGAAGTGTTTCTAAACTGGTCAACAACAGGGAATAATTATGCTGCTGAACAAGGGAATCAGAGGTTAAGAAAAATGATTAATCATAATACACAACATTTAAAAGGGACCTATTATACCCCTCTTTACGAGATGTAATGTAAGTATCAGGTGTCCCCAGAATGTGTCTGTGAAGTTTCTGTTCAAATTACCCCACAGTTCATTTATTAAACCATGCTGTAATTGCCACTTTTTAGCCTGTTTTCATGTGTTTACTTTATATTTAAATGCAAATGAGCTGCTGCTTTCCAGAAGAGGGCGGAGCCTTTACAGCGTGTCTCGGCAACAACAAACAAAACATATTTTTTCTGGTTTTGATTATCAACTGTGTCACGATTACGCTCACGTGACATTGTCGTTCTTTGTCATCATGAAAGTTTATTATTTGCATGCGTTTTAAAGCCATATAGTTTAAACTTCCCATATGCGGTTTTCTGAGCACACACATCCGAAGCGTGCGCACAGAAAACCGTCTGTCGCGTGAGCACTTCAAGTTTTCTGTCAAGTTCACATAAACAGCAGCTGTGAAAGAAATCACGTGTAGCCTATATCAGATCTGTGTATTAAAGTGGCAGCAGCCGAATGTACAGTACCTGCTGTTAATGTGAATCAAACTACAATAGAAAAACATTAAAGCTACCAAAGTTATTCAGTCAAGAGCAGTGAGTAGTTTTCGAAGAATGAAGTTCTTACTTGAATGCTGCTGTTAAATGCTCTAGCGAGGA
Source organism: Meda fulgida (assembly GCA_030578275.1). Taxonomy (NCBI): domain Eukaryota; kingdom Metazoa; phylum Chordata; class Actinopteri; order Cypriniformes; family Leuciscidae; genus Meda; species Meda fulgida. Next base: position 3,177,312 of record CM060622.1, read on the forward strand.
CATAAACATGGCAGACGGTATACAGCATTGGTCATGGTCGATTCCAGCGCAAGTCCTCATCTTTTGGAAGTGCAAAAAGCGCTGAAAATAGCATCTTCTCGGCATGTTGACACACTTCTATGCCTCAGCTACAACTGTAGTGTTTGAGGGCGGGCCAAAGTAGATGTTGTTCACCGTAAGCCAATGAAGTCCATAGACTGGCATTATGCAAATTTGTTACATTGTTACGTATGAAACTGGAATTACTGCAGACTCGTTTCAGCAGTTCAGAATCGATTCTTTCATTTAGAAGACAATAACTTTATTTGTTGTGCACTTTGATCTTTAAAACTTTGCAGACCTTTTACATTCACAAACAGCTGTATTACACACTGCATGAAAGGTCAAATTCGAAAAAGCATAATAGGGGCACTTTAACCATCTGAAGGAGTTAAAAATGTGATTATTATGTTAGTAATAAGAAATAGTTACTATAGACCTATAAATAGTGCTGAATCTGCATGTCATATATGTCAAATTAGACTATGAATTCCAGATTTTCATAGCCTGGGAAAACCCAGACAACTTCCGGCAAATTTAGATTTGCTCTGCAAGTTAGTCTGGCAAAGAGCTCATTCAAGCCCATTTCTAACCCTTCGAAATCGAGGCACCAATCAGAAGCGTTGGGGCGGGCTTTACACGATGACGACAGCGCAGCGACGGTGAAGCAGATTTTGTACATCACAAAGATGGATGCCGCCGTGGAACATCACTCGTTCTAATCAGCTATCGCGTCTGTTTTAAGCGATTTGAACGTTTCCTTTTTGTTAAAACCCGAACAAAGAACAACACTCAGAGATGTTTCTCCGTCGCTCTGCATACGTCATCTCCTTCAGCGCTCTGATTGGTTTTAGGTCAATCCAGAGGCATTTGAGCGACGTCCGTTGGTGACGCCCCTCTGGAAATGATTTGTCTATGAAGCTTTGCCAGACCATAACTCAGTTACTACTGAGAATGGTCTGGTTTTAACCAGGCTAAGAGTTTCATGGATTTCACTGTAAATGACAATGGCACTCACTCACCCCTTCCTCTTTCTCAATCTCGAGGCCCATTTCATGCAGGTTCTCCTCAAACTCGTCCCGGCGGAGGCGCATGTCGTCCTCGTGGTAATCCAGCTTCTGCTCTTGGGCTGCGAGTTCGGGGTCCTCGTGGGCCGGTGAGCTGGTCCGGTTACGCCCGCGGCTCAGGCAGCAGGAGCGGGACTTCTGCTTGCGAGCGCCATGGGGCTTCTGGACGTGGTAGGTGAGCACGTAATCTATCCGCCTCAGGCCATCCTGGAAGTACGGCCACAGATTCGAGTCCTTCGGTCTCTCATCCGACTGTCGAGTTTTCCGGAGCTGAGAACGAAATCAGTTTGTGAAAGAGGATTATATGCATCTGTATATAAATATAGAGAGATTTGTGATAACACATAAGTACATGATTTACTAAATCAATTCTTATCTGATGTTTTTCTAGGTTTTAAATTTTATTGTATGACGATATTTTGTTATGTCTGTTGTGCAGCACTTTTGTCAGCATTCATGTTGTTTTAAGGTGCTATATAAATAAATTTGACCTTGACCTTTTTTAGAATAATGTGAAGAGATAATGGGATATGGAAGTGATCCTCGACCTTAAAACAAATTGACTAAAAATAAATAAATAAATACCATCTTGGTAAGATTTACTAACCCTTGTCAATTCCAAACAGACGTAAACCTGCCTGTATCTAGAATTTGCTTCGGGATTAATAAAATATCAAATCAAAATCAAATCAAACTAACATGCCAAAAGATTTCCTACTTCATGTGAAGGATGTGGTAGATTCCTGGTCCTTTAAAGGTGTATTTTACTGTTGAATTCTTTATTATATTCCACTTTACCATGTTGAGACAACTATAAGTAAACTACTCTTAGACTGATTTAACAAGATGGGAAACACTGTTTGTTTGAGTGCAGTGAGTTTGGGCCGTTGTTTGTTTGAACAAGGACACAGAGCAAACAGAGCTACTACCCACCAACCAAAACCCCAGTTAACAAATGACCTGTTTGCTTGTTTTGTTTGTTTGTTTGTTTTACATCATAATGTTGAAACCTATGCATTTACACTACTGTTTAAAATGTCGGGGTCAACAGGATTACTATAGGAGAAAGAAATACTTTTATCCAGCAATGCATAAAATTGATCAATGGTGAGATTAAAGATTTTTATATCATTACAAATAATGCTGCTCTTTCTATATACCAAAGTATCCTGAAAATAAAAATGTACCACAGTTTCCACAAACATATGAAGCAGCACAACTGTTTACAGCATTGATAATATGAACCACATATTAGAGTGATTTCTGAAGGATCATGTGACACTGAAGACTGGAGCAATGATGCTGAAAATTCAGCTTTGATCACAGGAATAAAGTGCATTTTACAATATATTCACATAGAAAACAGTCAAATTAAACTGTACTAATATTTCACAATATTACCTATTAACTATATTTTTATTTTACTTTTAAAACAGTAGTGTATATTTGCATATTTGCGAACCTTTAAAACTGTATGTGGATGCATGACAGTATTTACAAGTGGAATTGTCTTACAGAGAAACATTTTATTCAAAACCAATGATGAGTTTAATTTTCTTTTTCCAACAAATGAGTGCACTAATACATTTATCACGGCAGGGAAGCAATCAGCCGATGCTCTTAAACTTCCCTCCAGCTCAGATTTAATGTTTGTTCCTCAATGCCACACACATAAGTCTTTTTTGTAATTTATCACTAGATATACCTAGTATAGTTTACTGCAGACAAAGTGTTTTAGAAAATTCATAGCACTTTGCTTAAAAACAAACTGGAACTCAGCAACTCTACGCTTCATGTATAATCCCTGGTGAGGTTTGAACCCGGGACCTTTGGGTTTCCAGCTCAGTTATTCAACCACTCGCCCTGCCACTTCTGTGTACTGAGGAAGTGAGAACCACAACGCGGGATGAACAACAGTACCAACAAACAAGTCAGGTTAGCTCAGAGTAGGAAGTCAAACAGGCTAAATACATTTATCAAGTTCTCCCGTGAGCCTGATTGTAATTGACAGAAAACTACGACATCTTCTAATTAGTCTTATTCATGAAAATATGTTAATGACTTAAATTACATTATAGTACAAAAGCTTAAGAAGGTCAAATGAAACATTTTCATTGAACTATAACTACACTTTTCAGTCCCGTGAATTTTTATCATGGTAGATTTATTCCTAAACAAGATACTACTATGGAAAACAAAACACATACTAGTGTGATTAGTCTTGACTCAAGCAATTATAATTAATGAGATATATGCCTTTTGACAACTTCCTTCCATAAAAGGATGCAAAAGTAAGTTTACCGCTTGTAAAGTGCTTTTTCAGTGGATGATTGTTAAAAGTACACTATGTAACATCTATGTTCAAATTAACAATTTAAACATTGAGTCAATCAATCATTCTTCCAAAAAGTGTTTTTGCCTTACCCTGATTAACTACGGTGAAAAAGTTCATTTTAAATTTTAGACCTGTTGGGATGAGTTTTAGTGGGAAATTGTGTACATGAGTCACTCGCCTGTGCGTGTCTCGTAATATCCGTTAATAGAGTTTCACGAGTTCCTTTGCCCATATAATCTTTAAGCTAATAAGGTTAAGCGTATTTGGCTTGCTGTCCGCAATGGAGGGGCTCGAGGAAGCCGCTTCAACTCGAGCTTAGATAAACCCCCCAGAGGGACTACTAATGATTGGAGGATGAGTATGGTAGCAAGATGCCTAAATGATGTTGGTGGAGTTGGAGGGACGCCAGAACAGCTGATGCCAGAGCGAGGCGAGCGGCTGCTTATATGCTCCGGCAGTTAATTGAAAGATTAGATGGGTTCACTCCTCCCAAAATTACGTTGTGTACTTCACAAAGTTGCTCTGGCTCTTTTGACGCGAATTCAGAGTTTAATAGTTGTACAACCAGCGAGAAAGATTGAAAGATAGAGCAGCTAAATCTCCAAACTCCGGAGAATCACACGTTTTAAACAAACACCGAACAGAGTAGAGTCTGCTGGCAAAAAGAGCATGAGACAGAGCTCGTAATAAAACAAGAATCAACATCGGCTTGGCATTTTCGGAGATGGCAAGAACAGGTGAGTAAGGTATTTTATTGAACATAAACTGCCATGTGTCACTCTCCAAAAGAGTTCATTGTAACGCATTATCTATTGTGAAGATCATTTCATTACGTTTGTTGTAGCGCTTGATAGAATTTATTTTCAAGGAAGCGCGTGTCTATTAATGGATAAAGCTACAGTAACATCTTCAGCTAGTCAGCTTGAGATCCTTTCCATCGAAACTGGTTATATCTCTTAAGCCTAGTAGTGAATGTTTTATGAACAGTAGGATAAACATTCATTCGCACAGTCGCGCGGAGACGAAGCACAACCAAAACAATGTTCTTCCACAAAATGCATGCAGTTTTGTTTTTTAACTGCTGGAGGCCAAAAAGTTACAAAGTGTACTTTTAAGTTATTTGTTGTCACAATCTTGATAATGTAGTTACATCCTTATAAGGACGTGTAACACACCAAACTCAAAAAGTACCAAATCTATAAACAAGCACCAAACACATGGTTGAATACATTTGTATAAACTCATTCAGGATTAGCAGAGGGTATTTCAAAGTGACCCATCTGTCCTGTAAATTTGCAACAAAATAAATAAATCAAATACGCACTCAGCATGCAAAATAGTTTTGCACAACCCGCAGAGAACTAAAAATCGCCAGTGCTTAAATTTCATCACACCACCTGGAGCACGGAAAGGAGGAAATGTGTTCTAGCCGAGACGTGTTTGGCAAGCTTTAGCTTTTCGTGAAACACAGGTTGTTTTATTAATTAGAGCTAAAAAAAAAAAGGTAAAAAAAATTATTTGCATAAACACAAGTATCACAATGCAAATATGACTATGTAATTTAACCTCCCTCATTTTAATTTCATACCTCAACTTTCTCCAGAGACAACCTGAAGCATTCAAATATTTGTATTTTCCCAAAGTTTGCCTTGCAAATTATGCTGTACCAGAAAGACAGGGAACCATGAGTGTTTAAAGTGGAACTGGTAATATGTCTTTATTCCTGAAGTGAAATGAATGAAATGTGTCCAGCACGAGTGTGGTGTGGTTGCTGTGACTTACAGCAGAGCCAGTCTGGGGGTATAGAGAATCCCTCGTGCCTTTAGAGTTGTCTTCATCAATCCCCCTCACATCCAACGGGACAGATTCATAGCTCTCATTTCGCCACATGCTGTCCTGTCCTCCCGGCCCTGACGCCTGCTCCTCTGTGCTGTTGAAACCCAAGAGTTTCTCACCTGTTGAAGAGAAAACACCAATTCATCAATGCAAGCATTATTGCTAAATGCTAAATTAATCTCGACAACTATTTGTGTCATTCAGGATTTCAAATAATCATCTGGTGTGAAGTTTAGTTTGATTTGCGTTTAAAGAGAGAAAGCAAGTTTGAATGCAAAATGAATGAATCTCAGGAAATGCTAAACGAAGGCAAGGGGCCACGAGTTTAAGCTCGATAAAAACATAAAGGCCCAGTTTCACAGACAGGGCTTAGATTAAGCTTTAGTTCAATTAGGACATTTAAGTAGGTTTTATAAACATGTCTTGGACAAAAACATTACTGGTGTGCATCTTGAAACAAATTTTAACTAAGATAGATGAATGCTATCTTAAAACAACTCAAACATGCATTTAAGACTGGGACTAGCTTAAGCCTTGTCTGTGAAACCAGGGGAAAGTGCAATTAATCATAAATATATATTTTATTTTAAAGTGGTCATATGGTCAATATTGCAAATTTGATTAGTGACCAATAAATTGTGCAGAATCTTAAATATTTCTTATTCTTTTCACATCATAAATTTTCTTTGTTCTACAATTTTTCAAAATCGTCTAAAAGTCTCAGAAAAAACCCAATTACAGAGCAGCTGAAAGCAAACACATCAAATATTCAATCTTAAGACCTTGACTAAAACCTAATAGATCATTTCATGTTCTTAAGAAATGGAGTGGTAAACAACCGTGTTATTCTATGGTGAAACATAAATCTCTAAAAGTAATATCCAATAGAAAGCATGGCTAAATTTCCCTCCCTAGAATGCATATGTAGGTCATTGTGGGATACAAGAGCATGCGTGTGTGTGTGTGTGTGTGTGTGTGTGTGTGTGTGTGTGTGTGTGTGTGTGTGTGTGTGTGCGCGTGTGTGTGTGTGTGTGTGTGTGTGTGTCCTCAGATTGCTCCAAGGGGATTGTCTCAGCAATCATTTACAGAATTATTCTGGCAACCATATAACCAGTTTTATTCTGTAAGAAAAAAGGATTCTTTTAAAAGTGTACAATACCATATTTGAGCTTCTGCACTGTAACTGATGCATAATATATGCTTTGTGCTTGCTTGCTCATATTAATCATCACAATTCATCCGAACTGCTTTAAAAATGATCCTACCTTAACCTGAAAACGAATAACCCCAACCCATCATCACATTTCATATTCTTTGTTTAAAAGGACCATGTTGCCAGTGTATAAATAATGAAGCCTGATTACATCCACTTTAATGATGTCAGAAAAACAAATTTTTCAGAATGACACCCGTTGAATGAGTGATACATCTGATTGTCTCATGAAATTTCAAGGCCAATCAATCATAAATATATAGTCACACTCTGATTCTGTTAAAATAGTAGAGGTTTTATGCCATTCTACAATAGGCTACGTTATTCTCCCTTAAAGTTCTATTTGAAAAGACATGCCTTCCTTTTCCCCAAATGGGAAAATCCCTTCTGCCAGCTCAGGTTGACATGCAACCTCTGCGCGCTCTCTCTCTCAAGATGATGTTGAGATGGATTTTCCTCATGCACTCTTGTCTGTGTGTGTGTGTGTGTGTGTGTGCCCGCGCGCTGCCAGCAGGCAATGCGTGACTAAACCCACAGAACACTAATGCTCATGTAATAACACATGCCTGCTTATCTGACTTTAATATTGGTATTATTTTAAAATTAATAACATCAGTCCGTTTATTGCTCAAATGCATTATTTATAACATACCTGGATGGTATAAACAGTCTTGCAAAGCAATCTAGGCATTATAACCATGCGTTAGAAATTACTGTTGTTTGACTATTGGATTCTGGTTAGTTACGGCGGTTTATTATTCTGTCGATCTTTAATATTCAGTGTTTATAATAATAAACGCGCACGAATCAGGAATCTGAACACAAAAGATGAGAAACTCACCCGAGCCATCAGCCTCCTCATCTTTCATCGCAGTATTTACATCATCTTCACCCTTCATTAGTGCAAATGTGCGTTGTATGTAGTTTCCAGGTGGATATAGTGGAAGTTGTGTTTCGTGTAACTGTGTGTGTGTGTGTGTGTGTGAGAGAGAGAGAGAGAGAGAGAGGCTTCCCTTCGCGGTCGTTTCTAGAGTATTTAGATGAAGTCTCAAGCAGAGCACTGGACCCGTACGAATGCGTTTTATCTCACGCACCAACCAACCACACACACACATCTACAGACACACGCGTTCCTCTTATCAGATGCGCCTTTGGGCAGTTCCGCAACACCAGTTGAATGCGGGCTTAGCTCATTCTGTTCTGGTATATTATGTGTGGAACTCACTATACAGCTTGTTTATGTTTTACCTGGACCGACGCATGCATGTCGGCTATACATGTGACACGAGACTACACACCCTTTACTCCAGCAAGTGAATATTCACAGAGCGTTTGACAGTTTTTAAGGGTAAAACATTTGTTAAACGCAGAAAAATACATGAAATTGCAAAAATGTAAAACTATAAAAATAACCAAAAATGTTTTGTTCAAAACATTCTAATTAAAATGCATAATAGCTGTTTTATATCGGCTAAGGGCTAAAACCTGGGTTCTATAAATGGCACCAGTCGCTACCTTGGATTAGCCACCATTCATGGTGTGATGTTACAAAATACAAACCATTATTGTTGATTAGGCTACCTAAAGTTTTTTAAAAACACAATTTCAAAATGGCTGTCGTAGAGTAAATCTGATTGGACGAGATGCGACTCACATTTGTACCACGCCGCTGTTACATCTACACACCAGTAGGGGGCAACAACTGGGTGGCTGCGTTCGAAATCGCATACTCTCTCTAAGGTACTTATATTGAATAAGTAATTACTTCACAACCGCTAAAAAAAGAATGTTCTATAGTATGAACAGGGGGCTATCGCACCGGAGGAACCTTTTCATAGTTCTTAGAATTATTGTTGGAAGTACCTGCTTTTTGGCGTGTTCGCACCGCATAACTAGAAACAATTTTAGATCTAGGAACTTCTTTTGGGGGAACTAAATTAACTCATACTTCAAAGTAGGGTCTAAACCAGCGCTATAGGAACTACCAGTGCTGTAAGTGTATGTTGATTGACCAAATGCATAAAAAACAGCCGATTATAAAAAAAGCCATGTAAACATGGTGATTTTGGATGCAGCCACCGTCTTTATGAGTGAGTGGCTTTGAGCCATTGAACCGACAATGATTCATCAAGAATGAAAAATGTCCCAGGAACAAAACAAGTTGCTTAAACTATTTAATCTTTAAGAGACAGGTTTCAGCGCTCAGTCAAGCGCAACTCAACTAACACTTCCCACTATCGTCAGCTGTCGGGAACATGCCTTGCGAGCCACAACTGGCTCTTTGACAAAAATCATGTGGATCATTGATCAAAAATCGTCTCGCAAGGTCTAGCACCCTTTACCAATAAATGATTGATAAAAACTTGGACACATCAATAGAGATCAGGTTTCTGTAGAAAAAACAACCAATTCCTATGTTGTAGCTACCTACCGAAGTTAAAGAAAAGAACTTTTATAATAATAATGTATTTCAAGTTGTACTGGCCCTTTTGTGTTAAGTAACTTGGCACTTCAAATAAAGATTGTATCAATTACATAGTTACACCAGTAAGTCCATCTGAACGCCAGGGCGCTCTCACACACACGCCAAATATGCCCCGCCGCAGAAGTACGATAACACACATCATTCCAGGAAATCCCCATCGCTGTGGCTGAGCAAACAGAAGATTGAAACGCTTTGATTGATTAAACATCACTAATAAACACACGATTCTGTATAAAGCCACATCATCTCACAGAAGGATGCTCAAATGTCGTTATGAAGTGAGTTTGGAGAAAAAGCATGGTATCAAATACTGTCTTTTGCTGGACTAGAGGTTCATAAATGCTTCATGTTTGGAAAGATGTTTGAGTTGTTTTGCTTTTTCTAATGCACGTTATAAGGGACTCAAACTCACAGTGCTTTCAGAAGGAGCAGCGTTTACAGAGACGTACATCAATGACGAGCTGCGCATTCAAAATAATCACAGCCGTTGCGATTAATCGTCCACCCCTACTTGTGATTAATCAGCATCTAATGAAATATGAGTTATTTTCAAGCATTTGAATTGTCACATAATGCATGCAAATTAAGGAAACTATTTGCAGTCACATTTCAAACGCATTGATCAATATACTTCAGTGAAATGTGCGCTGGTTTCTCTCCGCGTTCGGAGCTGCTGTGCGAGTCTCATCAACAACATACGCAAGCAATCAGCCACACCGCGTTTACATTAAATGTGATTAATAGTGGACACTTTCACACACTTCCATGTCAAAGTGTCTGATATCAGATCTGTTGAAGATGCTGTTTCTCTTCATGTGTGCCAAGACATTTTTAGAAATCCCGATCGGATTTGGAACAGTTTGTTCCATGTCCGGAATAGAGATGGTAACCCTATATACAGTTAAGGTGATATTAAATTACTTAAACCGAGATATAAGATTATATATTGCCCATCTCATTCCCTGTGCGACTTCTTGCAAAGACACATCCACAAAGCTCTTGCGTTTTATTAGGTCACACCACAAGGCCTCAAAGCTTCAGCACTGCCACTCTGAGCTCGACTGCTATGGCTGAGGTAAAACACGCCCCCTCATTAGCATACAGAGCGATAAATGTATAAATAAATAAATGTAGACAAATGCATATATACATAAATAAATGTGAAAATAAATAAGTGGAAATAAAATGCTTAAATAAATAAATGAAAAAATAAATAAATGTGGAAAAAAAAGTATTCATTATACATACAATTGTAATCAATTATAAACAAATTAGATAAAATATAATATAAATAAGCATTTATTGAAATTTCTTTGTATATTTATGTATTTATGTGGGGTTTTTTTTTACATTTCTTCGCATATATTTATTTAAGTAGGCTATGTGGCATAGCTCTGCAGCAGCAGCAATAATCAGCAGCAGCAGAATAACATCTGTTCCAACAAGACCAAACACATTAACTTTGACATATCCATTAACATGTTAAAAATCTTCCTATTATATGCTTGTATTGAATAATATTTTTGTTATTTGTGATTTAATGAATAATTAGCCTATATAATACAATTTTGTAAAATGAATCAAATGTTAATAATCACTGTTTTTTTTTTAATTAGTCTATTATTAGCGTAGGTCTATGTCTTTGAAATAGGAAGTGATTTTTTTTTTTTCGGATCCCATGTCCTTTTTTTCCCCCCAGAGATAGGTCGTTTCAATACTGATTGAATAAAGTGCGATGTTAAAAGTTTCTTAAAGCCACATAACCACCATGTGCGGTATCATTTTAGATTATTTCAAGACAATTACACGTATGTCAACTGTCGCAAGGGCTACAGATTAAACTTTACAGAGATCAGCTGAGGGCGCGCACACAACACACACACACAAACACCTTACAGACTTACACCGGTTGTTACACTGAATGGACAGTCGAATCGTAAAAAGGCTAGTCCATACTGCCCGAAAGAGAGTAGCCTAATGTCTAAACGTTTTAAAGTCACCTTTGATTAAACACTGAACCGGCGACTTTAGAACTTAAGAAGAGTGAAAAAGTCAAATCTTACTTGTGCTCACCTCACTCCAGCGCCTCAGCTCTTGACTCCTGCTCACCTGCTCAAGCACTTTATCGCTTAACCACTCAAGAACATGAACACATCTTTCCGCTTCACACCTCACAAAGAGCGAAGTCTTAACAATTCAAGTAACCCACTATAAGCTACTTTTCGCACAAAAGCGGCGTAACGCAACGTGTATGCGCGATGTGTGGACAGCGCGTGCACGGCACTGCTATGACGTATTCAGGTGTTCCTCTTACTATCAAACCTGGTCAGGAATGTGGAAAGGCAGGAGACTGACTACAAATTATATTTACAGTTTGAAGTAATGTGTAAATGTTTTCTCTGAAGGTAACACACAGTGGAATCTTAAACACGCACAACATACACACACACTGTTTGAACATCGAGTCATGGCCATATGTTATATAGTGTACTATCTATATTTCTATCTATCTTTGAATGTCACTTGTAAACTCTATTCCTGCTTTAGGAATAGAAATCCCTAATTTTCTTAAACAATTTCTTCCTTTTACTCCTAATTTATTAACCCTCTGGTACACACTATATCAATGAGGATTTTTGTGTGTGCCGTTTTTCCTGCATGCTTAAAATTTGACACTATAACAATATCAATAAACATTTTCATTCATTTTTAATTTATTTAATTTTTAAAAAGTGTGTTGCCTCAAGGCAACATTGTACCACAATGTACAAATTGAAAATTTGACATGTTCACGTAGAAAAAATAAATATATTTATTGAAATAAATTTCTTAAACTAGACACTTGAACAAACACATTCATCCCGTTTTTAACGAATTACAAATTTCATATTTAATCAAGAATAACATTTCATATCCAGCTGTTGCTCTCAGGCAACAATGTAGTGAAACACAAGTATTACCAAACCATCATATCATCAAGTTATCATATTCATTCATTCATCCTCATCTCCATCTACAATCTCACCCTCACTCTCTCCCTGCAGGATTCACTGTCACATGACCTCATCTTCCTCATCACAGTATGACACCTCATCCTCACCCTCATCAGCAGTTGTGTTTTATACCTTTTTAGCTGCTATGAATGTGCAGATCATAACATGTGGAGATATATGTGAATTACTATTTTTGTAAGTAATTGAAACAGGACACAAAATGGACCCCTGTGGGTCATGTGACCTTTTTTTGCACTTTCGTTGATCAGTATTTGAGTTCTTCTCCCCCATAGGTTTGACCAATAAATGGGTGTCTCATTTTATTAAAAATAAACTGAAATAGACTATGTTGCCTGGAGGCAACATCGTACCATATGGGTTGATCTTCCTGTGGACACTGTTAAGTTCATATGAGGTATGTGGTTTGCTTTGATCACTATTTACATAACACATTATGTTAAATATTTGTTCCATTTATTGGTATATGTTCTGGTTCACATCACACAACTGATCCTCCCCATTGTCAAACAGTTGGCAAGATGTTCACCTTTAATAGCAATCAAGCCACAGGTTCCAAAACACCTCAGGCTTTTCTGAGAGCCTGTGTCACATTACATACTGTTTCCCTCCACTGACTCTTCCATAATTGTCCCACAAGGTCACCGTGATTTTGCCAAGTAAGACATCTTCCTGGATCAACATTCCTGTCCCAAAATGTATTCCTTACCCAATCCCTACCCCTAAACCTAACCCTACCCATAACTTTTCCCTAAAATCAGAGGGTAATGATATGTGAATAACACTGATATATGAATATGAATAACCTGAATAACCCAAATAACCTGAATAACCTCATCCTGGTTCAAAGCCTAAACTTGACATAAACTGTAAACTTGTCCCTCAAATCTGATTGGTTGATTGGAAAGTTGATCAAGGATCAACAAAAATGTTGATCCAGGAACATGTGGTACTTGGTGAAATCACGTTCACCTGTCACACAACGCTGCACACTGGAGCACTGCACTCTCAGTTACAGATAAAGCTTTCCTGCATGACATACAGTGATATGCTGGCTTTCTGAAGAGGCTATATTAACATATATGCCAGAGACCTTTAATAATATGTGATTTATTTTTCTTTCAAAAGACCCAAGAGTCATTCAATACACCTCCTGCCTGCTGCAAAGCATATACATTCCTCTTATGTGTCTGGTCTTTGCTAACCACTATACTCTATTGAGTTGTGGCTTGGTTTCAGATTACTTCAGACAGTGCATGTGGGAAAAAATGTCTTCCTCTTGTGTCACAAGATTTTATGCTAATTATTGCCCTCAGTGTGAAGCTGACTAACTAAACAAGAGTTTGTTTGATATAACAGAATGCAATTCATAGCTCTTTTAACTACTAGGAGATGATTTTAACTCATCAGTTTATAATGTAACCTCTAAAAAAACAACAACACAGTTAGTCTCCTCTCTTATCTCTATACACACTCTCTCTTTCAGTCTCACTTTCTGTCTGTTCCATAGTTAAAACATTTTTGTGGCCTCTTTTGTAGCATGTCATTGCACTAGATAACAAAATAACAAGCTAAGACTCGCTGATGCTAGATGATGCTACACTTTTTCTCAGAAATATAATGCCGTCTTAGTTGCCAGTTGCAGAAACTTAGCCACTAAGACTGTGACTTAAGTCTCAAATTAGACCGATCTGCCTTTTTATGTAACTTACTGTAAAATTAGGACCAGTCTTGAGCAAAAAAAGAAAAAGAGATGACTAACTTTTAAGTCTAAGCAGTTTATGCAACCGGCCATTGGTAACCTCCTACTTTTAGTTAGGCAAGTTGGAAGCAAAATACAGAAAGTATAGCCAGTTTTTGTACCAGTAGATAAAAGTGAACCGCCAACTCTCACGCATTGGCCGTGAGACACACGCATTTGATGGTTTCACATGCTCACACCCACACCTCCGATTTCTCACGCTGAAGTGTCAACTAGGTCGTTCAAATGCATGAAAGATGAGTTTATCTATAGATGTGCATGTTGAGCAACTCGTGATCGACAGTTATACCGCGAGACAGAGACTGCTTTCCAAACCGCGTATCTACGCCCGATCTCACGGCAATTCGTACGAATTTTACGAGATGGCTAATTCGTAACAATTCATACGACCTCACTCGTACATATTTTACGAGTTGCCAAATTCGTATGAATTCATACGAATGACCTACCCCCGACCCCGCCCCTAAACCTAACCATCACGTGGGTTTAGACAAATCGTACGAATCCGTACGAGTGAGGTCTTATGAATTCGTACGAAATAGCCACCTTTTAATCACTCGTACAAATTCGTACGAATTGGTCGTGAGATATCGTGGAAACAGAACCCCCCAGCTATTACATGCAGCTATGTAAATGGTGACTGATTTGTACAAATAGTACCCCCCCCCCCCCCACACACACACAAAAAAAAATCACTGATTTGCATAAAGCAAACAACAAAGAGTGAGTTTTTAGGTTGACATTAGCTGACAATCCTTCACCTTAATGTTACTGATTTATACACTAATAATTGAACTAATCATTCATAACCATCTACTGTAGAGTTTATTGTCCACCATATCTGACATTGGCTCATCTCTTCTAACATCAGGTGTCACTGTTGAGATTTAGTGTCGTTGAGAATTCACACTGGAAAATGCGACTTTTCTTGGTTATGCATGCTCACATAATGAAAATTATGATTAATGCAGAGTCATATTTGCAATTACATTTCAGGCAAACCAAATCCAAGGACATTTTTAGTCAATGAAGACAATTATCCTCAAGTTCCTATCAGGAGATCCACAGGGTCCTCACATTAAATATAGACTAGTTTGACAAGTATGACAAGTGTCCAAGTACCTTTTCAACAGCAAATCTATTTTTTAGTAGTTTAAACCTAACAACATGTTTGTGAAATATCTTGCTTATGATAATGCTTGTGAAAAATAAATGCCAGTTAGTGCAGTGTTTTGTTTCTAATGCAATGACATTCATACATTTTTAGATGCAGCTTATAATTATTTGATGCAAAACACATGCATAAAAAATGGGTTTAATCATCTTTTAAAAAAAAGTGTTTTAGATATATGTTTACCTGCTGGTTGCATTGTCCAAGCAACGTGTCTGTCTCTGTCAGTTTGCCTCTTTCGTCCTCCCCTTCTGTTCAAAACTACCTCAACTTGCTTGAAATGTGGCGTACAGAAAGATGCAGTGTATCTGTGTAAATGAGCGAAGGCTGGACTGCTAAAGAAGCCCTCAGCCTGAGTGGGCCGTCTCAGTCCATGGGAGATTCTCACTTTCACTGGTCTGGAAGTACCTCCCAAGTCCCACCACAAAAAGATCAAGGCTTGGTCTTTATAGTTCTCTGAAACACACAAAGCTGTTTCCTTGAAGAGCTGTACATGACATATTGGAAACCACACAGCATAATGGGAGACATATCAAAGTTTAAAAGAATATACACTGATGGTGCGCGTCTCGCTAGCTCATCTGTGACCAGGATTGTAACTCTTTGTGGTGTATCGAAAGCCACGGTACCAGGGTAAAAGTAACTGTTGACACAAGAGGAAGCTGAAGCTGTCTAAAAGGGATGTTCTTACTAATCCAGTTTGTATCCAAAAAACATAAAACCACAGCTGCCCAACTCACTGCAGAGGTTAGTTCACCCAAAAGATAAATTCTGCCAGTAATTACAGTTGTTCCAACCCTGTAAGACTCTCGTTCATCTTCGGAACACAAATTAAGATATTTTTGATTAAATCTGAGAGCTGGATCACTCCTCGATAGGCTTCTAAGGGATCGAAACTTGCCGGCCCAGAAAGTTAGTAAAGACAATGTTTAAAATAGTCCACTGTGACTACAGTGGCTCAACCATAAGTTTATCAAGCGACGAGAATACTTTTTGTGCACCAAAAAAAAAAAGAGACTTTATTCAACTATTCATTTTCTTCTGTGTGTGCCTCTGAGTGAGTTCACGAAGTGTAACAGCGCAGCGCTTCTGGGTTGTATGTCAGAACGTAGGCTCACTATTGGCCGACGCTGGTCATTTGTGTGATGCGTGTGATGCTGGCCAATAGTGAGTCTGCGTTCTGACATACAACCCAGAAGCGTTGCGCTGTTACACACTATTTCACTGTATTTTCACTGTATATTTCACAGACTTCCATGACACAAATCGCCACAATGCCAAATGATTTCGTCTCATTTAACAGTGGAAACAACTTAAAATAATCCGACATTTATGGTCATACAGATAAGAGTAAGACATCTTTGAAATTGAAAAGAACTGTAAAAAAGTCACAATATAAACAAAACATTGTGCTTTTGTAAAATAAAGAAAACAAACATAATGCATCTTCCCGCAGTCACAAAGATTAATCAAAACTCAGGGTATAGGCGACTAGCAAGCTCTTGTGTGCATCTGAACTCTTGTTTTGGGTTGGTGTGTCTCTTCTGCTTTTTTTTTTCCTGTTGTGGCGGTTAGCAAACAGCATTGCGTTACTGTGTGCGCCCCCTTCTGGATCGGAGTGTGGATCGCCTGTGACTGACTGTATTCAATTTATTCATTGCACGGTGCAGGACTTGTTTCTGTCATTTCCAAAACGAATTGATGCTGTATTGGGCCACAGTTTAGTTCCAACCCTGCACCAGCACACACACCTGTAGTTTTCAAATAAGCCTGAAGGACTATAATGAAGCACACTTAAG
Source organism: Meda fulgida (assembly GCA_030578275.1). Taxonomy (NCBI): domain Eukaryota; kingdom Metazoa; phylum Chordata; class Actinopteri; order Cypriniformes; family Leuciscidae; genus Meda; species Meda fulgida. The sequence goes on from CM060622.1 coordinate 3,194,030, forward strand.
CCTCATTATCTGGATTAGGTGCATTTAATAGCGTTAAAGCTGAACTCTGCAGGGCTGAGAGTTTTGCAACCCCTGCCCTACACGATACTACTAAAGTATGGTGGTCCAAAACCAGGTGTTTTTTTCCAACCTATTATACAAAATATAACATGCGATTAGACATCCAATGTCTAATTCTGTTCTCACAGTAAATGACAAACATTTGTGGTCAGAATCTCTGCTGCATGATGCAGCATAAGATAAAGCCGGGAAGCTGATGATGTTTTAGAAAAATAAATCTTTCCACAGGGAATTCAGCAACAACATGGTTGCAAAGTTCCACCACCATTTCCCGTTTGTCAGAAACTTTGTCCTGACCTTTGAACCTACGAGGGTTCAATCTAACCCCATGTTTATTTCCGGCCTGTACAGCGCTGAGTCTTAAACATTTGGCTTAGCTTCTTTGAGCCCAGAATAACCGGACAACTAAATATATCTTTTATACTCGCATTTAATAAAAAAAATTTTTTTGAGGGATGCTTGCCGATTCAAACCAAGGATGATCTAGGTGATTGCTTACTGTCCCGAATCAAAAGTCTCTGAAGCTCTAGTCTAGTCTCTAGAATGCATTTCTGCATAAATCCTGCGTCTGATTCACCTGAAAAGTAAGACCCTAAACATAAATCTTTTTCTATGTTAAGCTCCTTGTGTCACTTTCCAGTTGTTCTTCCAACTAGTGTTTTCATTTCGGGCTTTAACAGGATACGAGACTCCTATGCTTCTAATATTGAGAGTTTTATGTTCACCATAAAGGAACTGCAGTCCTCAGAGGCACTCTTTATAGGCAAGATGTCAGTTATGAAAAGAGATAAACTGAGAGACATGGGAGACATTACAGAAGTATGTAGGACATGGCTTCCCAAATGAGAGGCATGATTTAGAATTTTATACCATGGATCTCAGGAATAGTACTTGATTCTGATTGGTCAATATCATGACAATGATGTCCTGAATAATTGGGTCTGCACTGCAAATCGAGTCGATCTAAAGGCCCAGACACACCAATCCGACATCATAGAACTAGTGGTGATGAAGGATGACTGTGTCGCCTCACATCTGGGCTAAAATGTTACACTTACACACTGTAATAAAGACCAGCCAATGGCCAACTAACGCCCACGTCCTTTGTTTATAGCTGTGAAAATTGTGAATTGTGAAAATAGCCTCAGGGGACTTACAGTAGTGGCCAAAAGTGATGTCCGGCCAAGGAAAATCGACATCTTCACCCTTAATTCCAATATTAGTAAAAAAATATTTGTGCTTGGAGTCAATCATTTTATTTTTGATAATAACAATGAAACACGCCAAATTGTTCGGACATCATTTGGGGCCAGGCTGACATACAAATAACTAAGAATGTGCCAAACACAAGAGAGAACTAAAGAAATATGAATAACTGATTATGTTGTAGTCAATGTATGCTTTTTCCTGTGAGCTTTTTATTTATCCTGTTTGCCTGTTAATTTATGCCAAATAATTTTCTCAGACAAATACCTTAACCAAGTTTAGTGTTTTGTTCTTATTTAAAATATTTAATATTTCATATATTTAAAAACAAATATCCCCTCCCTTGCACCTGACATTCTTTGTATAAGTGCAATAATGTAAGCATTATTTTTTCTGCACTCAATCAACATTTTACAAATGTATTTAATCCCAGAACATTCCTTTACGTTGTTCGAATGTGTGTGAAAAAGTAACAAACTTCTGATTATTATATAAGATAACTGAGAATGTGATCTCAGAAATTGTTGTTGACCCCCAATTAATTATGAACTATAAACATTGTGATAGTGGTAATGCACTCTTCATGGGAAATATGTCCATTACTCACCCCAATCTAAAACAGTTCCATTAACAAGTTCCCATACACTGACCACTTCCTCTTATCCCCTTATTTCCTGTCACAATTCTCCGCTTAAATTGAAACAGGCTGGAGGATCAGCTTGCAATCCATCCCAAAACAGTCAAGTGAAGGCTTGTCACGCAGCCTAGTTGTTCTTAGGATGGTCTGAATATTTTCTCACAGGCTCAGTCAAGTCAAGTAAACTGAGGGTCATTTGGAGACTCCAGATCATTTGAAGATGAAGGGTATACACCAAGAACAAAGATCCTTTCCATTAACAGTTAACCCCCCCCCCCCCAAATGAACAACAGCATTGTTTCTAACTTTGGCTCAAGGCAGTGTGTGTGTGTGTGTGTGTGTGTGTGTGTGTGTGTGTGTGTGTGTGTGTGTGTGATGGTAACAGTTATGGTTATGGCAATGCTGAGGACTGGCCGTCGTGGGACTGAGTTTGGAATTTTTGTAGGGATACATCCTGTGTGCTGGGGAGGATGTTTTCCTCTTAGTGAGGTCACAGAAAAACACTCCAATAATGGAGATCATTGATCTAACTGCCATCTTATTCAATTAATCTTTTTTCAATGTTCTATTCCTGTATCATGGATTTATATATATTCCACAGCCAATAAATACTCATTTTTAAAAAGTTTCTTACATTTGTTAATTGCTTTCTGAAATATTAAGGGATCATATGACGGCTGAGCATATCAGATCTTCCACAATGGGATTTTACAGTGTGTTCACACTTGGCAGGTTTAATTCAATTAAAGGGACACCAGGCAAGCCTGAGTGTTTTTTCTCTCCTCTAAATGCTTTCAAACACACTGTTGTAAAAACGAAGTGTTGTTCTTCCCCCCTGGCCACGAGCAACCCAGCTGAGCAGGAACCGGCTATTTCAAAACCACTTATGTCTACCGAGGTAATTAATGCAATATTTTCTTTTCAACTGATGGCGAATTTTTTTTAGTATTTTTTTTTTTATTGTGTTGTCATGCATAGGCCTACAAGTACTTTTTACCGGGAACGAACGATATGAACGAGGCGAACTATTGTATACTGCTTTCGTTTTTTGGGGGGAGAGTGGGCATGAGCATAATATATATAATAGACTATATATATCTTAGACTAATTTGTCTAAGTTATATTAGCAAGGTCTGTAAGTTCATCTGGTAGAATGACGGTGTACCAGAAAACATCAGAACGTTGTTTCTAGCTCGATCATGATATGTGCCACATGTTTATTGCCTATTATCAGACGCGTTGACTTAGGCCATCGTAATTCAAATCATATCTGTAAAGTAGGCTACGTCAACTGTTTTCTTGCTCGGTCAGTCTCCCGTTTCCTCTTTCGTTGGTCCTCCGACAAAGATTTCCTAGCTTTCTACTTCTTTTTTCCCTCATGCCATAACCATAGACAGTAAAAGAAGGCCATAACTATATCTTGCCCTTTGCTTATAGCTAGCCGGTGCTTGAATGGGAGCGTGTACGTGTGCAGTGCAGTCAAGCAATTCGTTACATCGCGAGACCTGATATCACGCGATACTTCCTGGCCTAAAGTTACTAGTGAGTTTTTTCTGCTCTCGGGCATCAGGGGTGTGCGAAACCACCACCATTCAATCCGAAATAAGTAATATAACCATTCCACTGACTCCGAGGCTGTTCAGTAGCCCTGTTCTGTTTAACATCATGATAAATTATATTTTTTATAAATTTTGGTAAAGATATTGGGTCATCACTTTATGCAGATGATGGGGCTATATGGAAAAGTGGGGAAAACATCAAACACGTGACTAATAGCAGAGTGCTATATTAAAAGTGGAAAGATGGTCATATAATTGGGGTTTTAAGATGTCAGTAGCAAAGTCATGCTATATGTTCTTTACAAGAAAGAGAAGGATTAATGTACAGCTTAAATTAAATGGACAAAATATGGAAAGAGTGAAAGAGTTCAAGTATCTAGGATTGTGGTTTGATGCGAAATGTGTATGGAGGAATCATGTTAAACAGGTTGAAACAAAATGTAAAAAGATACTGAATATCATGAGATCAGTTTCTGGTTATCAATGGGGAGCAGATAAACAATCATTACTAGATATTTATAAGGCATTAATAAGATTGTGTATTGATTATGGATGCATGGTATATGGAGCAGCAGCCAAGAGTATTTTAGAAAAAACTAGACAGAACACAGTTCAGAGCTCGAAGACTCAGTATAGGTGCAGTGAAACAACCCCTAATGCACTGCTGGTAGAAGCGGATGAATTGCCATTATATTTAAGACATTCTAAGTTGTCTTTAGCATATTGGATAAAGTTAAAAGGATCTGGAGAGGAACAACCTGCAACAAAGGTTCTGTGTGACTGTTGGGAATATACACGACAAATGAAAGGTAAAGGATTTGGCTGGAATCTTAATGTAGTAGCAGAAGAATATGGATTAAATAGCATAGAATATGGCCCAAATACTGTATGGGGTGATGTTCCTCCGTGATTTATCCTGTGCTCAATGTGGACTTGAAGCTTCTTGAGAAGAAGAAAGAATGGAGTGAAAGTAATGTAGATAATATTGTATATTTGGTTTGAGATTATGTGAAGATTAATTATTATAATTATGTTAATATTTACTGACGGATCAAAAGATCCAGAGACTGAACATGTAGGATCAGGAGTATATATACCTGAGTTTGATGTAGTTATATGTAAAAGAATTAATGATAAATTATCTGTATATACAGCAGAAATGATTGCTATTTTAGGGTTTCAATGGATAGAAGAGGTGAGACCGGAGAGAGTTGTCATTTGTTCAGACTCCACTGCCGTCCTACATAGTTTGAATTCCAAAAATACAGTAAGAGATGATTTGATTGAAATATGTACAATAATGCGGAGAATACAAAGAGTTGGAATTGATGTGCAATTTGTTTGGGTGCCTGCACATGTTGGTGTTGAGGGAAATGAGAAAGCAGATGAGATTGCAAGGTCAGCCTTGAAATTAAAAGATGATGAAATAATGAAAGTTCCATGTGGAAAAGGAGAGGCCAAATCATGAATTAGGAAAGTAGTGAGTGATGTATGGCAGAAGAAGTGGGACACAGGCACTAAAGGGAGACGTTATTACAGCATAAAAAAAACAATTAAGGTGAAGGTTTTCAAAAGGTAAATGTAGAAGAGATTAAGTGTTATTTTCAAGATTAAGGTTTGGGCATACTGGGTTAAAACGCTGTTTTTAATGGCAAAATGTGAGGTTTGTAATGTGCCTGAAAATGTCGAGCATGTCATCATGAAGTGTAGCAAATATGATGCTGAGAGGAACATCTTACGTGACAAGATATATGAATTAGGACGGGGATGGAATTTAGAAGGGATTTTAGGGATGAGTGAAGAAACAAGGGAGTGCTGCAAAGCTGTATGTAAATTTCTTAAATATACACGATTAGATCATATCATATAGTTTTTTTTTTAATTAAATACTAAGTACTAAAAACTTGAAATTACACACTCCGGTACAGTAGGTGGTGGTATGCACCTGAACAAAGCTGGTTGCGACCCGGCATAAATCCTAGAGAAGAAGAAGAAGAGGCTGTTCAGTTAAAATAAAATAAAAAGTTACTTAGATCACATTTACAGTTTTTCTCAATTGTTTACACACAAATTCTGGTACTTGAGACACAATGACCACAGCATGTAACTCATTCACCGACCCCCTGAACCAATTCTGCTAAACTACAAGCACAATTCCTGCTTTACACTCAAATTGCAGTTCTAAAACACACTTTTTTCAAAACACTACACACAATTCTCTGCTTTTGGCACAATTTTCATGCAGAAAATATCTTGTTTTCACAAGGAGCACACTGCCATTCAAATATGCACACTGACTCATCACAAGGGCAAACACCGTCACACAGTTTTACAATTAGCAATCAGAGCTTTAGCATAAAAGGGCAACAGGTGAGCTCTTCAATGGAGTAATGGGTGCCAACATTGGAAACATTTTTTTTTTACTGTAACTGTGTACAGTAAATTCTTCTGTTGTTTTGTATGTAGTGTATGTGCAACTTTGTGTTGGTTGGGAATGGGAGGTACACTGTGAACATTGTTTTTATGGGAAAAATAAAATATATTTGTTACTGTGTATTTGTGTGTTCTGAGTATAAAAACAATATTCTCAAATATTTTACAACACACTTATGTATTTACTGTCTGTAGTAAGTGTAACACTGAACAAAAAAAGGCCTAAGTCATTATGATGAATGGAGAAGAAGTGTTTTCCATTCATCATAAGTGTTTTACATTGAGCACATCAGTGTTCAACTGGTTCCTATAAATGTCTATTCATATGATGGTTTGTGTGTGTCATTTGAAAACAAAATACCATTTTGAGAAGAAATAACATTGTTTTGAATGTAAAGTTTCATTTTGCAGGAGAATTGAGGGGTTTTGCCCTTTGTGTGTGTTTTTTTATTTGTGTGTAGAGTTCTGAGAATATGAGGCATTCTTTCAGAAAATGTGTAAACAATCGAGAAAACTGTAAAACAAACTCGGATGTGATTGCTCTGTTAATCCGTTTCATTAAGTGTAACGCTGCCGTCTGAACCCTCGTGTGCACCAAACAAGCGGACCGAGACACTGAAAAGATGAGTCTTGATCCGCATCCAAACAAACTCTAGTGCGGTTCGACTTAAATATGAACACAACACGGACCAAACACATCTAAACGAACCAAAATCAGGACATGATGTCACAAAATGCAACCCTAAAAAGGACAGAGTGCTCAAGCTGTTTTATTCTCATCATAGTCACGAAGTTGCCCATCACAGTTCGGTTCAGGCATCAGAACCGCGTCTCCTCGCAGCAGATCTTCGTTTGTGTGTGTGATGGAGGGATTCCTGGCCTGCCACTCTTTTGACCCCTTTACACATTTATAAACTATGCCCCCCCCCCCCCCCATGTTTAATACTGTAAAGCTGCTGCGTTAAGCAATCTATTTTATAAAGTGCTATATAAATAAATGTGATGTGACTTGACTGATGTGTCGAATCGCAGAGCTGGTGCAAACATCCATCGCTACGATCAGATGCTTTCTGAACTGCTGTTCTCTCACTGCTGTCATTTTTGTTGTGTGTTTATTTTGTTATTGAGAGCACAGCACATATATACATATTCATCTAAACGTGGCTGTGGGAAGCAATCTATTAAATCCCCCCAAAAATGAGCCTTAAACGAAGAACGAAAAAGAACTTTGATGCGAGAATGTGCTTTGCCAACATCTTCCGTTTCACCAAGCACCCGTGTTTCGTTCTTAAATGAAGACGTTTTTTTAAACCAATTGTTTGAATAAATGACTCAGCACAACAATGCAGAAAGAGTCTATAAACACCACCACTAAGTATACTTTTTTTACACGTCCGCTACTTGCATCAAAACTGAAGTAGGCTATAAGTTGCTTATGAACAGACAGTCTTCCACACAGACAACTGGAGTGATAGAAAGGTCTCAGTCATATTGGACTGTAATAAGTCTATAAAATCAAATCAATATCTATAAAAGATATTAGCAGATAATTCACAAGATATAGTTAGATAGGCTAATACAGAATGCATTACAAATAAGCATCACTGTTAAATACTAAATTCCAGTCAGGGCCAGCCCGCATCTTCCATGAATTGGACAAGGGCAGTGTGAGCATTTTTACTGGCAAATTTCAATGTAAAATATGAAGAAGAAGAAGAAGAAGAAGAAGAAAAACCATGTTGAATTGCACTAATTGAAAATAAAAATCATTACAAACAAAAAACAAAAACAAACAAAAATATATGGAAAGCTACTGTCTTACTTTCTGTAATGTTAAGGGAAAGCGGGAACTGGCTCTCACAAATAAATACATGCAATTTGGCAACAATACATCCATATATTATTTTTGTAATTGACCTATCCCCTTGCTCAGATTGCTAAATGCTAAAGGCTTATTTTAGAAAACTGACGCCAATGCTCGCCTTTACTCAGTCTGATAGTGGCATCTGGTGGTGCATGATGTTCCTTACAGTCTAGACTTTTAGCAGATCACATTTGAAAAACATTCAGTTTCAGAAAAGGAAACATGTGGGTGGTCCAGCATCGGCTACTTACGCAAAATATACAGGGGATTAATAAAGATGAATCTCCAACCAACCAAAATAAATAAATAAATAAAAAGATGGATGATAGATAGATAGATAGACAGATAGATAGATAGATAGATAGATAGATAGATAGACAGACAGATAGATAGATAGATAGATAGACAGACAGACGGATATATATCTCCTATGAATTTTTTAATGAATAAATAAATAAAGACTCAGTTGTGTTAACCTATGCTTAAAAACCCAACATGCAATTGGACAGCACACTATTATTCATATTCCCTTGCATAATTGTACCTGTAACGTTAGGCCTATATATAATTGTTATATGCATATTTTGTGCAGTAGCTAGGCCTAGGCCTATATGTGTGCACGTTTTCTTGTCGTATGTGTATGTATGATGAATTATCTTTGTAATTGTATTATCTTTATTTTTTCTTTTTCTTTCTTTGTACTGGAAGCTTCACCAAAACATTGAATATCATTCTGATTCTAATTACATTTTCTGTTTATTTTCTGTGGGCTTTATAGCTAGTAAAAAAAACTGTACTCTTTTCTAAACCGAGAAAATACAACTTACACAATTGAGTGATTAGACAGAAGTACATCATCTTTATCGGTGTGGAAAACAATGAACGGGGAGATGCTTGTCGTTTAGCACATAGACATAATAAATATATAGACGCCCTATTGGCCGCTTTGGAGCGTTGCTGCGATACGTCAACGTGTCCGCCATTTTGCGGAGGGCAAGACTGCGCTGTGAACAAATGCAAGTAAACGGGTCAGCTGCGGTTTTCCTGGATAAAAACAATAATAACGTTTACATTTATCAGCCGATTTCAGTGGTTTGCACGTGGTGTACGTTACTATTACTAATTATATAATTACCAAATACAACCAGAAAAAACTGTTCAGTCTTGTTTGTGAAAGGTAATTCCCCGAGACCCGTTTTCAATTGTGTGGCGACTTGTACAGCCCCACGCAGCGCACGAGACAGGCATTTTTCTCAATTCCCATAATCAGAGGTATGGGCAAGCTGCCCTCCTTGATATGGCGGCGCCGTTGACGTACGCTCCAGCAGCCAATAGGGTGTCTATGTATTTATTATGTCTATGGTTTAGCACACATCTCCATTTCCGTGTTGTTTCCACGGCTACCTTTAGCGCGTTCCTATGGATTGACGGAGCTCTTCTTAAAGGCTCGCGACCGGTTTAAAAAAAAAAAAAAACTTTCATAACATGTTTTTATAATTCTAATGGCACTGCCGGAGAAGACATATAACCACAAGCGTCGATAACGCGACTAGATTATGTTGTGTTTGGTTGGAAACTGTGAATTTAGCGGATTCAGACATTGTTAGGCTTCTCCGGCTAGTTAGCAAAGCTATTAGTTGAGCCGGGCGGTGTTTGCGCAGAATAAAACCATGGCAGATGCCAACAATGGGGAGAGGACAGACGAAAACGAGCCAAGGGGGGCAACAGGTGGTGAAGGTAAGACGGGGTACAACTTTTAAACGAATTAGAGTGAGTTTTGTGAACTAGCCATCCATTCTCGGCTCCTTGAACTAGACGTGACGTCACAGCTTTCTTCGACGATGACTTGATTAGAACTGAAGACTGAATCAATCTCTAATTCAGTGAATCTTAATAAGGACAATACTAGACTGACTAGGCTATATTCCGTTTAAATTATTATGGAACGTCCTATTTAGATTTATGTTTTTATTACGAGTCAGATTATGAGCAATAAACATAATGAGCAGGAAACAGAAAATTATCGCTTGCATTTTCAAATATAATTCATTTTGTTTTATGAAACTTCCTCTGATGTCATCCTTGCCTAAATAGTGTCTGACGTATTTGGGTGTGTGGGTTTTTTTGGCCTGACATAAATAGTTTTGCTTTCAATCTATTCGCTTTTCATTTGTGTAGTGACGCTCCCTTTTTTACTCCATTATGCAAGTGCAACGTTTTGACCAGGTTTAGAGTGTGAATATAAATCTCATTATCATCTGCATATAAGTGATCATCAAGCCTATATAAATGCTAATAAGCAAGGGGCCTAAAATTGAACCCTCAGGGTCTCCAGTAGGAATAGAGACAATCTCAGACCTGAAACCACAAACTGGCAGCGATCAGAGAGATAAGATCTAGACAAGGTGAAAACAGTCTCAGAGACACCAAAGATGGTTGCGTAATGCCTAGTTCACACTACACAACATTAAACGTCGGCAGATATGTGTGCTGTTCACACTACATGACTTGCTCTGGAGTCTTGAAGTCGTTGTGCTGTTCACACTACATGACTTGCTCTGGAGTCTTGAAGTCGTTGTGCTGTTCACACTACATGACTTGCTCTGGAGTCTTGAAGTCGTTGTGCTGTTCACACTACGCGATACTACATGAATGATCTGCAACAGGGGGTTACACACTACACCAGCTGACAACAACTCTGTCACTCAACGACTCTCTCCGGTCCCCAAACCACGTTTAGTCACGAAAACACACGCGAGAGGTGGATGGGAACTATCGCGATACAGGTGCTAATAACGTCTATTTGAAAATGGACACCGGGACAAAATTGGCGGTGCAAGTTGTTTGCGCAATGGTCTGTTAAGAACCAAGAAAAAAAAACTTTGAAAAAAGTTATGCTCCTCCCACAGTTCTATTAAATTTTGCTCCATTTCTTGGTTCCATAATTTCCTTGAAGCCATTGCTGGTGCTGTTGCTATTTTTCTTTCGTTGACCTCAACCTATGCCTTGCCCTCTCATTGGCTGTAGTTCGCCACGACACGTGACACCACACGCTATCGAGTCGGCCGACAGCTCCAGATATTTGCCATGCTAGATATTTGTTCGGCGTCGGTGACGCGTCGGCGATGTGTCAGCGAGCGTTTTTGATGCGTCGTTTAGTATTTCACACTTAAAGATTGGCGAGCGCGGATCACCCGCAGATTTGCTCGCGATTACAGCCCGACCTGTCGGCGAGCTCGTTAACTTGCAAATCGGGCTTAAAATCCTGTAGTGTAAACTAGCCATAAGAGGTTGTGATTATTGTTCTTTGATTTATTTTTTGGTTCTCTGCCAGTGTGTTTTCTGCCAGTTGTTTAACATTTCTATTGTAAAACAGTAAAACAAATGTGACTATCTTCACACTTTCTCACTTTTAAAACTAAAGCGCGCCTTATTTGATTTGATTTGATTGTCTCAAGCACAATTATTATTATTTTTTTATAACTAACAGCGGTGTGTATGGATTCCAATTTGGCCATATGTAATAGCCGGGGACTTGTCCCACTCCATGTCAGTGATGACCCTGCACTAAAACCCTGTTTACATCTGATATTAAGATACATTTTAGTCGATCGGGTCACAAGTAGACGACACTAAATACAGGTGTAAACGCGGCCTAAAACGTTTTTTAGCTTGTCCACTTTCGACCGGATTGCTTTCGTAGTGTGAACGCTCATGTGATCAAATGTGTTCAAACAGCCACAAAAGACCGCCTTCTCTCCGTCTACTGATCTAATGCGTGAACATTATGGAAGAGCTCTAGCCAGACGGGATTTAAACTGTCGGCTGAAGACTCAAGTTTGGTTTGAAGATGAAAAACGTACCAAACACAATGTTCTCTCACCGTTCCTGATTTCTAACACACACTCACAGCGTTCGGCTGCTCTTGCGGCTTCAGAGCAGAAACTAAAGCTGATGATCTAGGTTTTTCCATCTTATTTCGTCCATTAGATCGAAAGACCTGCCCATAGACCCTCCCCTCAAAGAAATCAGGACAGAAGTGGTTAAAGTGGACAAAAGAGACGGATTTAAACACCAGGTGTAAACGGGAATGTCTTTCTCGTCTACTTGTGATCAGATCAACCAGCATGCATCTTAATGCCAGGAGTAAACAGGACCAAAAAGTCTAGAAATACTCTTGAGGCATCATAAGCATTTTACCCTAAAACTAGATCTTGTCAAAAATGTATTTTGTTCATGGCATTTGTCCAACCAATCAGATTCTGAATGATGCAACATAACTCCAGCAGGGGTCACTCATACTTCATTATATAATAAACAGTTAGGCTATTTTTTTTGCTGAAATACATAACTGCAGCAACACACAATACTAATGTAATACTGTCAAAAGTGTATGATTGTAAAGTAAGGCTCAACCAATCAGAATCAAGGACCGGACTACCTGCTTTATCAGTCTTTAGACATTAAATTATAAATAAATTATTAAAATAAAGATTAATTGATATAAATAAATAATACATCTAACATGACAATAATTTAGTAGAAACTATAGTGCAGTATTTTTAGGAAGATTGGTCATATTTTGAGGTCTGTGGCATCTAAGATTAAAAAAACCCTACTTTAAAGAATCGTTCAAGTCCTTTGCAAACAAAACGCCCACTACAAGAAATTCACATTCAGAAACTGACATCGAGTATAAGCGTCAATATGCCTTTAAAATAGGGCTATTCTTTCAATTAAAATGTATGTTTTAAAGCTATTTGAGATGAGATTTGACCACCAAACTTTAAAACAAGATGTTGACAAGAAGAGAGGAACTTTGGCTACACCACAAACATTCTCATAAACCCGTTTCACGACCAGCCAGTATCAAAAAAGGAAGTTGGGAGGTCAGGGTTCACCACATTTATAATACCATTATCATGCCCAGGAATACAAAGATTGCTTTCTGTACTTTGACCTTGTTTCTATGTATCATACTCCAGTGTTATAAAGATAATTGTTCACATGAATTTAATATTCTCAATTTAATATTCTTTATTTGCAGATGTCGTGGATGATGTAATCATTGAGCAGGGTGCTATTCTGCTAAGAGGGTAAACTCATGTAATCCTCAATTTCATATAAGCCATATACAGTCTCCATCAAAAATTATTCAGGCACCAGATATCATTTTTGATATTGTTTTACTAGTGGGTGCAGGACACTATAGTTCATTTATGTAAGTGAGGAAAGCAAAATACAGTAAACTGTGACATTATACCCAAAAATTCTTCATACAGTGACTACCAGTAAAATGAAAAAAAAAATTGGGACCAAAAATTATTAATACTTTGACCTGAACGTGTTTTTCGGAAGTGTTTTTTCTGTAATTGCTAATGTCACCTTTTTACACCACAGACTGAACAAAATGAAGCATTGCTGTGGTTGACCTAAATAGGTGTTGTATAATTGTATAGTTAAATTTAACAGCTGAAACTAATTTATTTGTGAGACAGTCTAACAGAAGGATGGACAAAACCAGTGAAATATCTTGTCATTCTTGTCATATTTCAAGTCATACAAGAAAGTTCTTGTCATACTTTATTACCATGTTCTAAACCATAGCGAATAAACTGTGATAATGTGAGGAATGTTGAAGGCGTCTCAATACATTTTGGTTTGACTGTATATAATATAGGGTCATGCATTTGTGTGAATGAATGCATCTCTCTCACTGTTACTGCACTTTGGTTTTTAACTTGTAGGTATATCGTTGAGCGAATTACTGCAGATGACCCATCTATGCATGTGAGGCATGAGGATCTAGGAGGAAGACGTCAGGAGGGAGATAATCCTCATATCAAAGAGGTTGTATGTCAACTTTTGAAGATAGCCGAAGACCTTAACAAGAATGCCGAGCTTCAACAGTATGTTTTTCATTTTGTTTCAGCTCATTTGTTTTTTGTGAATATACTGTGTGAGGTTTTGTGAGGTTTCACAATTTAAGTGTCTAATCCTGTGGTTCTCAATTTTTTAAGGCCATCAAAATATCCAAAAGCCTATAAGCTATAACAGTGGTTCTTGATTACGGTCCTGGCTAATATAACCAAATTATGTTTATTGTCATATTAAACATTGCAACAGACATTTATAATGCAGTTTATCTTTTGGCATGTTCTGCTGTAATTATGACGAGGCTGTTTGTTTTCAAACTTCTTTTTATTTACAGAAACTGGCTGTAATATATGAAATTAAAATATTATATTTTCAGTTCTCAGTAACTGTTCTTTTCTAAAATAATAGCTGTTGATAATTCTTCAAAGGTATAGTTCACCCTAAAATGAAAATTAAGTCATAAATTTCTCTGGTGTTGTTCTATTGCTATATGCCCTTCTTTCTTTTATGGACCACAAAAGAAGAATTAAAAAAAAAAAAGAAATTTAATATATCTTTTAACAAAAACATGGATACTTTTTTTTTGTGTTTTCTAGACCTCATTAATCTTGATTTCTCACTCAAGGCGAGACAGAGAGAACTGTGGCGCTAATAGTCACTTGTCTAGTTCAATTATATTGACTACCCATAGCAATATTAGTAATTTTACACAGAGCATTTTCTCTTAAAAGAGATCATTCTGAGAATTTTGCAGTTTTACATGGAAGTTTTTCTCCAAAAAGGACAAAATGTAATTGCGTCTTTTTATCTCACAATTCTGTAAATGGCTTTAACTACTCTTGGCTCTAAAGTTGGCCCTGAAATGTAATGCACAGTATGAATGTATCTTCTGCTGTATCTTTTTTTTTTTTGTGAAATAGAAACTGAAATAGTAATTATTTAAACCAATAGTATTGATTTTGCTTAAAAGATTCACTCATTAATTGTTGTATGTTGCAGTGCCGTCTGCGACTTAAGCTGACGGCAATGATGTAAAAGCAAACATTTTCAGTTACAGACTTTTGTAGAAATGCTCTATTTAAAGCCAGCTATGATTAATTTATTCCTTACAGTATGTGATCAGGATAAAAGGAAAAAGTATTTGACTGGTCATGTGATCTTTAACATCTGAAATGACTTTTATTAGGTGTCTTCATCTCATGTGGATGTAGATCATAAAAAAACATTCGAAAGTACAATTTTCTTTAAGAGTGAAACCATTTAATGTGGAACAAAAGACTGAATGACGGCACTTTAAAGATTGCAGAAATCTGTGAATGTTTTAGGCTAGTCATAAAAGTTACAGAAGCCATCATACGCACCAATCTTTTAGCAACATTCTTCTGAATGTAGAACTGACATTTTTCAGGCTGTTTTTTAATCCTTAATTTATGTTTAGTGATTTTCTTATTGTGTTGTCTTTTCAGGGAGAATCTTTTTCCTTGGAATTACAGCAGACAGGCTTTTTTTGCACTGCACTTAATCCTTGTTTTACATACTTTTAAACCTTGGGTCAAGAGCAGTTTTAACCCTGGGTTAGGAAGCCCTGCTTCAAACTAAACCTTTTGGAGGGTTAAACCCAAATTACAGTGGAAAAATAAATACAGCTATACAGTAGCAGAAACTTTCAGGCTGGGTTTAGTTTCAGTGTCTGTGATAAAAGTTATAACAACAACGAACACATTAACTGTTGTGCACAAAAAGCCCTAATATTTTAGTTTTATGGTGTTTACAGTGTGACATTTCAAACCCTGACTACCTAATGAACAGTGTGCAATATAGAACAAGATAACGATTCTTTGTCATAACCAAATGATTTTCATTTGATTCCTCCATTTACCATACGGATGGTATCTTATTAAAAAAGTATGGTAGTAGAGTTTGGGAACACCATAACATACAGTACACTTCTTTTCCCCTCACAGTCTCATCAGCACTGTTCAAGCAAACTGCGCTCAGGACGTCTTCATGACGGTGGCCAGGAGCATCTTTGATGATGGCATCAACTGGGGACGCGTGGTGGCTCTGTTTCACCTCGCGTATAGGCTCATTTACATGGTAAAACTCTCGTTTGGCCTTTTATTTCAAAACGGCATTGTGGTATTCATGGTTTATTTTGTTAAATATTTTAATTGAAAATGTAAAACAATTAACTCACCATTTGTTCTTCAATCAAAGTGTCAATGGCATTGGATTATTAATTAAGAAAAGGAAATAAAAAATATCTGCAACCTTCATGAATTATTAAAGGGATAGTTCACCCAAAAATGAAACTTAGCATCATTTACTCACCATCACGTCGTTCCAAACCAAATTCCAAAATATTTTTCATTAAATTGGAGAGATTTCTGTCCCTCCATTGAAAGTCTATTCACCCAAAACTCTGACGGTAAAAAAGCGTTCATAAAGAGATCGTAAAATAAATCCATATGAATTAAGTGGTTTAATCCAAGTCTTTTAAAGAGACACGATTGCTTAATATGAACCGATTTAATTTAGGCTTTTATTCATGTATAAACATTGATCAGTGAATGTGCATAGAGCACTCAAATCTGGTGTTACGCAGCAAATTTGAGTTTCAGCAAGAACTAGTGAAGTTTATTTTCAAGCATAAGGCAAGCAAGTTTGAGCTTCTGTTAACAATATTTTAGGGCTCTATGTATGTGTCAGAGATCGTTCATCAATGTCCCGCTCAGGTCATCAAAGATCACCTTCGCCTGAATATTGAACTACATTTCCCATCAGTCCTTTTCTCACTCCGAATCACCTGCACAGGTGCAACCACTTCTCCCCATGTAAACTGCCTTCTCTCACTGCTCATTGCAAAGTCTTGTACCAACTACGGCCTACATCTCTGAGTGTTTAATATCTATTGTCTTTCCTGGTATCCTGATCTCTGCCTGTTCAACTGGTCTCCTCCGTGTGATTGTCTCGACCCCCGCCTGGTATCGTTGCTGATTTTGGATCTTCCCTGTTTTCCTGTTATTCATTATTGCATTCTCTCTGCCTCCTTATTGTTGTTAAAGCTTCTGCAAATGGATCCGCACGACTCTGACTCTGCATCACAGTATGTTCACTGATCAGCAGTGTTGGGAAAGTTCACTTTCTACATGAACTTGTTCGAAGTTCAGTTCACAAATTTTAAAATGAACTAGTTCAGTTCATAGTTCACACTTTAAAATTTTGAACTAGTTCATAGTTAATTTTTTCCATATGTTGCTGCGAGCTATTATTTTGCTCAATTATTGCCACCACAGCCCATATGGAACCACAGAAGCTAATTATTTATCGGCGGGCAAAGTTTGCACAGAAATGTACGATTTTTCCCATCCTCACACCGACCTTGTCATAAAACTCGTTTAAATGATCATACGACGCCTCCTTGCTGGTTTGTGTTTTGATTACGCATGCGGCGTTGCGACCATAGACTGTAAAAAAGGTTGCGACACTGGTGGCTGGTGTTGCCAGATTGGGTGTTTTTCCGCTACATATTAAGGCTTGTTTACGGTGTGTTTTAGCCAGGTTTTCGCTTGGAAGGCTCTATAGAAATCTCGCACCCTATTGAATGAAGTTAAACTGAAAGTGCTGCCGTTCACAGACACCAGAATGAACGAGTTCACAATAACGTTCATCAGGCAGTAATGCAGTACGTTCAGTTCACGTTCGCCCAAAAAATGAACGCGTTCAGGCACAACACTGCTGATCAGTGTATGATAATAAAAGCCTTAATTAAATTAGTTCATATTAAGCGATTGTGTCTCTTCAGAAGACTTGGATTAAACCACTTGATTAATATGGATATTTTATGATTGTTCAGCATTTTGGGTGAATAGGCTTTCAATGGAGCGACAGAAATATCTCAGATTTCCTTAAAAATATATTTATTTGTGATTCAAAGATGAACAAAAGTCTTATGGGTTTGGAATATAAGAGTGAATAATTGATGACAGATTTTTTAAACTATCCCTTTAAGGATGGCTCTTTTTTTTTTTTTTTTTTTTTTACGATAATACAGATATAAAAACCTGATTACTTTTTATTCCTCTAGGCCCTGAATCAGAACCACTTGGAAATTATCAGGAGGATCATTAGCTGGGTTTTACAGTTTATGAAGGGAAAAGTTTCTGCCTGGATCAGACAGCAAGGAGGATGGGTAAGTTGCTGTTTTTGTATGTGTTGTCTGGCCACCCATGTGGAGCCACACAGGTTGAGCCAGACATGGGCCACCACACACACAGAGAAACGCACCCACTCGAGCCTGGAAGTACATGAGCACAAACCCAGACACATCCCGTCTAGGAATACCCAGACACACAAACCCACTGACCCAGAATCGATATTAATGATCTGATTCTTACACCTCTTTATCTTAAAAAAATATATATATCAAGAATGCCTATTTTTGCATTTCATCTCTCATACATAAGTAAGATGTGGTTTGCATGTGCTCTGCAGAGCCTCCACTGGGCTGGCTGCATTTCCCGGGGCCACTCAAGTTTAATAGAACACATATGATCATAAAGGAAGCAGAATGTGGGGTGCTGGGTTTAGACTTCAAACACTCGGGAGTTAGGGAGCGCACTGCGGCCCTGAGAAACTGCCATATACTAAACATGTGACAATATTTACAGTGCACTAAGCAGCATGAGCCTGAAGAATGCAAACCCAATGAGGGAGGGGACGTGGCGCTTGTGTGCTTGACCCTCATTTTGCGGGATTTTAGGAGGATCAGGCACCTGCTGTTTAGTAATTTTAGAGATTGAACTGCAGGGGGAATATGCCACCAATATTACAAATCAGTGTAGTAATATATCTACTTAATTACTGACATTATTATTTTTTGACTATAGCCAGTGGAGGAGTTTTTCATTCCTTTGCACTGTCTTGCACATTAGGTAACTAAAAATATAATGTACAACGTGTTATGTGTAAGTATAATGCTGTGACCATCAATTTAACCCCTTAGCCTGAAATTTTAACCTATGCATCATTTATCTATGGCAGTGATGCACATTACCAAATATTAATTACACCTGTTTCACACATACTCTGTTTGCAATGCGTATGCAGTGTATATTTTTTTCTGCACCCATGTGAAGAGGTTCTAGCTTTCACACTGCACGCGGATGCGGTCCGTCAATGCGTTCCAGGTGCGGCGTATATATTAAAGTGACAGCGCATGGTTTGTGGTCAAAAAGAACACGGATTGACATGAAAATACAGTAATCTCACCATAAATGCATTTAATTAAATTATACTATATTATATTTTTCACAGTAATTGTTTTTTTTTTTACTTTAAGCCTGGGTTTAAGCAAGGAAAATACACAGTACCTCAACAACGCGACAATGGATGGTACTTGTTTCTTCGTGGAGGTGGAAAACAGGTTATTTGCAATCCTGTTACCTTGTTTTCCCCCACGGGGAGTTTTCGTTTGTAGTTTTGTTTTATTTTCTATCATTAATAAATGCTCATCTTCTTCGCACCTGAGTCCTCGCTCATTTTCTACAACCCATCACGTGACAATGGACTGCATAGACAAAACATAATTGTTACTAAAAGGTTAATGTGACAGAATAGATAATGTCTCGGTTACGTATGTAACCCTCGTTCCCTGAGTAGGGAACGCAGACGTTACATTGTGACAGCGAATGGGGTTTCGCCTAGAAAGCCTATCAACTTTGAGTATTACAAAACGAGCCAATGGCAAGGAAATGCCATGGGTCTGTGGAATTTGCATAGCGTAATTCCGACCCACCTCGTGGGTATATAAGGAAGTACGCTGGCAACACGCAGTTATGTGTCCTGCTGAGGAGCCAAGACTGAACTAACTCGTAGTGACTATGAAAGGGAACGTCTCGGTTACGTATGTAACCCTCGTTCCCTGAGTAGGGAACGGAGATTGTCCCTTTCGTAGTCCCTTTAGGGTTTCCCAGTCTAATCACGCCGCCTCAGCTGTCTTCCAGTTCCCTGTTGTGAGACTAGCAAGGACGAAGGAGTCCTACTTAACACAGGAATACCAAGGTACACTGGGAAGCATATCTCAGTGGATATGTGCAACACAATGCCTGGCCGAAGGGAGGACTTACAGAATACACGTATGACCCGAGAGGGGGTAGCATATGGGGAAACACTGGAGTATCCAGCCCGCTGGGTGGAATGTTTCAACTCCAGGCAGTCCCTCCAGAAAAACGCATTTATGTGATCGCTGAATTCAATGCATAATCAGACAAAGTCCGCATATTTATGCGGGGGTCGCATTTTTTCAAATACTCCGCAATCTCGCCGCATAAATTGCTGATTTCCGCGCAAAATATGCGGGGCTTGCATGATTTCTAAATCCCCACATTTTCGCTGCAAAAAAGGTGACATATCTTAGCAAAAAGTTGGAAAATGTTGCGTTTACTTCACACAAGAGCAGCCGTGAATAAGCCATGAAATTACAGTTGTAAGTATATTAGTATGTAAATTTGTTACCAAAAGAGATTGCACTTTGTGCTTTGGAAGCCCTTATATTAACAGAAGATGTTTTGTATAGCTACCTCTGTAAAATAGGAAGCACACATTTTATTTTTTTATATTTTATTTAATCATTTTTACAGAAGTTGTAGCATAATTCCTTTTGTAAAATTAGAAATGAAATGACTCTACATTAAGGCAGTAGCCTAGTGAGAACAGGGTGTTGGGGGAATCACTTTATTTCTCTCTTTTTCATCAAACCACAGTTTTTATCAAGTTCCCGCAATTTTTGCAAGGTCCCGCAATTTCATTGCATAAAATTGCATAAATATCCTGCATATTCCATTACATTTTTTACGAAAACGTACCTTATAATCAAGGATTTTTGCCCGCAACAGTCACAAACAAACCCAAGCACTGGTGTCCACAACCAGTGAGACAACGTTTGCTTGGAGAGAGAGCCATCTCGGGAGTCGATCGCAAAGCCAGTGCTGAAGCGGTTTTATATGAAGCAGTTCGAGCTGCGGACATCATATGCCCTAGGAGCCTCTGAAAAAACTTTAGTGGAACTGCACTCTTGCTCTGGAAATGACTCAGGCAAGTCAGCAGTTACTGCGTGCGCTCGCTCGTAAGCTGTGCGCACATGGCAACCGAGTCGACCATACCGAGAAAAGAGATCCTCTGCACGGGGGAGAGTTAGCTCTTTTCCCAGTTGACCCGAAGGCCCAAACGGGTGCGGTGCCTGAGCACCAGATCCCTGTGTTCGCAAGCCTGGTCTTGAGAGTGAGCTAGGAGCAGCCAGTCGTTGAGATCGTTCAGGATGCAAACCCCGTGTTGCCGGAGTGGCACAAGGGCTGCCTCGACGACTTTCCTTAAGATGCGAGGAGACCGCGTACTGATATGTCCGCCCCTCGAGAGGAAACCATAGAAACGGTCTGTGTCGATGAAGAACGGAGACATGAAAGTAGGCGTCCTTCAGGTCGATCGCTGCAAACCAATCCAACGGACGAACACATTCGAAAATAAGTTTGCCCACCCGGCCAGCCTGGGATATGGGCGCATATCAACCAGGTTAAGCCAGAGATGTCTTTCCTGGACCACGCATGTGGAAATCACCTGACCCAGGGAGCGTGCAGTCACTTTCGTCACTCGTAGAGCAAGGTCGGTGGTGGCACGCAGCTCTTGCATGAGCCCTGAATCAACCCTACCCTTGTGCATGTCAGTGAGCACCCTGGCCTGGTAGACTAAAGGATGGCCATAACATGCAGTGAGGCGGCAGCCTGCCCCGCAGCTCTATAAGTATATTGCCACCTGAGTAGACAAAAACCTACAGGCATTGGAGGGGTGCTTAGAGTCGCCACGCCAGCTGGAGGCGCTGTGGGGACACAGATGTGTTGTCACAGAACACTCACGGAACACTTTTGTCTTGGCTTTTGGCTTGCTTAGTTGGAGACATTCAATATTCAACAATAGAATTGATCTTCCTTACTTAAGGTGGACGATGATAAAATGTTCTTCTAGAAACAAACTTTGTTGTATCATTTTCATGTTATCACTGTGAAGCTGCTTTGATGCAATCTGTAATGTAAAAAGTGATATATAAATAAAGGTGACTTGACGGGGGGAACCCCAATGTACCCTTTGGTCGCGGCCTCTGCAAAGGCAGAGAAGCCGGAAGAGGCCGCTGAGCAGTCGCGAAAAGTCAAAGGAGACTCCCAAGATCCCATGACCTCTTCATGCACGTCCGGGAAGAAAGGAATTAAGTACGGGTGCTGATGGGTGTCAGCACGTGCTGCACCCAAAACCAATCATCAAGCCTTGAGCGCTCGGGACATGGTGGAATGTTCCACACAAGCCCAATGCTCGCGGCGGCCTGGGAAAGCATGGCTGTCAACTCTGGATCAGTGATCTAAGCCCAAACACGGCAAGCAGCGTTCGTGCCCATCGGCTGAATCAATCAGACTACCGCACCCAGAAATACACGAGCTAAACATCTTTAAAAGACGTGCCACGTGCAAGCTCTTTTTGTGCGAGGAAAGCAGTGCTGAAGCGCCCAGGGAGAGAAACACGCTGTTGCAGACCACTGCACAGATCAGCAGGCAGGAATGTAGGGTTGGGTATCGTTTGAATTTGAACGATTCTGATTCCTTGTTTCGATTCCGGTTCCTAGCGATTCTCGATTCCGATTCTTTTAAGGGGCAGGGTCAAAAAAGTTTAGGATATTTTAAATGAGCTAACGTTAGCTAACCAACGGTCTTTCTGAAGGAAAAAGCCTGACCTCCACCATCAATTTTATTTCTTACAGGGCTGTTTTCAACTATAATATGAATATCAAATCTATGAACAGCAACTAGTCGATGTCAAGCTTAAAGCGTCATGGGAGATAATGCAGATACGTTGGATGGGTTTATTATACGATCACGTTCGCTTTAAACAGTGTTTGTATATTCAATTACTTACTCATGACACATAGCAACACAGCTAAAAGTATTCCTAATATGTTGGATGTTTTATTGAAAGTAGTCTACTTTTACCTGTTGAGACATTCCTTCACAAGCATCCGTAAGATCTGTTCGTGATGCGCAAAAGGGGCGTTTGTAAAATATGCTGTATCTTTGTAATACCTAGCATCACAGAAACTACATACTTCACCTTTATATTCATTACAATTCCCATCCCTTAATAGAAGTCATTATTCACAAGTGTCACTCTCTAATCTCTTTAGCACTTCGATAGCCATGCAAAAAAACCAAATCCTTCATTTGATGGATGTCATTAAAGGTCTTGTGTTGATATGCAGTGTGTATCTAATGCTTTCTCTGGCCTGTTGCAGGAGGGCATTTTCCGCAGCGTGTCAAGATGGCGCACCGTGTCGTTCATCGCTGCAGTGGCGTTCATTGTAGCTGCTGTTTACTGGAAAAGAACTCGCTAAGAAAAAAGTGGAAGTCTCGTGCCAGATTCTTAATTCTCACAAATGTGGAAACTTCTATCAAAAGCAATATAATGTCTAAGTGGTGCAATCAAGTGGACCAATAATCCGTCATGTAGCCTTGCTATGGTTAAAGACTTAAATGGAAACAGCCACTTCGACAGACACTGTAGCCTTTTATTTTGATTTAATTTTGTTTAATCCCTGTCTGCTGTTCTCTCTATTTTTCTATTTCAATTGAGTCAAGGGATATATTTCGCCTTGATTTATTTATTTAAAGGGATGTGTTGCTCTACTTAATGGTTTTTAAGACATTGCACTTTTTCTCCACCAGTGCCTTTTTACTTTTCTGGCTCAGGTATCACATTTTTTATGTGCCACAAAACATACTAGCCCTACCTCAGATCAGCTACATAAGACCAACTGTTTACCAAATCATTGTTTTTCTAAGTATGTCATTAAGAATACAGGGACAGGGCTGAAAAACAGGTAGAATTGAATAATTCAATGTTTTAAAAACGCTAAACCTTTAAAATGCATTTTATGTGATCTAAATGATTAAAAGGTTTAGCATTTTATTGTTAAATACAGTTCATGTGGACAATTCTAGCACACCTTGAAATAAATATGATGAATTACTGAGATTTGTCTATGTATATTTATTCATATAAATGTATATTCCCATCTGGAAGTGCACATTGTATTGTTTCTCTTTATCAAACCATATGTTTTTTTCACATTTACCATGGGAATGCCGTGGTATTCTTTGAAATGTATTCAGTACCTAACAAGATACCATCATTTAAAATGACAAAGGGATAGCAAAATGACTTTTTTTTTCTTCTAAAATTTACATGAAAACAAACTATAAAAATAAAAGTTAATTCACAATATTAATAAAACTTAAAATAACACTGCAACGTATAAGTAGTGTCACAGTACTCTTATATGACCACTAAAGTCTTTGGCTGTGTCTCAAATCTCACACTGTCTTGAGTAGGTGCTTTAAAAAAAAAACAAAAAAACTTTTTAATACTTTTAAAAAAGTAATTCCTTCGAGCAATAAAAAGTATGTTCTGTATAGTATGAATGTGTGCAGTATGAATGTAATCTGGATTTGGCATGTTGTCATTATCATGTGACATTCCAGCGCCAGTTGTGTCACTTCACTGTTATTCACAAATCCTCTCCTGTGGCCTCATGGGATAGTAAAGTGTCCATCACATGCAAACTTCACACTTCATCTGGGTTCTTTACTCTTTTATGAGTCCTGCGAATTTAGACATACCTCTTATGTTACATACTGTTTTTCGCCTACTATATAGTAGGGAAGTATGTGATTTTTGATTCAGCCAATGTCTTGTTTGGCTCGTTCTCAGTGTTCTCAACAGCACAACTCACTAAATAATGGTGTACAATGGAGAGATTTAGATTTTTTTTTTTAGTTAGAGACTTTTTGATGGAACTAAAGGTTCCAATTCGGTAGCGATTCAATAATCATTGACAAAAAAAACCCGGTACCACTTTACTTGAAGGGGTGTGCATAAGACTGACATGGCACCTTCATAATCATGACATGGCAGATGTCATAAATATGAAGAAGGTTTTATGCATGTTTATGACAACTGTCATTAAGTGTCATTCGCTCAATTATGACATGTTTAATGCAAATGACATTGTTTGAGATGTCTTTGACACCTTGACATAAATCAATACATCATAACCTGTCAGTGTCAACTTTCCATTATCAAGACAACATAAATTGTCATAAATATGTCATAAACATGACAGCAGATTAATTATCAAACTTCAGAAATCACTTAGCTTTATGGGTTAACATTTCATTAAACTGTCATGTGGTTGGTTTTGACATTGGCTGTCATGAGGCATTATAACTGTGTCATGAATTTTTTTCTTGACCTCAACTACAGTGGTACAAATTGAATTTGTCATTAAAATGTTACAATGGCTTCATGACAGCCAATGTCAAAACCAACCTTCATATTCATGACGTGTGTCATGTCATGATTATGACGGTGTCATGTCAGTCTAATGCACACCCCTTCAAGTAAAGTGTTACCAAAAAACATTAGCCGTGTTGTTTGTATATTTCCTGCAGTTCAATGCAAGTACAATTTGTTGTGCCATTTCCTCAGTCCATCAGTCAAAATATCGGTCTTCTTATCCATATTTTTAGATGTCAATATTTTATAGTGGCAGTTGGGGCATGCATACATAAATATTTTCTGTATTCTACTGTTTATCATTGTGCTATACAGTACTCGTCCCTTTGCTTTTTAGAAATGTCGTCAATGCTTCCTAGAATCCAGCATGGCTTTGAACCCATTGACGCCCGGCCTCTGAAGCGTGTGTCTGTGTTAGCTCAGCTGTTAGAAGACTCCTACACCGTTACACACCACTTCTCCAGCAGGACAGTGACCAAAGTTTTCAGAACTCAGATTTCACGTGTGGTTATGAACCTTTGCCAGTTATAAACCTTGTGTGATCAGCTGGAAGGTTTCAGAGGCTAGACGCAGTAAACAGCTGGGTAAAAAAAGTCACTTTAGTTTTGATCTGATGGTGTAAGAACAGGATTTAAAAAAACTGCCTTGATAACTCATGCTGGTTGCATATTTAATTTCATAGATGTTCATAATTCAGTGTGTAATATAAACACAGCATTTATATGTGTGGTCTCAATGCAGCTTTTATTAGGCTACTAATATGACTGTGTACATGATTGATTTATTTAATATTGAAGCCTGCTTTCACTTTATAGAGTAAAAAAAGGTAATTTTGACTTATCTCCCAGTTGTGACTCTATATCTTGCAATTTCAACTTGATTAATTTTATTATTAGGTATTATTATTGTTGCGAGAAATTACAGTGCAAGATATAAAATCCCATTGTGAATTAGAAAGTCACAGACTTCAGAGGTAAGAGGGGAAAATAAACAGTGCACCTGTAATTTAGACTGAAAATCTTAATTCAGTTTGCTTGTATCTGTCCTCATTTGGCAAACACATAGTTTTTTTTATGATTATATTGAGCCGTCTCTGTGCTGGCAAGGTCACGGCTGAATCCTCTTGTGGAGAGGTCAGTGTAATACTCGCGTCACAGACGGTCACAGATGAACACAGGTCACTGGCACATCTCCAGCACACACAGCTGTTCAAATGAGGCCTGCACCTGAGCTCTTGCTTCAGATGAATGAACAGGTGGCTCCTATCATGCAGAAACACATATCTGGAAATACTGTTTCCAATTATGCAATGTGTTTGTGTGTGTCTGGGTACTAATTCTAGTTTTTCGAGTTTCACCTGTACAGTTAATGTCAACTTTAGGCATAAGCTTAGGCATTCTTATTCATGTCATATCATATATCATTTCCCTCTGATTTTAAGGATAAATTAGGGAAAGGGTTAGTTTAGGGGATAGGGATAGGGATAGGGTTCCGACTATGGTTTTGGACAGGAATATTGTTCCAGGATCAACAAAAGATGTTGACCCAGGAACATGTCTTGCTTGGCAAAATCACTTCATAATGGCATAGCTATTCATCCTGAAACGAATAATGACTTGTATACTTTTTTTTAGATAAAGGAGAAATATTTACACAAAGAATTACAAATTCTTTACAATACAGTGTCCATAATATACACAAAATAATAATAAAAAAATCCAGTCTTAGAAGAAAAGGTCCTTAAAGGGTTCTTTCAGGCGCTTCATATATACATCATTTAGGGGTTCCTATCATGGGATCATTTGATGGATTTAGTTTTAATACATTGTTTTTTTTTATTTTAATTACATTTTATGAATGAAACAGCTCTTTAATCAAACACACCTGAACAGTCGACGGGATTACACTTCCAGGAAAGTGTTAGGTGAGGTTGGAGCTAAACGCTGCTGGATGTTGGGACCAGGAGCAGGACTGGACTAAAGGAAAGCTCCATTGTCTGCAGTCAACAGTCTCGATGTATGAAGCGCAGCGCACACAGAAGTCACTTTCAAACCAAGCTGATTTTTGTTGGTCAATGTGGCAAATCCGCGTGATGAACTTGAATCTGCTTTCGCCCACATGGATTCCCAGTGAAATGCTTGGATATTGCCTGGGAAATTTGTTGAATAACGATAATTGTGACTGCACCTAAATTCAAACATTTAAATAATTGTTACTTTATTTCTAAATGTGACTATATCTCACATTTGATCTTATTTCTTGTTTTAAACTCTATCTCACACTTATCTTCTTTGGTCTAAAGGTATGGTCACATTAGTGAAATTTCTAGCGATGTATGAATCACACAGAAGTTGATTTCTGTTGGTCAACATGGCGAATCCGAGTAATGAACATGTATACCGTTTAGTAAAGAATCATATATAAATGTATGCAGCCCTTATCAGCATTTATAAATCATGTATAGAGATATAAGAGACATAAAGAGACATTACTGCTCAAACAAGCCCCCGTAAGCTCCTGCGTCTCTAGTTAGTAGTGTTACGTAGTTATTTCCTTGAGGAAACTGTCATGGTTTGTTATGGTCAGGTCTCAGTGGAGGGAACTACTTCAAGCAGTAACCTTTCTATTGTTTGGGTGAAGCGCTAGTCGTTGGTCAAAGTTTATACTGAGGAATGACTCAGTGTAAGGCCCCCCCGTCGAGAGCGACCTCTGTGGTTGTCACTGTCCTTATGGAGCTGGATCCCCATGGACCATCTCTGACGCAAAGGAGCGCCTACTGGGAACAGCGTAGGGGAGACTGAGGAACCCCAGCTGTGGATCTCCACAGTGCAGGGAACCCATCTAGACAAACCACATGGCCTGGCCGTAGCAGGTTCCTCTGTCTCCGGTTGTTAATGGAAAGATCAGGTGTGCGTCTTTCTCTCCACCCACACAGAGTTGTACGCATTGCTGTTGGGGGTCGACCTCATATGTCGCGCCCGCTGTGCAATGCATCATCTTTTACACTTATTTAGCAACAGGTCAGCTCTGTTCAAGTTAACCTGGCTGCTATTGTGGATTATTTCAAATCCAACAATAAACAAATGAGTCAGTGCTAATGAGTAGAGCAACTTCAAAGTTGTTTTCGACAACTTTTATTGACTTAAAACTGCACTTAGTAACTTTTTGTGCTTATTTCACTGGCGGATACGACAGTGACCTTGGACTTTATACTGACACCTATTGTACCTATTATAACAAAAGGTTTTGGTAACCATTGCTATTGTCGAAAGATGTCACTCATGATTTATCATGTGATCTCAACAGTCTCAGACATAGATGGCACGTTCATATTGCAAACAATAATAGCGAGCTTGATGAAAAGCTCTAATGTGAATAGCTTTCTTGATACAACTTTTGGGATTTTAAAAAATGAAATCTCTCAATGAAACATTCTCATGACGTCCCAATGTATATGACTTTTTTTTTTTCAAATGAACACAAATTAAGAAATATATAAAAATAATCTATCTCTGAGAGTCCATACTGTGAAATGCAATTGTACAGAATTTCCAGGATTTTTAGCGTCAGTCCTGGCAGGTCGGGTTAGTCAAGCTCTCATCAGTGACTCTCAGCTGATCCACGTCTACCTATAGGAATACGACGCCTATCACCGTATACATATATAAGCTCCTTCATTATTCTCAGCAGCTATTGCGTTTCTCAGGAGCTGATTACCCTCCTCCATCCCCAGCTCCACCTGTCTCCAGTCAGTATGGCATTCTGATTCCCCTTGAATCAGAATAAATTCTCGAATTGTG
This sequence comes from Meda fulgida, assembly GCA_030578275.1. NCBI lineage: Eukaryota > Metazoa > Chordata > Actinopteri > Cypriniformes > Leuciscidae > Meda > Meda fulgida. Next base: position 3,222,857 of record CM060622.1, read on the forward strand.
TTGTACAATCTTGAATTAATGATATCTGCAATACATTCATGTTGGTTCTGTTCTGTTTACCCTAAGGGGGGTTATTGCTTCTCTTATCCATGGATGCGCAGGGAGTTCTTGCCCAGAACAGAACCATACCGCCAATCATATCTCGATGCTAATTGTCAATCGAATTTGACGATAGTGGTCCTGACAGAATTAAAATTTTACCGTAATGCTGTTTAAAGAGTACGATTCAGTTTTCAGTGATAAACCTACTCCAACAATAACTGTTCTGTTAATAACCCTCTGCACATCCGACTGTCTGTGGGCAGGGATACAAAATAGCGAAAGTATAATCTGTAGTTTTCCCGAAAGCTGAAGCTGTCAAAAGTAAACGTCACTTTTGCTGACAAATAAACGTGAATTTCTTGTTCCAGTTAACAGAGAACGAGTAAACATTGCTCATTTACATATATTATAAGAAAGTTGAAAACACTTTAATTGTGTTCATCTGAAGAAAGAAATTCATATGCATCTGACGTGGCATGAGGGTAAATGATGAGAGAATTTTAATTTATTTGAAATATACTTAATTTTGTTTACATATAGTATAAAACAAGCAAATCTGATTATTCCACTTTGTTGTCTGAAAAAACAATGTTACTCATTACTTTTGGACAGGCAGAAAGTACATACTGATATTTCCACTAGTTTCCCCAGTGTTTTCTGCATAGCAGATTATGGACTGCTGCATTATTTGGATGATTATTTTTCCATGAATGTCTATCATCAACTTTTTTTCAGATGCATCTGCCCCTAAAATGGCATGTAAACCCCAAACAACTGGTTGATCGTTTTACATGTTGTTTGACAATCCTCTCCTTCCAAGTGTTGGTTCTTGGCCAGAATAAACTACAAAGTGGACCAGACTTTAAAATAATGATGTTATTCAGTTGAAAATCTTGCATTGACAATGCAAGAGTCCAGCAAAGTCTCCTCCAGCACATCCCTGAGACTTTCAATGAGTTTAAGCTCTGGACTCAGAGGAGCCGATTCATGTGTGAAAATGATTCCTCATTCTTCCTCACAACCATTCTTTCACAGATTGAGCCTGATGAATCTTGACACTGTCATCCTGGGATATGGCCATGGTGTGTCTTCATACATGGATGTTTAAGAAATGAAAAGCTACACACTCCATCAATTAGGGTTAGAAGAACTGTTGCCAAACATATAACATGCTAGAAACATAATAATCACTGCAATAATGATCCAATCATAGACTCATAAGCATTTGCCTGTTTAAATCCAAACAGCAACTTTTTGGCCGGGCAGTGTATATTCACATTATGACTTTTGAATCATCCACATGTGGAACTGCAACTACACAGTTGTAGGTTGTACAGGGCAGAGAGCATTCGAGTGCTGGCCTCAACACAGGGTCATGTGTGAACTTCAGTGGAGGAGCGCGCTAGTTTTTATGACATCAGAATGACCAGGAAAACCAGCACGCGGTCTGAAAACAAACAGGGAGAACTGAAGTGACCCTTTGGCAACAACATCTAATGTCACACAGGGTGGCAAAGGGAGACATTCTCTTATATAAGACTGTTATATTTAATTCATATACGCTAAAGGAGCCGTGACGCACTTGACAATTGGAGTGACGTCATTGCTTACAGCAGAGCGCTGCTGAAAAGCCCTCTAGATATATCTACATATATACATTTTGCCATGAAACAGCAGACAGATGCCTATCGTAGGATTTAAGACAGTATGACGTGATTTACCCAGAACATATTTGTTGATATATGCTTTGTTGAAACTATATTCTTATCAAACTATCCGAAGCAATAAATGTTGGTCACTGTGATTTTGTCAAGTAAGTCATGTTCCTTTAGTCCTAACCCTATCCTTGCCCTTAAACCTAACCCTAACATATCCCTAATAACAGAGGGAAATGATAGAATAACACTGATGTAGAACCACCTAACCCTGGTTGTAACGTGTAAGCCTAAACTTGACATAAATTGTAATTTTTTTCCCTTTAAATCTGCTGGTTAATTAGAATGTTGATCCAGAAACTTCTTGTATTTGGTGACATCACGTTAATCTTGTAATATTAGTTGGAGTCATTTGCAAACAAAGAAATTGAGCTTACATTCAGTTTGTATTGCAAGGGATTTAATGATCTAAGACAAAAATTACATTACTGTGTGTGCTTGTGTTGGTATTCAACATTAGAAATGTTGCTGATAGTTCCTGCACAAGCAAAATTTACAACCAAACAAAAATGCATTGTATCCAACGTATCCATATGTATCCATATGATTTCTTCTACGGCTTCTTGTGCCTCACTGAAGACTTAGCCACAGATTTATCTGCAACTTTATCTGCAACCTTTGAAACTCAAATTATCTTTCATTTTCAATGTGTAGGCATGTTGAAAAGCAAGAAAACAGAATCAAAATGATGTATGTTGACTGGAATTGGGTTTCTTGGAACAACCCCAGGCTTCTCAGGTATTCAACTGTGTGTAAATATAAGAGTATCATGAATGTAATCAATCAAAATGCACTTTTTTAAATTGATAAGATCTATCATTAACATAATATCATCTCAAATCAAAATATAACTTTTCCAAATAATTACTTTCTCTAACCATAATATCTGAAGTTCACAGTATGTGCTCTAATATTGCAATGTACAGAACACTCATATAAATTTCCATATAAACAATACAACTACTGAGTCTATTTAAAGTGTGTCTAACTTACATGAAGTGATCCACTCTCAGTGTCTCCAAATGAAAGCCCTGAACCACTAGATGTCACCATCTGCCAAAATTCTCAGCGAAATGATCACTGGACACCCTGTTAGTGGTGATAAAACTGGGTTCAGAGATCAGACACTTTCCTCAAGATCAGACCAAATAGTTAAGCCTAAATCAAAGCAAGATGGCTTGTGCAAGCAGGGATTTAAAACCTGTGAAATGAAAAAAGGCCATTAATTATATCGTAAACTAATCTAAACTAATAAGGACAATGACCTTTATTGCCAAAAGTGAGAATATATTTTAACATCAAGGCTACTTGACAAGTTGATGATGCATACTTGGACATTGTCTGTAGTAGTTCTCTAGTAGAACGGCATTTTTATTATATATTAAACAATATACATTTTTAGGACAAACTTTATGATTTACAATGGCAAAAAAAATAATCATTATCACCTTGCAGCTTTAGCAGATAGTTAATCATGTGATTTTATTTGACAACTGTTTGAATTTCTCTGAAAAAAAGCGTATAAACAGATGAAACAGAATATGAAACAGAATGGACGACTGTTCTGTGGTCACTCCAAATTCCATTCTGACAGCAAGAGCTCTTTAAGAACTCTGAAGTGCTCATTCAGCATAGACCTACAGCAATGTGGGTTTGGGCAAAAGGTTTTCTTTTGCTTGCTTTTTCTCTTTTTAAAGGCAAGCAGTTCACAGCAGTTATTCTAGACAAATTATCGACACTGAGAAACCCTTCAACTCAGATGTCCCCTGAAGGAGAACTTTTAACCCTTTGTCTCCGTAGCCCTTAATAAATGTCCACAATGGGACGTCCCATCAGATTATACATATAGTTTGGAGTACAAACAGGTACAGGTGCGCAGACAGCTCCAGCAGCAACATTAATGGTGTGTTGCATTGCTTTGCTAGATAATGTTTGGTGTGGTTAGATTCAAAGGGAATGATCTTGTGTGACCCGTTCTCCTGTGCTCTCCATGTCTGTCTCTCTCTCTGCCCTGAATGGGCCTTGGGAGGTGGGCTGAGTGATTGGGGGAGTTGCTGTAGGCTGACTGAATCTGCTTTTCAGCCACTGTCTCTCTGCCTCTACCACGCTGTGCGAGTTAGTGTTCAGGGATTTGGGATATTTTTTCCCCACTGTGGCCAGGCCTCCCTCCTGGTGGCAGAGCGCTAACTCCCAGACTAAAAGAGAATATGACCCCCTGCCTCCCACCAATAGTCCCCCAGCCGACTGCTGGGAGGCGATATGCTGCATGGTGGTCTTGCCCAACAGACCCTCCACTGCTTTCTCAGGTAATACCAACAAAAGGTCCTTAAATTGAGTTCAGACCCTCTTTCTCAAATAGGAGCAACGCTTATGCTCTGTAGGGGAGCAACAATGTTTCTTATATTTTCAGATGGGAAGAATAAGGCTTTAACAATAGCAGTATCACTTGACCCTGGAAAACGTATTTCATTTTGAATAAATGATGAATTACAAATTAATGAAATCTATTCCATTCATAATTCACAGCTGGAGGTTGATTGTCGTCGTCTCGACCTTATAATGCCAATCTCTGTATGCTTTTCACTTGACAAGCGCAAACACAGGGATATACTCTTAATTCCGCTGAGTAAACATTTTTACAGCACTAAGCAAATCTGGATTTTCCCATTATTTTGACAAAAGGCCACTCACCTCATCCCCTCATCCTTGTTGCTTTTTGTCCCAGAAAATCCGAAATCAAATGACAAAGCCTGTTCTAAACAAAGAGATTATCACACACCTAATCCCGACTGCAGACCCAGGAGACATACACTATGCCTTGTTTAGGCCATGACATAATAAAGAAGCCCATGTCCATGTTCTCATGAGTTACAAAAGAATAACAGATTTTAGGGATCACTAGAAATTTTAAAAGGAATTGCGCCGGGGCAGAATAGAATCTCTAGTGGGTGATTATGAAGTTTCCCGACTCCCGTCGGAGGCTACGACTATGCAGCGTTGGATTTACTTTACCATTATTTACCATTATTTACCATGTTTAGCATTAAATTATGCAAGAAATAAGATATTGCAGAATACATATGCTGGCTATCTGATCATCACTTAAGGAAACTATCATTAATGCTCATTTGAACCTTATGTATTAAACTTTGGCGTGCAACACCCACACAGAATGATACCTCAAATTGTGTGACTTGTGGATAAAAGGTGCGCTGTTACTTTTATAAGCAAATAACCAACGCGATCTCACGAGAAAATATATAACTATTTTACGAGGTGATGATCTTGTATGAATTTTTATAGTGTGAAACATAAATAAAAAAAATAAAAAACTAACTATCAGTGGGGCATAAATAGATCACATGAAAATGTATCAATTGTATTGTAGGAATTCACATGAATTAGCCACCAATTCACCAAAATGTAAAATAGTTACAAACCTCATTGTGATTGTGTTGAATTAAACTTCTGATTTTCAACTAGCAGGCGATAAAATTTGAAAAATTCCCATAGGTTTACATTGAATGAAGGACCTGACCCACATCTAGTGACCAAAATATCAGTCGAAAGTTGTCCAAAGTAGTGGCGTATAGTCTGAATTTTCAGTTGTACATGTGTTTGGAATTGACTGCACTAAATGAGCGATCCACTAGATCAAGGATATCCAAACGTGCTACTAGAGGGACATCGTCCTGCAGAGGTTATCCCAACACACCTGCATGGAAATTTCTAATTATCCTGGAAACCATGATTAGCTGGTTCAGGTGTGTTTAATTAGGATTGGAGCTAAACTCTGCATGGCAGAGGCCCTGAAGGAGCAGGATTGGATAGTGAACTCGCAGCATTAAAAAATGTATCAGATAAAAGTGTCTTAGGAGACAAGAAGTGAAGCTAACATTGGATTCGGATGTGTCTTGATGCTTTCCTACCTTGGAATGCATCCTCCAAAAGCAGTATTTTTAAGCCTTCGGACACAGCCTCTGTGGTAACACTATCAGTTGGGATGCTGCTTTTAAGAACTACTCAAAGAATTTGTACAGCTCAGTTTGAAAGAATATAAAGATGATACAACACTGTGCTGATCCTCTGCAGGCCTGGTGGAGTATCACAAATCAGTTGTTATGTGCAGGTATTGAAAACATCCATACTAGTTGATGATCAGTGGAGTATACTCAAAATGGATAAAAACTAAGCATACTTCAGCAATGCCCTAGCAACAACCCTAACCAAAGTGGCATTTCTTGCTATACACCTGGCTCATTTCCTCTTAAGAGGCCAGGCTTTCAATCTTGCCTCTGCAAGCTAAGGATAAGATCCCCAGGGAATAAGAAGTATTTTTAGACCTGCCATCGTCCATGCACAAACACCATGCCTTGTGACAGGGCCTACGAAGCCTCCATCAAATATTTTTAGCAGTAAGGGGCCTGCCCGCATGCTCACAATCGGTCTCCTGCACAGCAGACGGATTTGCAAAATTAGGATGAATCTTAAAGCAACAGATAGGCCATCTAGATACTCACAAGCATACAAGATTCACAGTCTCTAGATGAAGTGAAACAGTAGAAGCTGCCCACTGTAAAAGACTTAATAATCGAATTTAATATTATATTCTCTTGCTCATTGAAATGTTGGTCGTAACGGCTGTCAGAGATTTTAAACACTGGGACACATCAGTGGAATATTTACAGCGTTTATAATTATAGACTGAAGTTCAAAGTCTTGCTCAAGCTAACAGTGTATCATCATGTCTGAGTGGGTGCCGGTGCTCTGATCATTGTAACACAGTGGACGTACACTCTCCACCTTTCTGAGAACATATGCAGATCTGATGTTGTCATCTGAGACATCTTTTTTCAATAGTGCCTTGATTTGGGAACTAATGTGGATGGAGTAAAGTTCCCAAGAAGTAATTTACGGCAGCTCCCTTCCACACACATACAGCTCTGTCCCTACAACTCAAAAGCTTACTTATCTGTGAGTGACAACGATGCATGGCGCTCTGATATAATACAGGCTGTGGTAAAGGAATGGATTGTGTTCATCAGATACGTTTATCTTCCCCCTTTCAAAGCGACGGCCTGCCCCGCCAGCACGGATAAACGTGGCACTATTCGCTACCGCATACCAGCAGGTCGTGACCTTGACAAGATCCAATGAGAGATCCAGAATGGCGATCGTAACCAGTTTCCTGGCCAGAGATGGCTCCTTCTCCCCTTCCCCCATCAATCTCCACTTCCAACAGAACCTCAACAAAGACGACACAATTGGGAAACAAGAATGCCGAGGGTCAAAAAGAGAAGGAGAAAGAGGTGGAGGGTGGGGTGGGGTGGGGTGGGGAGAGGGGGGGGGGGGTCGAGACACATCACATTTGATCCAAAGATAGTCAATGGCTCTTTAACTGGGAGCATGCTTTGGGAAGTATATGGACTGTGACTTTCAGGGCCTGTTTGCACAAAAGTGATGCGCCTTTGAAAGGGCCCCTGAATTGACAGCTTTTTCTTGCTCTGTGTGGTGCAGGCCAGGGCCCCAAGACACTCATATCACTGGGCCGTGACGGCAAGGAGAGGAGTTACACTTTGAAAACACACGGGGTTCCATTGGTCCTAGCTTTTGTTCCCCGGCTCGCAGGCCACTGTTCCTGCTCGTCGCAAGAAGACAATGAGAGGGCAGCCACTGGATTGGTTGCTCCCGAATCGAATAGCAAATGGCTGCCGATGCAGAACTAATCTGTGAAGAGGTCTTTCCTGTGTGATAACCACCCCCTATCCTTCGGCTGCCCTCCACCACCTCCTCGAACCAGCAGCGCAATCTTTGATGAGAGATCACACAAAAAAGTCCAACCAGCTTTAAGGAACGCTCCGCTTTTTTTCCCCCGGCAGTTGCAAGGCTCCCATTCGTTCTTGTTCCTACTTATTTGATGTGGCAGCAATTAGTGAAAGACTTTTGTGCCTGGAGAAGATGGAGCAGACCACTTCAATGATCACGTTTATGCTCTGAATAGAAAACAAAAAAGCCAAGGGGACAGATAACATGTTCACATCAAACGGCCACACCGGTTGCACTTGTTACTGTTATGGCTCGCTCTCCTCTTTTATGGCGAGCCGAGCGAAGTGTTACTTTTCCCATGAGAAAGCTCACTGGGGGCTGAGTGACATCATAGGGTGCCCCTTTTGCACCCACCTCTACAGGCGCTGAACGCGCTCCCATTGATGTGAGCACCTTGCATTCCCCCAGCGCCCAACCCCTTTGATTTCTCCTGCTTTAATGGCCCCATTGAAAGATAATAACAATTAGGGAGTCCTCTATTCTTAATGACAACATTTTTTAATCAGAAGAGGCAGGAGTTGGCCACCTCTGCTCCAGCCCACAGACGCCCCCACACAGATTTGCCGCTCTCCACCTAAATAAAGGGCGACTAGGATTAGATTAGTCTGTGAAGCCTCTATTAAGGGTTTGCTTATTCCAGGGTGTTGCAACTGAAAGCATTTCTTCTTCTTGTAAAGTCATTCCCATAAATATTTCGCTGTCATGGTGATAACTGTTCTCTAATGGCAATTATGATTTGTGATCGTGCTCCTTGCAACAATACAACGCGCATAGTTGAAAAGCAACTCATATCACTGCGCCTGACACTGCTGGCTCATAAAATGTCTGCTTACAATTAGGAAAATGCAGTTAAAGCAGCATTATTTCATTTACAAGAAACCAGATGAATGATGGGGGGATTTGTCTCATACAGAGGCCAATGGTTTACCAGAAATTCATAACCAGGTCGTCACAAGCACAGCTTGCGCCCTTATGTTCTTATATACGGACGCAAATCTACAACGTTAAATTGTGACCTTGTTAAATCTGCTTAAATCACTCTGACTTCAATTAGGCCTCCAGAATGAAAGAGACAACTCAATTGGAGAGGGATCAAGGCAGGCCCCTTAATCACATAATGAAAGATTCAAGTGCCTTTGGTGAGCTCACAATACACAAAACACATAGCCCTGGCTTTGTTTTAGCTGATAAATATGTGTATTCCTTAACCACGCTGTGTTGCGCTAATTGCAAAGCTGACTTGTTTATTGTGCGTGCACAATGCAATTGCCGTTGATTGAGCATTTGAGGGACGGCTGGAGTAATGCGATAATAACACGGTTTGGGCATCATAAAGCATTTTTAGGATTAAGTGGGATCTAGCTCAAACATCTGTGGTTTCCATTCAAATGTTTGCGATACTAAAAAAATAATGGTATTTTACATGCTTTGTGGGTCACTTTATAGTAGTTTGCCAGGTTATATGAGCTAAAGTCTAATGTTTGGCTTGTTCTTCTATAATGCAATTCTTCTTATATTGAGAAATTTTCAAATAGTTCATTTTGAATGGAAGGATTCTTCTAACCAAGTCTACAGTGAAGTAGAAAAACTGTTTAGAGTGATCATCGAAGATCCGTTTTTAATAGGGTGTGAATGATTAATGACCTCACACCCTCTTTATAGAGCCAATGTGTTGAATTTAGTGCTCAGTCTGTAGAGTTGACAGTGTTGTCCACACATCTGTCCCATAAAAAGAGGGCAACAATTCTTCAAATGCTTCAAGGAAATGACAAGTCAGTGAAAAGTCTTCCAGGGTGATCAATAAAAATTGTTCAGCATTGTTGCCGACTCTGGACAGAAGGAGACGTATGGGGAACCGTCCCAGGTCAGGCCCTCAGGGGCTTCTCCTTTCTTTGATTGACTGACTAAAGGCTTCAGTAGGGTCTCTCTCGTCGGGTTTAACGCAGCAATTTGCCACCTCATTACCAGCTGGATCCACATTGCCACTGCTGGACCTGTCTGGCACCGCAGGCCTGCCTCATCCTCTCTCTGTCTCTGTCTTTCTCCTTCTTTCTGGGTGATTGGCAGGGGGAGATGGGCAGCATGCATGACAAAAGACTCCAGGCTTATTCCTGCTGTTTCTGCCGTAAATACATTTAAAGCTGCTATGTACTGACATGAGAAAGTTAAAGGCAAATGTTGCTCAGCAGATTCCAGACCAGACCAGACCATGGAGATACAGTATGCAGGTGCTATTTTCTTGTTATAGCAATAATAGAATATGCTTAATTATAAAGGCACACTGAATAAGACTTTACTCAGTCATCTATTCAAATTATAGTATATAGATTTCAAATATACCGTAACAGGGTTATTTTAATTTGTAAAAAAAAAAACCCATCACAGTATGATTTATATGCGGTTTTCCTCATGGGGACCAAAATATTTCCCCACATAGACATGGATTTTGGATATTGCCATCTTTGTGGGGACATTTTGTCCCCATAATGTAGGGTTTACTTGAACCACACACACAAGTGAATGTCTGGTGTATTTGGCGGCAGCAGTCAAGTTCAGATTAAAAGGAGGTGAAGAAGATGACTGAGCTTTGAAGAGCAGGTGTTATAGAGGCCATCTGATGTGCCCCCTGAGAGCTCTTATTTACTACAGTATGAAACCTCACAGCTGCACAACAACAGAGAGAGAGAGAGAGAGAGAGAGAGACAGAGAGAGAGAAAGTTTGTTTCAATTGACTTATGTTCTGTCATTTATTCCTCTAATGCTCAAATAAAAAAATGTTTTGTGCATTTAAACAAAAGGATTTTTGCATTTAGAACAAGATGATGTTTTGTGATGTTTTCATCTTGGGGACCATTGGAAGATCACCCAATGCAGAATATTTCAGGTTTTACTATCCTTGTGTGGACATCCCCAAAACTTACGCACTTACAGCCACAATGCTACTAAATCTTTATTTCCCACATTACTGATTTAATACACAATGCAAAAGGTCCAAAGCAAAAACGACGAACGAACTGGTTTGACGTAATTTCAGGTCAAAACGAAGTTCGTTTGGTGTTCGAAACAGCTTTCCAAAGTGAACTTTCCAAAAATGTTCGCTCTGGTTGGTCATCACCTTCGAACTACCATTGGTCCATGGCAATTACGAAAAAGGTGGGTGTGGCTCTGAGGCTTCGCCTTCTTTGATGTGATTAATTTCTTCTGTTTACACTGTGAGTATATCAGGGCCTTCACTCAGGATTGATTTATTTATTTTTTGTGTGCATTCATTCTCATGACACATAATTATGTATAATTAGTAATTATAGTAATTTGTAAATAGTATAGTAATCCACATCCACATTGGCAAACATCGAAGCTCAATCAAGCTGCTCCTTGTTTGCTGCTTTAACACATAGGACAGGAAGAAGACACGGTTGATATTGCAGCGGTTATAGGGTGAGCGGGGAACAAAGTACCAGCATGCAATTGTGTTTTTTTATTAATTACCACCTATTGTGTGTGTAAAGCACCCTCAAAGAGTTTCCGGGAAAAGAGAAGCTCTCAATCTAACGGGTAGCTCCAAAGATCAATGTGTCAACTTCCTAAAACAATATGCCGATGCACCCGTGAGGAACAAGTGCACTCAGAATGAAACGGCCCACTTCACACGTGCAGTGGGTGAACTGGTGGCCGCTGCCATCAAAGAGCATATACATTATCAGCTGTCTGATCAGCTGCTACATCACTCGCTCATTCTTCCTCTCTTCCTCCATCGCTTTCTCTTGCTTCATTACTCCTCTTAACCCTCATGTTGTGTTTGGGGTCTAAGACTAGCTAAAATGATACACTTAACATTGAAGAAGCAGGTTGACTAAACAAATTTGGAGTATAAAACCATGAAAAAAATTCACATGAAAATGCCCACTAGCTATAAACAATTATATTTTGTATTAAAACATGAAATATGTATTTTTTGCATGATTCGAATTTCACACCGTATAAGTACATTTTTGCCTTTTCCAATAGTATTTGGTTGTTGCGGTCAAATTGACCAAAACAATGTTAAACATGTTAAAGGGAGAGTTGAAGTCTCAGTAAAGGTCATCAATTGGGGTTTGATTAGAACAGGGGAAAGTAAAATAATAGATTAACGTCAAAATTACTAAAATTATTTTTTACATGTGCAGCCTTGGAGTCACTGAGACCCAAACAGAAAGTAAAGCCATTCTCAACAGAACATGAGGGTTACATTTGAATCAGCTGAACTTTACAACTTGTTGAATCACCATATCGACAATATTGGCATCCTTTACTTATTCAGTACAGTCAGTAATGCATTTGTGCTATTGGGAACAGTGTCACCATTTTTGAAAATCATCAAACAAACTCTTTTTAAAATATTATTTATAACACAATTCTTTTGTACCTTATAACCTGTAATACCTGTCTCAGAATGAGTCTGTGATCTAACTGGTATTTCTCTCTAAACTTGCTATGCAATTGGAAATATATTGTTTCATTGAATAAAGTTTGTCTCTTGTACTTTCAGTGAGATGAAACAGTGAGCTGAGAAGTCAAACATGTTTGCGTTCACAATCATGTTCAACATAGATAACTGATATTTAATTTAATACCCAATTGTTTCAGCTGCTTTTCACTGCTTCAAAGAGCGTCTGGGACTGACGGCTTTCCAAAGGGCATGTTGGTCTTTTCTTTTTGCCCCCAGCCAATGAGAAATTTGAAAAAAAAATGGCATTGGGTTGCAAGGTGGTCACATTTGAACTCCTTTGATGAATGGAAGGTATAGGGCTACCTTTGAATGCAGATAAAAGGTTGGGGGAGCCAAGAGATATCTGGCAAGGTGCCAGAGAAGGGGGACACACTTGATTCTCCACTGGCAGCAGTGCATGAAAATGGGAAGCTATGTGAAGAATCCCCCACTTTGTTGTCTTCCTCTCTCTTCCATTGGTGGAATGAGAGAGGGAGCCAGGGCTTTCTTTCCACGGGCTGACATAGTCACTCTCCCATGCCATTGCCGGGTGTGAGGCATCTTGTAGGACAAGACTGATGACACAGGGAGGGGCGGCAGGGGTGAGGGGTTGGGAGGTGGGGCAGCACCGTGTCCATTCACTTCAGAGCCCTTGTTAATGCGATCTGCTGATCGATTAGTGGAACAAGAGGAGGAACACACTGGCTCCGCTGGCAAAGGCCATTCAGTCAACCAAAGATACACTGACGCGCACACACACCTCACCCACATGAGGTCAACCCTCTCAAATCATGAACACCAAATCTAAAGCTGGACTCAATTACCAGAGCAGGTTTCCTGCTTTATAAAGCTCGACTCGGATGAAAATGGGCAAATGCTGCTCGAGGCGGCTGTTGCTCACAATGGAATGCAGGAGATGTTCGTGGCATTGTAAGTTAACTGGGTTGTAAGACAATAGGTGCAATCCTCAGACACAAATAATGTTAAAAGACCACCAACATTTTAGTGATGACTTTCCCTGTATTATTCCTAAACCCCATGGAGCAGAGCTCACACCAGCTGCTCTTAATGTGATCAGATATTAACTTCAGATGCTTTGATCAAGAAAAACAGGCTCGTATTTTCCGCTCTCCCTTCATGTTAAGAGTTCTGTTCAGATTGAGACTTTTTTTTAGAATAGCATACTACTCTCAAACTACCCCTAAAGTGTGCAGTATTGAACCGAGTATAGTACATTCCTACCATATCCCACAATGCATTGCACTCCAATTGCCTTTTTTAATCCCCCTGTGATTATTTAAAGCTGTAGTATTTACCATAACATTCTTGGCTTATTATAATCATAAATTAAGTTGAAAATACAAAATAATCATGATGAGGTTTGCTGTTTCACTTGCTGTTTACAAAAGTAGATACATTGTAAGCAAGTAGTAAGCAACAATTCCATTCTGAACATAGCCTCAGTTCTCACTGCATGCTCTCAAGTTTAGCTGGTTAGCATTGCTCTGTGCTCGCTCATGGCTAAAACCGTAACACTGTGACATCGAACATAAGCTGACACACGATACAGTGCAGAAGCCCTACAAATGGCCTCCCGCTGCTGCAGAGAGAGGTGCTCCAGAGCCAATGCCATATCTGTGCAGTATGTGCTATGCACTGTCTATGTTAAAACAGAAGCTGATGTTAAACAGTATGTTTAAAATTAAACATTTCAAATTATACTATGCTACTTTTTTCTTCCATAACTTTATTATGTTGCATCATGCTTAGCAACTGCATAGTATTCAGAAATAAATAAGGTTATTTTGCATTTTAAATTAATTTTGTGTAAGAAGGAGGTGCTTTTGACACTGCTGATCATAGTCTTTTACTTACCTTGAAAGAGTTTTTTTTCTGTGTGTTGGAGACCGCAAAAGAAAAAAAAAAGTTATATAGTTTTTAATGCTTTTGACTTCTCTTGCAAAAGTTTTGCGTTCCCCCACAAAGAAAGACAAAGTTTCTCAGAGGAACACAAAAACATTAAAAGTAATTTTTCCTCCCATCACCATGTCCCTTTAGAGTTTCCGTAGGCCCTCACGTCACCCACAACAAAAACAATACATTCAATAAGGGATGCAATTGTTCAAAACTACTTTTGACCGGTTCATCTCTGATGATTGGGCCTATGCAGTTTATATACAGCAATTAAACAACACTTAAAATTAAAGGTAACACTTTTAACAATTTACATAAGACATAATTTGTGTCTATGGATGTATACCACACATTTTGGCAAATGTAGCAAGTCATCCATGCGTACACAAAATCTTTATATTTTGCATAGTATACATACTCCAAAAATTGTATGGGTTGCATGGTCATGCTATTACCAACATAACATTTGTCTCTCCCTTTGCCATATGTATAGCAGCGCTGCTGGCTGCTGTTTGTGAGAAAACATGTTTTGCAAATCAAATCCCAGCCCACTGGTCTAACAGATGTCAATGGTTTAGCCATCAGACTTGTTTGCATGCAACATTTCAAGCTGCATTTGTGTAGATAACCAGTTCCCTGCAAATTACACCCTCCGATGGAACATATTGACAACAAGAATGTGTGCCTATGGCCTGCATAAAGATACACATCGCATACACGGGAAAACTGACTAAGCAATAATTGGACTCTTAGTAAAAGAACCTCTCAACTGTCCTCCCATTTAGCGGCTGTTATATTTGGGACTTTTTCCCTTGATTTAATTGCATGTGAAAGTGCCAGACACATTTCTAGATTGTGGTGAGTGGCCAAAAGGACTTGGATGTTTTCTAATTGTCGAGTAGTTTCTCTGGTTTTGGCAGAGAACCAGCTCAAATGTGGCGTAGCGCAGATCTAAGAAGCCAGCACTAAATCCACTTGCTTCTGGCAGCATAATACATTGTTTTCAGAGTATTGAGAGAGGGAAAATGCAAAAGATGACAAGGAAACAAATAAGCTCAGAAAATGTCCTGGGGAAAATTATATTGCTCAAAGATTTCACTTGTATTGTGCAAGACTAAAGACTTAAATGTAATTCTCAGCAACTACTTAAATTCCTAAAAACAAATAAAAAGATAATTGACAAAGACAATTCACATTGAGACAATTGTTGAAATTAGTTAAGGGTATAGAGCTCTAAAATTAATGTGCACAGCATAGCTCAGCTAATGTGGTATTAGAAGCTTTTTGATGACTTTGAATATTTGAGTTCATATTGAATTTTTTTATCGATTCTTGACACATTTCTAGCACAGTGTGAGACATTGGTTAGAAGACACAGAAGAAACTGGAGACTTTAGCAATGGTTTTCTCATTAGCAGAAACAATTGAGACTTCAAAGCAATTTGTTTGTGATTTTTCTTTCATGTCCTTGTATTAAGTGACCAGTCTTGTACATTTGTTTCGTGCGGTGCTGCACTGCTATATTGGACTACAAACTGGTGAGGAGACGAGACCCATTAAGAGCTAAGAATACAGACCTCAAGCTTAAGAAAAACTGAATGAAAGAGGATACCAAAGGATCATTCAATCCACTGGGGCCCTAGAGAACACAAGAGGCTTGTCTTGTCTCCTCTCCTCATGTCATTTCTTAGACCTTGAATCAAGCGAGTGATGTGCATTCCCCCAGATCCGACACCGTAAACCAAACTCTTTCACCCTGATTAACAATGTGTTCAACAAATCACAACATTATTAAGGGCTTATGTCTAAATTATCCCACTGAAAGATCCCGTAGCCTTGTGGACTGAGGTCAAGTGATCTGAATACCTGCTAACAGGCCACACTTTCCACTAGGGATGGAATGGCTGTCTTATCTAGAGGCTTCTGTCGGCGGTCTTATCCTCACCTAAATAAAGAGAAGGGGGTGAACAGTGACAGAGGGGTTAAGAGCTTGACACGCAGAGGTGTCTTTCTCCTCTTTCTACCGGCTAAGATAACGCTGCCTCTTGGTGATGGAGCGTTCCCGACCTCGGCTGCTTTTGTCCTTTTGTGTCTTTGTGTCCACTTATCTTGAGACATTTATCCATAGATGCTCCAAAGATCCTTGATCCCTCCCCCACTTACCCTTAGCTTTTAAAGACCCATGAGTCTTTTATTTCAGCAGGGTAAACAAATAAGTACACCTTCAGAAGGGTTTCCGACCGGGACAAAAGTCGTTTAAAGAAAAGATTGTTTTTATGGTCTAACACATCCCCACAATGCCCTTGTGTTGTCTTGATGTATGATATCCAGTTAGAGAAAACATTATGCTAGAGTTCCATTCAACTCAGAGAGACAGAATGTCCTGCTTCTTACTCTGAAAAGTGCATTGAAACAGTACTTGAAATCAGATTTCCAACATGGACATTTTCATCCCCGAGATGTAGAACAAATACAATTAAGTTGACAATAAAACCTACAAAATAAATGGCAACAGTTTTTATTCTTTATCCATCACCGTCTGAGGATTGAACAACCGAATGGGTTCCACTTTATTTTGATAGTCCACTTTAGACATTCTACTAACTAGTAACTTTGCAAGTACATGTCAACTAACTCTCATTAAAGTATTTGTAGACTGTAGTAAACTTTCAGTAGACTGTTATGTTATGGTTAGGTGTTAGAGTTCGGGTTAGTAGAATAAGTTGATTTGTAGTTGCCAAGTTACTTATAGTCAGTAGAATGTCTATTGGGGGACCAACAAAATAAAGTGTTAGCAAATATTAAGCAGACAGTCTACTAATACTCTAATGACAGTTAGTTGACATGTAGCTGCACATTTACTTCTAGTTAGTAGATTCTCTGAAGTGGACTTTCAAAATAAAGTGTTTCCACAGAATATTGTAAGGCTGAAAGTTGAAAATGTGAAGTGGGAATAACCTAAATATGTAGGTTATAAAATGTATATAATTATAGGTTATAAATAACCTTTGGCTAAATGTGACTCAACCTTGTGAGAGATCCTGAGCTATAAGCATTTAATTTTGACATAGACAAGGCTAGTTTATAGTTTTTGTTT
The DNA here is from genome assembly GCA_030578275.1 of Meda fulgida. Taxonomy (NCBI): domain Eukaryota; kingdom Metazoa; phylum Chordata; class Actinopteri; order Cypriniformes; family Leuciscidae; genus Meda; species Meda fulgida. Next base: position 3,239,922 of record CM060622.1, read on the forward strand.
GTTTTTGTTGTGTACAACATTGTGCAAAAAAATACATTCTACCTCAAGATCAAAGTATTGTGTCAGTATGTGTGTTAGTTTACCTGTTTTGTGATGGTCGAATATGAGCACATCTAGTGAGTCATTTGGGCACATTGATGCTCCCAAGAAGAAGCGTCATGCTTTTTGCCTCAGATTTGTAATGTACCTACTATTTTCCATGTAATAAAAACTGCATGGTAATCTCTGGCTGTTAAGTTCAGTAAAGTAGTTAGTTTATTAAAAAACATTACATGTAAGGTCAGGAACTTAACCATAGTCCCATTTCAAATGTCTAGAAAGCTACTAAGTAGTTAAAGGTGTTTCTTTTTCCTTTAGTCATGTTTTATTTTACCTAGTGCACCAAAAAAAAGCAGCATGACACCCTTTGAGGCAGCTACTGTCTGTGTCGTCACTTCAACTAAGAGGAATGAAAATAACGGCACAGAAGCATAGAAACAGTATGCAGACAGTAAACAGCATACCCTAACCACACTGATGTGATTCTTAGAGTGGGTGGGGTTGAGGGGGACCAGACAGGAATGTATTGCTTCTGGGGCCTTCGAGAAATGTGGATCCCAGTGTGTTGACTGTCTTAGGAATCGAACAGTGTAACTGGTGGAATCTAAACCCAGCCATTTCATTTTGAGTCCTAGCAGGGGGATGGGAGTGGGATGTGATTGAATTGTCTGAGAAACAGCTATCCCTTTTAGTCTGGCCAAATCCAGTCTGAAGTTGTGGATTGATTTCTTCTGTATTACGGAGTGGCTTGAAATGGTAAGGGCCACATCGAGGACAAGCCCTGTCTGCAAGGGACGGTAGCCCCACCTCATCCAAGCTCACAAAGAGAAGTCCATTCTAGATGTAGGGCAATGGAAAGTATAAAGCAGCCAAAATACAGGTAACCCCACATATCATCTACAACCTGGCATTTTACTCAGTGAAAGATCTCCTCTAAAAAGTAGTTCTCACTATGCAGGTCCAGATCTTTTGACACTCTTTGCAAGTGACTCACAAGATGCCCAATGAGGCTGTGACGTCTGAATCCATTTACAATTCTGAGCTATTCAGGTCTCCTAAACACCTTTTATTCTCAGTGGTTGCCCTTTGGAGTAATAGCTTGTTTAAGCTGCAGTAAAACAACCAAATTAAAACAAGCACACAAAAATATAGGAGGCAAGATGAAGAGAGAGTGGGCATCCAAATGAATGCCCACAGTCTTGTTGACACATTAGAAATGCATGCCGAATTGTTCTTTTAGTTGTTCGTGTCTTGTAGTTGTGCCTGGCACGAATCATCTGTGGAATCCATGGCATCACAAAGGCAAACATTGAATAGCATCTCTGTTTTGGAAAGGGCTGTTGTGAACTGTGGTTTCCTTGTAAAAGCAGCCATTTGGCATAAATAGCATTGGTAAATGTTACTATTGAGTGTGGCCGAGAAGTATTTTGTGCCTAACTCTTTGAGCAAGGGGACTTGTTGATAGAGCCACTAAAAACCATCACAAGCCCTTGAGTAGTGTACTGAACTGAAGCTAGGTGGAACATTATGTTTGCATTAGTAACCATGTGTTTACTGGGAATCAAAGCCTTGACCACAATGTTCAACCAATTGTGCAACGGGAACAGTCAGAAACAAAAATACCCTTACAATATCTAAATGTATTGTACACATTATGTTTAGAGCCTTTTAGTGTGTTTCAAAGTACCTTTCTAGGGATCAAGAAGAGTATATGAAATTTTTGCACAGCAAATAAAGTTGCTGTATGGAAACCAAAACTATGAGATGTATGAGTATGTCTTATTTGGAACTGATATAACAGTGCAAAAGCTATGTATAGCTGATGTTTAAGCGTATAAATCTGTCAGTAGCTCTCACGACAGCTTGTTTGCATAGCGTTAAACACACTGGTTGAACTGGTACTGTCACAACAGAGGCATGCATGTTGTCTGCTCCAGAAAGCGTTTTGTGGCATCTGAACAGCGTAAAGCCCTCCTCTAAGAAATACGGCATGTAAAGCATGTATAAAATCTGCCTACAGTCTTTTACAACTCGTCCATCTCCAAATCTTCCTCTAGAGGGCCAAGCTGGTCTTCATTAGGCTTTCCAAAAGGCTCTCACAATAGAGGATAAAGAGCTCTAATGTCTCCTATGGGCAATATCTTTATAGCCATGTCTGCACATCTCTAACGCCCCCTTCCCATGGTGCTACATGGGGCCCACCTGAGTAAGAACTCAGGGAGATCAATGTCTTTAACACTCCTGGTCTCGGTACTTAATATTAAGTGCTTCAACCCGGCCGTGTGGCAGTCCTGAACCACCTCTTATGTTCAACCATACTTCTAAATAGTAACACCTGCTGAAAGCCACAAAGCTGCAGCCCAGGGACAACACACAAACAAAAGGGACAAAATGAAGGAGAGGCCGTCTCCTGGAGATGAAAGACAACAGCAAGGAGGGCCTTTCTTCTTTTGATGAAAACAAGAATCATGCGATGGAGACTAAAGAGCCTGCCATGTCATGGCTTCGTTCAAAAGCCACACCTGCTGTTTGCAGTGGCTGTCTCTCCACTCCCGCCGCACAGAGACGAAACAACGCTGCCTGAAAAAAGTTCAGGACTTCAAACAGTCGGCTGGTTTCTGCTCATGCCGCCACACCCGGCTTAAAAAAACACTGTTTTTGATGCCTATATGTAGCGCTGTTACAAGTAAAGACAGGTTATCACTGAACCCCAAAGCCTTATTTAACCCGAAGATGACACTACTGACGAAAAAATGATATTTAATGTTGTTTATCAAATGAATTCAGCGCGTAAGATGACACTGTGTCCTGATATGCCAGAGAGTGACTGATATAAAATTGTTTTTTGTAATATGCTTATGTGATACAATGGTCACTTTCATATCTGTTTGTGATGTTACAGTCTTCAAATTACAGGTGCATTTCAGCAAACATCCACATATTCATTCACACAGACTGCAATAGTCTGAATTCTGGCATCATTAAGACACCTGGATGATTTTGATTGATTAATCCAAATAACCACATACAGAATAAGCATTAGTGAAGACATGGATTCATTTTTCAAATATGAAAGGAAAAGGTAAATTCTGTCATTATTTCTGTCACCCTTAATGTCACACCAACCCTATGTGACGCTTTATTCTGTGGAAAACAGGAAGTGTACATTTCTGAAGAACATTGGCATTTTTTTTTTCAATTTAATGATAATGAATGAGGACTAGGGCCTAAATGGCATAACAAACTATCATAAAAATATAATAAAAGTAGCCTGGCACTATATTTAATGTCTTCTGAAATTGTTTTGTGTGAGGGACAGACCTAAACACAGAAAGGTAATCTTGGTGTATTCATGATAATTCATCAGTGTTCATGAGAGAAGTAAGAATGTCTGAAAAATAAATTTACAAAGGTATATATTTACTCTAATTGAGTGAATTGAGTTACACCTCATTTTTGAGTGAACCGTTCTTTTAAATGATGCCACTGAACACTATGGTTATTAGAAAATAATAAATAACCTATACTGATGTTTGCTTTTCAGGTACATTCGTTCTTTTTTAAGTATGGGGAAAACAGATGAAGTTACTAAATCATTAAGAATGGCTTGTGTATGTAAAGGCCTTCATTTGAGTATTTCTCCATATAAAATCAAAACGACTGACAATGCATGCTTTGCGTTCCTTGCCTTTAATCATTTATCAGGTTATGAGCAGCAGCCTGGAAATGAGATTACAATGGAGGTAACCATGTGGGCACAGGGTTAAGGGCCAGCTACCCGCCATACCATACCAAGAGGTATATTTAGCCTCTGTCCTTGCCCCCCCTGCTATGTCCCTTCACTGGCATCAGCTAACAAAGGGACCTATTCACTTTGATTCACACACACATACACACACACACACACACACACATGTTTACTTAGCTATCTAAATGGGGACATTCCATAGACGTAATGGTTTTTATACTGTACAAACTGTATATTCTGTCCCCTTACACTAACCCTATCCCTAAACCTACCCATCACAGGAGACATTCTGCATTTTTATATATTTAAAAAACCTTTTATTACTTTATTTTTAAACCTGATTTACAAATGAGGACGTCCCTAAAGGGAGTTTTTTTGGAGATTTTGTCAGGTTTTGGTCACTTCTGGGTACAAATTTGTCCCCAAAATATAGTTAAGTAGGTACACACACACACACACGTCTGGTCCACTATCTTTTTGGGGACTCTTATATGATTTTTATACTCTACAAACTGTATATTCTATCTTCTTACACTAACCCTACCCCTAAACCTACCCATCACAGAAAACTTTCTGCTCTTTTACATTTTTATTAATCAATTCCCCTCATGGGGACCATTGGCTAGTCCTCACAATGTAGGTTATTTCACGTTTTACTACCCTTGTGGGGACATTTGGTCCTCACAATGTAATATAAACTTGAGCACACACACACACACACACACGCACACACACACACACACACACACACACATATCTGTCCAATGTAAGCCACAGCAGCCTCACGCAAAGCAGTGACACAATTTTTTTTGATGGAGACATTCTTAGATGTCAATGTTAAAAATCAAAGATATAAGTCCTAGCCTTGCACATCCTGGTGCATTATAATGCATTCTGTGCTGTAGACACAAGGAACGCGTGCTTCGGCCGTGTTTTGACCACATCAAGCACAGCTCATTTCAACAGTCAACAGACGTACAATGGAGACAGACATCATCAAACAACAAGCGGCTGATTAACCGCTACAGACTCAAACGCAGAGACACAGGTGAGACTCTTTACATAACAATCAAAAACTTGAGCCACATGTCAAAGGAGGGGAAAAAAAGGTTAACGCATCTTACAGATCATTCCAGGTGAAATGGTATTAAAAAGTTTTTCCACTGGGAATTTTGTGAGAGAAAATCAAGTGAGATATTTTTGGACTTTTTTCGGGATTGGGTAGTGGGTCAAATACTGGCAAAAATTAAGGCCACCGGCAGATCAGATACTAGCGATTATAGGACAAACTAACGCGGCTCACACAAAGTTCATAAGTCTTCCAGGAATGCGATACTATGGAAACCACTCAACTCTTTTGTTACTAAATGACGTGAGACCAGATGTACAACACATTTCGGCATGTCACCACTACAAAGGCCTGTTAGACAACACACCTTCAAATGCTGATGTGTTGGATCAGTTGAGCAATTTGGACCCTTGTGCTTTGTGCAATATATAATGTTATGATAATCAAAGGGTAGAACACTAATTAGCTGAAGCAGACAAAATTGGGATCTCCTTGTGGTTCCTGGAGGAGTTCTACTTGCCTTTGGGGAGGGAAATGAATTTAGCTTTGAAACTGGAGTCAGGCTGGCATTGTGAATGGCCGACGGGCACTATTCAAACCCTTTACTGGTTCCTTTTTTCTCAACTGGCCAATCAGCTGAAAGCAACTTAGGCAGCATAGGAGCTTTTCCATCCTGAATCCCCAAGAAAGTTTTGCATTTCTGTTATGAGTTTTAAAATTCTCCCTTCTCCCATTCGTTTGGTGTGCTTTGATTCTTTCTCTGCCTCATTCTGTTCTCTCCTGCATAGCTTTCAGTTTTTGTTCTGTTTCAACCATGTCAGCCATTGATGTCCCACCCAAACCTTTTTTTTTCTTTCCCCTTTTGATTCCTTTTTCATCCAGCACTACCTGCATGGAGCTGTGTAAAGAGAAGGGACAGAGGGAGGGGACACATAAAACCCGCATTTCTCAGTTTTCAAATGTCTCATTGAGGCTCTCACAGGCTTTGATATTTTAAGTAGGTATCACAACAAAGGGGCAACAAATGGCTGGAAAGGTAATGCAGAATATTAAGGCAGCTAATGGCCCAGGCCCTCTGGAGCAGAGCTGGCCCAAAAGGAAAGCCCTGTCCCACGAGTCCTATTCGGTTTCTGAGGGGCGGACCCACCTGCCTGGCTGCTCCCTGCTACTGCCCTCTGCATGACAATCATTTGGCCATTTTGGTCCATTTACCATAGGACCACAAGACAACGAACTACACCAAAACGGACTGTCGCATATTTTTTAGTGTGCCACAGTTTAGCTAATAGAGCCCATTTAGTTTAGGTAATGGAGCCCTGACACACTCTCACTATGGGTTGTCTCTCCAACGATGACAGTCTTTTATTTGAAATATGCCCCCCAGTACCAGGATGTAGTACAATTGTACCAGGAGGAACAGGTTTGATTTAATTCAGGTTATCAAATTACATTCTCTACCAAGTGCAGATGACTTTATTATCTCAGTGGATGCAACCGGATTTTGGCAGTCGTGCAAAGCAAACAAACTCTGCTTCACTCTCAGGACAGATGTGTACAAATTTTACTCTTAGGGGTACAATAGTTTGTCACTGGGGCAGTTCCCTTAAGGACATCTTTGTACCTTTTTTTACCCCTAAAAGGTGCATATTAGTACCTTAGGGTGTGTTCACAATTGGCATGTTTGGTTGGATTAAAACAAACTCTGGTGTGATTGCTCTGTTAGAGTGGATCATTTAAATAAGTGCAAACGCTGCCATCCGAATCCTCGTGTTCACCATCAAGCGGACTGAGACCCCTGAAAAGATGGGTCTTGGATCACTTCCAAATGAACTCTGGTACGGTTCGACTGAAAAATGAACGCAACACGGACCAAAGACATCTAAACGAACCAAAAACAGGACAAGATGACATAAGATGCGACCCTAAGGACAGAATGCTCAAGCATACCGTTTTTTTTCTTGTCGTAATCGTGATTCCCACCACAGTTTAGCATCAGAACCGCGCCTCGCAGCAGTTTTTTATTTGTGTGTGTGACGAAGGGATTCCCGCCACTGTTTTGACTCCTTTACACATTTTATAAGCTCTCAGCTGATCAAAATACCATCATGTGTAGACACACATACAAAGAGTGCATTTATCCCAGCACATGGCATAGTTTTGGTTAAGTTTGGTAAGTTCCGTTGTGAAATATACTATACAAAACCCGGCCAATCAGGTTCTGAACATATCCCTATGCCTTTAGGTTCGGTATCTTTAGGTCCGGTGTTAAAATGCCAATGTGAGTGGTTAGCGGACCAGGACTAATTGTTTATTTTTTCGGTCCGGACCAAACGAACCGAACTACAAGCGTATCTTACGGTTCTACTATGAACCTTTTAGGGGTAAATAAGGCAAATAAGATTTCCTTTTAAGGGTACTGCCCCATTGACAAGCTGTTGTAGTATCCCTAAGGTACAATATTTAAATTTTTCTATTTAAACTTTTTAACAAGCAGTAGATCTTTACATTTTCTGAAGAAAATATGAGTACTTGCAAATGCAAAACTCTCCATCAAGATATAAAGGTGTTTTGGGTGGTTGAAAGTGAGTTGCTAGAGTATTCTAGGGTGGTTACTAACTAGGTCAAGTTAAAAGAGCCTACCGCCAACGCAAGTCTAAGCAAATTGTTTGTTCATTTTATTATTTGCCATACCAAAGTTAAATACTTAGTAATAGGAGTTTGTTCAAATCTTTAACCCTAAGTATGAGCAATACTAATAGTGATAAACATGAGCTAGTTAAGAAGCCAGGTAGGAATACTGACACACAAGCATACAAATCACATGCAGGATCCCACTATATTGATCTCTTTAGCAAGGTTAGCATTTTGTTTATCACACCAAATGTATGTGTGCCACGTTGGACCTTCGAAGGCCACGTCTGGATTTTCTGTTGCTCCTACTGCTCTCACTGTAACCCCATTATAATAGTTACTAGCAAAAAAGCCACCAGTTCCCAGAGACACTAATCAACACAAGACAAACATGGATGATGGCTCCTGCCAGCAAGCACCCCTTCATGGAGGTGTAGACGGTGCTCCAAGCTCAGTTTGATATGGGAATAGAGTCTTCAAACAGGATGTCCTGGACTTTATTGGGGTATGCTAAGCATTACAGCATCACACTTCCTCACTGGGAGTTTGAAAAAAGGATTAGTTGCATATGGCTCATTGAACAAGAGTTCTGCTTTTCATTAGCTAACCCCACCACCCATCATCATCCAACCCAGCAACTCAACTCATTTCTGTCTGTGAAAAAAAAAAAACATTCCACACATGTGTGTGTGTGTGTGTATGTGTGTGTGAGAGGGTCTGTTTTGGTGAGGTGGGGGTCGAGGAGGGAAATCTGGTTTTGGTTTATATATCCATTCTATTTCCAAAAGCAAATGTGTGATTTTGATCCTCAAACAGTCCAATTGTTGATATATGGGAATATTAAATTCAATAAAATGGCATCAGGTTTTTCTTTGGGGCACTTCACACACTAACACCATTGTAATGCAAAATGTGGAAACCCAAGTATTTTTTTCTCACAGAGAACAAAGCATGTGAGAATGGTTTCAACAAATATGGCACCGAAGAGTCTTTTGATGTCTAAGGTTGAGGAAAACTGACACTGTTTGTATAATGGACACACTCAAAGATGTACCCGAAAGCAATACCCAAAAGAATATACAAAAGCACACATTTGCGCAGGGCTAGCAGGACAAGCTACAAGGCTAACAAGTTGTTGTGGTTGTTGCAAAGAAAGAAAAATAGAGCATTGTGCTGAAAGTAAGAGGCAATCTCATACCATACAAAGGCTGCGTCCCAGACTCTATTTTTGGGGTGAACCAACAACACTTAACCCTTCACCTTTGCTGATGTCGACAACGGTTCCCTGCCTCCTCTCAGTCGTGGTGTCACGCAAAGCGGAAAAGAGCAATAAGTAAAGCCTCCTCCAACATGTCCGGCTCTGCGTTTCTCTCTCTCTCTCGTGTCAAACTCTGCCATGACTGCAATGTCACGTTTAATTACTCAAACATCCAGATACCTCTCCACAAGGCATATGGGGGAATTACCCAATGTTTTGAGACAAATAATTAATGAGATCTGGGGTTGGAAAACATTAGTATTCCTGTGGCTAACAGAGTTCAATACCATTTCCAAAGTCATTGTAAAAGCTGATCCGTTTAACTCTGTAAATATAAATATAACCCTACCCATAAGTTATCCCTAAAATCAGAGGGAAACGCTAGGTGAATAACACTGATGTAGAAGCAGCTAACCCATGGTTGTAAACCTAAACTTGACATAAATTGTAAACTTGTCCCTCAAATCTGATTGGTTGATTGGAATGTTGTTCCAGGATCAACAAAGATCTTGATCCAGGAACATGTTGCACTTGATGAAATCAGGCTATTCATACTAAAACCCTGCATGGAAAAAGATTATATGATACTTTTTAGATGCTTAAAATTACATTTGAGTTAAACCTGGTTTCCAGATTCTTCAACAGTAAAAGTAGCTAAAGAACAACTAGCTTTGCGGTCCATTTCAAAATGGGCGGATTGCAAGTTAGCACTCACAAACACATTCTCTAAGGTTACCACCCAGCATGTCAAAGGTATCAGAGGATTTTACCCCCCCCCCCTGTCTCGAAACCAGAGAGCAAGGCCACTGGCCTCTAGCTTTACAGTCTACAGCTCCATAACACCTGTTCTTAGTCTGACTGACAAACAATTGTGTCATTATTCACTGCCCAAAAAGACAGCTTGACTGCATCCAGCTCCCATGCCCTCAGCACCACTTAGGCCAAAGCGAGGTGACACCGGCCGAGTTTACCAGCTCTGTTTGTTTATTTAGTCGGCTCTAACGTGTCTAGTTCTGCAAAGAGTCGTAGAATATAAAATCTACTTAGTATCAATTACTTGAGAAATGACATCTACTGTGAACACGCAACAAAGCAAGTAATCTGTGGGCATTGCTAAAGGATTGCAAATTCAGAAGCATTTTTATATTTACATTTTCTCAACTTATCATCATGCAGTGCAATTAAAAGTCAGCAAGATGCTTTATTTTCCTCAAACCTTATTGTTCCAATATTTATAAATGGCAAAGTATTTAAGCAAACACTTTTTCCTGAAATAAATGTAAGTGCACAAAGTGAAGGGACAATGACCTGGAGCAACCAGGGGTTAAGTGCCGTGTCCAAGGAAGTAATGGTGATCAGGCAGGAGGGGTACGGCGTATCACACAGGTTGTCTCTGCCTGGGTACCTGGATGTTACGAGAACAGTTTCTTCATGATCACTATTATTCAGTCATTTATTTTCTGTAATTAAGCCCCTGTTTTGCCAGTAAATTAGCAAGTTATTGCAGCAGCATTAGCCATTCTTATAGTTTTGTCAAGTCGCTATGTCTCCTACAAGCGTTCTAGGTCAAGTCTTTGTTAAAAATAAGTGAATTCAATGTTAATCCTAATCCCCCTCTTCAAAGCCAGCATTCAGGCCGGTATGGAGACAAAACCTCTGCTCTGCTGTTGCCCCTCGCTATGTGTCTGCATTGAGTGTATTTAGCATTGCAACAAGTGATTAATGGTTCACAGGGTCTAGGGAATTTGATATAATGCAAACATTATGCAAAATACTAAAGTAAAAATGTCTTTCTAAAACTGTACTTAAAGATTCAGGCCTTGCAACAACAAAAAAAGGCAAATACTTTGATTCTCATTGAGATGAGGTGTGTAAGAAAAAATGTAATTTCTTGATTTCTAAGGAAGTGCCTATTTTCCATGTTGTCCAGGAAGAAACCACCAACTCTATAGAAAAATCTGTGCATGTTTTCAGACGTGTATTCACCAACAGTGTAGGCGAAAGTTACTTTGAAAAGTAATGCATTACAATATTGCGTTACTCCCTTAAAAAATAACTCAATTGCGTTTTACTTAGTTACTTTTTTATAAAAGTAATGCGTTACGTTACTTTTGCGTTACTTTTTTCCACCTGGGCTGGGCTTGTTTTTTATAACAAAAAAGTTATATTTTTGAGCAAATGTAAAGAACCTTTCACACCAAAAGTTAAATAATAAACCTCAGGCTGAAAGAGATGCAAATTCACGGCTGTTCAGTAGAGGGCGCAGCTCAAGCTAACCTTTCAGGTTTGCTGACATTCTTGATAACGGAAGAATAGGATGCAGGAGAAAAACACTTACTTTACCAATAAAAAAAAAAGAAAAATCTATAGTAATTTTTGCTTATGGTTTAACTGAATCATCGAAGGTCAGAAGCAAGTACATTGGTCAATACAGTTAGATTAAATGCATAAAATGTATGTTTTATTTAACATAGTTATTGGAGGTTTGCATAGTATTCTGATTCTGCATTTCACTGATTTTATTCATTTGGAGGACTATTGAATCTTTTTTTTGTGCAAGTGAGATGAGTAAATGCACGCTCACATCTAGACAATAACCATCATGTTTACACACAACGCCTCTGCACTTCGATTTGTCTCAACATGGGAATTAGCTGTCAGTCAATAAATTGAAAAACCACTTTACTTATTTGAAAAAGTAACTCAGATATTTAGTAAATTTTAAAAGAAATGCGTTACTTTACTAGTTACTTGAAAAAGTAATCTGATTACGTAACTCAAGTTACTTGTTACCCCCAACACTGTTCGCCAACACAGTCTCATAGCAATTTCAAACTATTTTACGTTTTGGTGAATTGGTGCCAAATTCATATGAATTTGTGCAATCTCGTTCATACGTTTTCAAATGATCTGCTTACTTCCATTGAAGGGTATATTTAGAGGTGGACCTTCATGCTTACTTTTTTCAAATAATCGTACATTTTTGTTCACATTCATATGAAATCGCCACATCGCAACTGAAGTTTTCCCGTGAGATCAGGTTGGGATTCGTTTAGGTCAATGGTTCTCAACTGGTTGTGCTTTAGGACCCAGATTTTACATTGGACATCAAGTTGCAAACAAACAGCATCAAACCTATACCCATATTTAATGTACCCTGGGTTGTAATTTATTTTCTCTTATATAGTATTGTTCATGGTTTTCAAGGATGAGGGTCCTATTCTATCACACAATGAATTAAGTACCAAAGAGACAGGCCTATTTAGCATGCTAAGCCTATTTATTTGGCTACTCTAGCTGTAAATGGTTATGGATTTGGATTTAGCATTGTTTTTCCACTGTTTCTTCAAAAACCTATCTAAAAAAGACATTTTTTGGGTTGCAACCTACCAGTTCCACTGGCTTAGCCCTCATTAGTATGTGATTTGGCAATGTCTCTCACAGTCCATTTGTGAAATACATTTAGGCCTTATGGATCAAAGGCTTCTACAGCTATTTACTATTGTCACAATCTGGAGTTGTGACAGGAAGAGGCCAAGGAATGGGCCAGTGCAAGGTCACAAGTCATTGCTCCACTGCACTCAGACCTGCCAGCAGGGCTTGACATGAACTGTTTTGCTCACTGTGGAAAGTGGTTTTCCAAAGTTACTAGCCACGAGGTATTTTCACTGACCACAATTTTGACATCGCTATCATAGGGGAAAACTGCCATATCGATATTTTTTATATTACATCATAATTTGGCAGCAGGTTTATTAGGCTGCCGTCACTTTAAGACCGAATGCATGGATCCCTTATACTGTTACACATGCGTTTTCTTTCCTACTATTTACGTTCACTTAAACCATAACTGACTGTATTTACGTGAATACGCATAAAGACCGGCATTTTGACATTATTTTGTGTGTATTTGACTATTTAAGCGCAAAAAGAAGTCAATTTAGTACTGTTAGGCGACTTTATGTGCGCGCACTTTGAGTGTCTGTAAGCACAAAGTCTGTGGGAATGAGTACAATTATGTGTAATATGAATAATCCCACGCTGAAATTCAAGCCCTGTAACAGCAACAATATTCCTCCGGAGCAAATGAAATGAGTGAGTGAGAGAAAGAGAAAGCGCAGCCGGTATCATGTCTCTATTCTGTGGAGTATTGGAAGCGTTTCAGATATTTCAGTATCGATATATATTGAAAAAACAATATTTTTGACAACACTACAATGCACTTAGCTAATTAATTCAGATGCCTTTTTAAAAGACCACAACTGGAAAATGTTGTAATTTCAACCGACCGAAGTGGCTTGTGGGAGTGACTGCGTTACAAGCCACTGCTGAAATCCATTTGGCGGATAGAACTGTGTTAATGTCAAGCCCTTGCAGCCAAAGACACCTAACGACACTGTATGATCAGAAAACAAGACAGCGTTTAACGAATTCACATGCCTTACTGCGAGTTAAAACACAACATTCTACAACTATCCACAATTTTATTTGTAAATCAGAATATTATGAGAAAGAGGCGGGGAGAGATGTTACACCCCTCACATCTGCTCAACATAAAGCCATATATCCAGTTTAATGGTCATAACTGAGAGCCACATTCAGTCTGGTTTGCACTGCAGTGTTTCGTAATGTCACAATGGATGGAGGAAGAGTGAACAGTCTCACTTCTTGTTGAGGTTTAGAGGTTGTGTAAAACTGTGATTTGTCACTCATGTGTGGACAGATCCTAGAAACAGATGTTCAAAATTCAACCACCAGTCAATCATTCTTACCACCTCAATCCCCAACAAATACATTCATCTGAATTTGACCCTATAACATGTTACCCTCTGAATGAACCAAAGTACTTTGCCTCTAACATCCTTACACACTGTAAGCGTATTCAGCGTTACATTGTACAAGCACCTTATTATGAATATGTAGCAAAAAATACAATCGTTTTTAGGTTACAAAAATATAATCGTGTTCAACTTCTGGTCTTTGAAGTGACACTTATTTGATTAATAAATATTGATTTATTCAAATACATAGTAAAGTCTCTAATGCATTAAAAATGCAATAATATTTGAATAAACCTCTTCTATGTTGAAAAAAAAATCCTAAAAGTCAAATAAAAATTCTCAAAGTAAAAAAAATGTCACGGTGTACTGTTCTGATATTATAACGGGGAAAAACAGAATTGTCATTTAAAGAATGACAAATTTGAAAAGGAAACTCAATCAAGTAGTTTGGCATAATAATAGTTTATTATTATGCAGAATTGTTTCCAAAAATATTTTAGCAAAACTCTTTGGTAAACTCTATGGCTACTTACTTAATATTTTAAAAACCTTTCCCTCTCAATCAAAATCATGTATTGCATTCAACGTGCATAAAAAAACATAAAATAGGAAATTATTTCATAAATAGAGAACTCCTGAAGACTGTTCATCAAGGCATATATGTATAAATATTTGTATGTATAATATATGTATATATATATGGTTTTACTTTTTACTTGTGATGTATGGTAATACCACATGACATTATGTAAGATCAGTACATTGAAATCTTTCTGGAAAATGGTATAAAAGTTTTTGAACGCCAATGAAATCAATATGCTACTAAGAATTTGGCACATGTTTTAAAATATATTTTTAAAAACATTTTTCATTTATCTTCTATAGACAGTCCTATATTAACCCATAAGTGTATTACATAGTATATCATGTAGAACATCTTCATTCATAATAGTGGGAAATGCAGTCTGTCAGAACACATTACATCTGTGATTCTTATAGTGGTCAGCCGAAACGGACTGTCCTTCACAACTGGTATTAACAAAGCATCTTAAATGTGTCTCCTGTGACCACTTGTGATTGGCCTTTATTTAGGGAAGGCTCTCTGATTCCATAACAACAATGTGTCGCTGAATGTTAACGTCAGGCATGCCAGAAATGTTCTGCGAAGTGTTGTGCATGTTAAGCCACAACTCTAACAAGAAACATAAGCATCGCTGGGTCTTGTTGTCTTTCAGACCACTGAAAGACGTCCGTAAACAATAGCACGGTGTTAAGTGCTTTCAGGACAGGATTCTGTCAGCACTCGCTCAGCGAACACGCTCAGGCTTTCTGATTAAAACACTAATTAGATTAAGTAAAGAGAAATCCATTTATGCTCGGTGTCTGTTTCTCTCTAAAAGATCTAATTGGACTGGCAACCATTATGAGAGCGTCCTGGCGTGTGGTGGCTGCACGCGTCTCTCTTTGGGTCACCGTGGGCTCCGTCATCACCCTTGTGAGACTGCTCACTTATGTTAGCACAGGCAGAATCCAAGCACATATCTATTTCTGTCGCACTATATCACAGTTTTTCCATTACAGCTTCTGACAAATTGACATATTCCATTTTGACGCATTTGAAAGTAATGTGCACCAAATATTTGGTAACTGGAGTTAAATACAAACTAAGTTATGTTACATCCTGGATAAGGAGACAAAACAAATAAGTATGAAAATTCAGTAGCACTTTATTTTACAGATGTTCATACTATGTAATTATTGTGATTACAATAACTGTGTAATAACTATGTACTAACCATGAACCCACAACCTTAACATATGAATGAAGGCCAGTGAATGTACTGTAAAATAAAGTGCAACCGAAAATGATTTACTCACCTTTTTTGTCATTCCAAACCTATGACTTCCTTTCTTCTGTGGAGCACAAAGCATGATATTTTTAATAATGCTGGGGTCCAAACAACAATGACTTTCATTGGCTACGTTAAAAATAATCTGACTGATGGCTCAATTGTATTGAAAAGCCTTCATGTAAACAACTCAATCGATCCAAAAATACATTTTGGTCAGATTGAAGATTTTGCTGTATAGATCTGGAATAATCCAAACAACAATTAAACATGTAAACAATTTAATAAAACTATCTTCTAAATTGGATTAAAAAATTGTTGTTGTGATCCTTATGATTTCGTTTTTTTATAATAAGATCTCTGTTTACATACGTTTTACTTCTTACGACCTTGCATGTTTATTTTTGTGCTGTCAAATCGATTAATTGTGATTAATCGCAGCTAACAAGTTTGTTTATATAATATGTGTGTGTACATATATATGTATATATATATATATACATATATACATATATGTGTGTGTGTGTGTGTGTGTGTGTGTGTGTGTGTGTGTGTGTGTGTGTATGTATATGTATATGTATATACACAAACACACACACACACACACACACACACATATTATATAAACACTAACTTTTATGTTAGGTGCGATTAATCACGATTATTCGATTTGACAGCACTAGTTTATTTACGTCTGACGAACTGGTCAGTGGAGGAGACTGATAATTTACTAAATATTTGCTTAAAAAAAGCTCTTCCACATGACACATTATACGCTTTCCTTTCAGGTATTTCATTGATTATGCTAATGGTTTTCTCCGGTTCTGAATACGCCGACTAGGTACAAAACATGGGCATACGTTTTGTTTAAAATACATAAATGCACATGTAAGTGAATGTGCGAATGGATTGCAAAGTTCATAGAAACAAAACTTTCTGAATCTGAAATCGCATTAGATTAATTCGAATTGACGAAAATCAGTGCATGCAGAATGTATGGACAAAATAAAAAGAGTCACCCCCCCAAAATATCTTCTTTTGGGTTCCACAGAAGTAAGAAAGTCATACATGTTTGGAACGACATGAGGGGGAGTAAATGATGACAACATTTTTAAGTTTATCCCTTTAACATTGTGACAACATTGTGTTATTTTGTGTGAGTGTGTGTGTGTTTGTGTGTGTGTGTGTGTGTTTTTAAGGAGGTATGGAGAAGAACAAAAGGTGTGTGAAAGTAAAAGCTCAGAGAGGGTCCATATAAATGTTGCCATGAAGTTTTGAAAAGGAGAAATGGGAACAATGCAGTTTGCAGCAAACACTCCTCTGCCATCCATCTTTTACACAATCAACATGGCCCTTTCACATGCACTGGCCCCTGCTGGGGACCCCATCCCCTCTGTCAATGGCCTTATATTTAAGGGAAATTAGGTGACATTGAGTTTCAAATGAGTCATCGACAGCTGCTTCGTCACTGTCGGTATGAGCAGTGTGTTGTCCAGCAGTGGCGTGACATTGTGTTCCTGTCCCACAGAAAGAGCAGGAAGGGATGGTACTGTACTGGAAAGATTCAGTCCACGGTCGGTTTTTCCATATAAACGTGCATTGAGTGAAATGTGTAGCGGCTGCAAAATGTGTCGATTGTTTTCTTCGCTCTCCCTGAGCGCTCATTGATGCCTTATACAGTTACAGGCCACCACAATCATTTTACTGTTGGAAGGTGCAGAGAAATCCACTGTCCTCCCAAAAGGTATTTGAGACCTGCAGCTAAGAATCAAAGGACTGCAGAGGTCTAAGGAAGACCTATCTGGTTTCAAGACGAAGTGTGGGAGAGGAATAGAGAGAGTGTGAGAGAGGAATTAAAACGGAGAGAGAGAGAGAGAGAGAGAGAGAGAGAGAGAGAGAGAGAGAGAGAGAGAGAGAGAGAGAGAGAGAGAAAGAGAGAGAGAGAGAGTGCTGCTGGCGAATCACTTTGAGCCGTCATTGAGATTTATGAAAAGTGTGTGTCATGAGGTAGATGATCTGTCCCTTGGGAATTGGAATCAGTATTAAGGGTGTTGCATTAAAATTAGTTCAAAGCAAATAAAAGTGTCCTTTGGCATGTTCAACCCGGACAGATCTATTGGGCGAGTCTAGCACCGAAATCAATCCAACACTACTGACATCTATGAAATGGAAAAGGTGCAATGAGGCGGTACGGCCAGCATTTATGAACGCTCTCAAAATCATCCCGTAAATCTCTCTTTCCATCGTTCTGCTGGAAAGCCGATGGCCTCGGACATGATGTGAGGCTCTGTTGAGGGCTCTCTGGCAAAAGAATAAGACAAACTCGCATCAATGAGCGGAACGCTACACAAACGCTCCAAAACATACTCATGAAAATGCTTTGTATAATAGGGTATTTAAAGAGGTTAACCTTTTTTTCCAAACCAACCTGGGGTAATGAGGTATGAGAATAAAGTGCTTGCCAATTTGTTTGCAGTGCGTTGGGACTGTACGGGAGTTCTTTCTGAGCCCCTGACAAGCAGGTGAGATCAAAGTGAACCCGGACAAAAGGGGCTCAACGGTGATTTGTCAGGGGACGAGAGGCATTCCCGTCTGGCTCTAGCCAAGGCCCTCAGATCACAAGCGCAAAAAAAAAAATGGCATGAGAAAAAGTACAGCAGAAAAGGTTCAGAGGTCAGCTTGATTTGGTCTGGATTATGGAACCTCCTTTTCTGCAAAGGAGCCAGAAAAAAACAAACAAACAAAAAACACTGTGACTATTAAACTTTGTTAAATGTAGGGCCGAAAAATCTTGTACACTTGATTATTTGAAGCACCAAACTCTGAATAGGCTTGCAGTAAATCTTTTGGTACATTACATAAATATTTCTTTAAAACACCAGCACATACACTGGAAAATGTTTTTTCTTTTGTCAAATCAATTTAGATAATTTATGTGGTTCTGATAACATCATATTTTTAGTTTCTGTTGATTAAATTAATCTCCCTCACTGTATTAACTACATTTTTAATTTCAACTTAAGGTTACATCTTTTTTAAGTTAAACCAACAATGATTTTTTACAGTGAAGCACAGCTGGAAAATAGAACATTTGAAACATTGTTCGGAACCTAAAAGGGTTCTTTCAAAGGCCTCAAGCTGTAAAAGCCCTTTTTGTTCTAATTAGAAACTTTATTGACCGTAAAATATTGAATCATATGTTTTTTCATAAGTCAAAAATATTAGTAAAAATCACAGAATCAACTGCACAACATATAATTTATAACAATAGATCAGAGTTTTTTCAAGTATTTGCATTTACATACTATTGGGTAATACATGAAATATTAAGAGTAAACTAGTGAAACTAGAGTAAATAAATTAAACTAACAATACTTTACAATCGGGATAAACACTGGTCAGTATATTTTTGCAAATAAAAAAGTAAGCTATAACTAAGTGTACAAATCTGAAAGGGGATAGAGAGAATATTCAAATATTTTATTACAGATATCAACACAGGCGACTGGTGTTTAACACAGTTCATCTAGCAGTGGCTTTTGTAGTTTTGTGCTATATGCATCTCAAACATTTGTGCTAACATCTCAAACATTTATGTATATATTTCAATGCCATGAGGCTAAAGAATTAACATATTCAAAACAATTATTATGACATCACCACACACCCTCATTTCATTTTAAACTCAATATTTAAACATATCAATTCAACATAAGAAGTCATAAAAATTAGCAAACCTGACATTTCAACAGTGTGTGTATGTGTGTGTTGGTCATTCTAATAACTTATTTTTTTTACAATTTTGCTAATACACTGACTGTCTCGTGTTGTCTCACTCTTTGCTTTGAAGAGTGTACAGTCCTCCCACCTGCTCAGCCAGATATTTGTAATTTTCGTAAATTAAGATGATAAGCGTAATATATCATTATATATCAAATTAAACACGAGAACCTGCTATTCAGATGTCAGCAGTTCTGTCATTTAAAATATATTCCTAGACCCACAAATCCAATTATAATGTGTATAATCATGATAGTGATTTCAACCCTAGCTCATTTCTTAACCTGTTGGCGTTATGACATATCAATTTTCCATCTTGTTTCGTTTAAAAAGCAAAGGGTCACGAAGAAGGTAAAGTGATTATGCATTTGAGTACTGAGTAATACTGTACATGTACTTATAGGGTTAGGGTAATGATTGGGGTTTGTTTAGGGTTAGTGGCATGTAATTATTATGCATAATTTTTAGTTATTACTACAGTAACTACATGTAACTGTAACAAGGACACTGTAAAATAAAGAGTTACCGAAAATACTTTAACATGGTACGATTTAACCGTTCAGGCAATATCCCGAGTGCCCCCCCCCTCTCTCTCTCTCTCTCTCTCATACTGATTATTACTGCTGGGCTTTGTGGGCGGCTGTGGGTCGTAATTAAAATACTTCCAGAAAGAAACAGCCGACCACATCAGAAATGCAACCCACTGTCAGGATCAAACCACATCAAGCGCGTCTCTCTCAGAGATGGTCACCAGAGCATCAGTATAGGCTCATATCTACTCTCAGTCTATTCTTGACACACACACACACACACACACACACACACACACACACACACACACACACACACACACACACACACACACACACACACACACACACACACACACACACACACACACACACACACACACACACACACACACACACACACACACACACACACACACACCGGGTCAGGTCTGACTGCAGCGCGACTAATAAGTTATTACGAGCAGTTACAGTATAGCCTGTGTGACAAACAGCCAGGGTATGGGAAGCGAAGACAAATGAAGGCTGCCTTCCCACGAGGTTCTCAACAGCATGCGCTGGTGTTGCGCCAAAGGGCAGGGAGATTTGTAGATGATGGTGCTAATTACGAGAATGGCAACCATAATGCGACCAAGATGGAAGCAATTTAGGCAGAAGTCATTTGCGTGTTACTCTTCCACCCACTATAGCAGCACACACTGCTTTGAGTCGCACTTGCAGTCTGGTTCATTCCTGAGAGAAGATGCATGCTCTCATTTCCATGGCCTGCTAGATTGATTAAGACAAAAGGAAAAATGATTGAGAGGGAATGGAATATGCCTTGTTGTTTTTTTCTTTCAAAATAAGGACACAAACTTCGCGAGGCGGCACTTGGATTTATACATTTCAAATAGCAGGGAAATAGCGCTTCTGGGTTGCAGTGAATGGAAAAGCACATCTTGATCGTTTTATTCAGAGCATCACTACCTGTGCTTAATAGCCTATAAAAATATTTTGAATGAATGGCTGACATTTAGGCTACTTCGGAGCGATAGTGGGTTGTTTGAAGAGGAAAGCATCACATAGCCTATTAAAGCTGTTATAGGCGTAAAAATAGGGGTTGGACGTTTATGAATCATGATTTCGTTCATATTTAACGGGATAAATTAAAAAGCTGGGAATTATTTTGCTCCTAATACGCAAATAACCCGCTTAAAATCTGTTTATTAATAAATGCATAACCCATGAACTTTTGTCCTATGGAAGCGACTTTTACTGATTTATCAAGCCAACTGTCGAGAACATTGTGTGTCGTCACTCACTGTTTTATACTAGAAACATTCCATACATGGATCATTAAAAGCCACGTGCGTATTTCTATGAATGTTAACATCACTGTCGAAATTTGCCAACAAGCATGAAAAGAGAATTAATAGTGGCTCACCCAGCCAGAGGCCAGTGTTCATGCTTAAATATCATTTTCGGGTCTTTGAAAAGAAGCGAACTGTGCGCTTGGATGTCTCTCTCTCTTTGTGATGCGGTTTTCCTCTGTAAGCCACCGTGTGCAGTGTTGTGTAATTTTATCCACGCTGCAACCTCTTGGTTCACACAAGACTGATACCTTGCCTCCCCTTTTCCTTTGTATCAATTGGTCGGGGTTCGGGCTATTGTTGCAGGAGGGCTCTTTTATTTCTGCGCACACTGTCGATCAGCGAAATCTCACGACAGGCTCTACTGGCTGTTTTCTCCTCCTCGGTCAGATACAGTGTGTTTGGAGAGCAGAGTGGAACCCATGAGCACCAATGCTGTCGCCACCAAGCCGGATGACCGCGACACATTATTAAAGAAGGATACAGCAAGTTTTCTTTTAAAATGTTGGATCATTGACAAATTAAACTTCTTTGATGGGACCCCGTATGCCAGCTCTTTCCATTCCAGCGAGGTTTTGCCGATATCCCGCCATGCCACAATGGTTATAATTTTGCTCTTGTTGTTACTGAGCTCCTTGGATCCGAGTTTGCAGGAATCTCTGGCTCCGAGGCTGAGCAGGAGCCCAAGGGCTCCTTGTGTCAGGGGCCAGGAGTGTGACCCGAGGACGCGGCGCGATGCTGGAGGACGCGGCGGGGTTTACGAGCACCTCGGCGGAGCTCCAAGACGCAGGAAACTTTACTGCGCCACGAAATATCATTTGCAAATACACCCGAACGGAAAAATAGACGGATCTCTTGACGAAAACAACCCTTTCAGTGAGTAAACTCTTCTCACGCTTCTCATGTCAATTTATTATATGATCAGAGACTTGCGTAATTGCGCGAATAAACATTGTGCGCTGACAATATTAATGTGATATTAATTAACACCGAACAATAATTCGTCCTGTCCCTCATTAAGGAGCTGAGAACATTTTAATCAGCATTCGTATCACTGTAAAGGGAGATTAAAGCAACTATTAGAGCGGATTGAACAACTTAACTAAACTAAACTTAAAGTCAAAAATTAGGTCTAGCAATAGTAAATAGGTCCATTATATTGTGACATCAGACACTCCAGCTTACATCGTAATATCAATTCGCTGTCAGGGAGTAGGATATTTGTACATTTGGTATCCTATAGATTATAATCTTAAATTATATTTCTTTAAATTGCAGCATTCGTTTTTTTGTAGGCTAGTTTTCCAATTAGTCGAATCCGAGTGCTCATGGACAATTACCATATGAAAACAGGATTCAACAGACAGTTTAACATAATGACTTAGACAACGGATGTGTTTATCCAACGTAAAAGGATGATTATTCCAAACAGAAGAATGAGGAGAGCCATTAATCAGTGGAAAAAAAGGATGAATAAACATCCTCTTTAAGAGGCGTTTAGTGTCTGTGTGTCTAACCTGACAGCGTATGTGGTGTAGACCGTGACTCAATAAACGAAAAATAGGCTAGTATATAAATATATAGGCTTTGTATATAAAACAAAACACATTTAAAACAGCAAAATTAATCCTACATTTCCAATTAACCTTATTGGTAACAAATACATTTCCATAATTATTGTATATTTAATGTGGTTTACATTGTAGAGTTAAATATTTAGCTTGAAAGATAAGCTTAAGTTAAAATCAATTTAATGATATAGACATAAATCAATTACTAATATTTATAGCAAATCAATTTATATTAATTGATATTATAGTAAACAAACTTAATTTATGTATACATAACACTTACAACTGTTACGGTTTTCAATATAATTGAATAATAATAACACAACAACTAATTAAATAAAAAAGAAAACTACGATTTCAAACATTAAATCATGACATGCTTGTGAAAATAGACTCGGCTGACCTTGTATTGAATCCTATACAGTTAATTGTGAAATTTTGATAAGTGTTTTTCAGATTTCTTGCATGCGCACTAACTAGTGCCCCACTCTTTTCCCTAGGCATACTCGAGATCACAGCTGTCGATGTTGGTGTGGTGGCGATCAAGGGCCTGTTCTCGGGAAGATACCTGGCTATGAATGAGAAAGGCCGTCTGTATGCTTCGGTAAGTGTTATGTCACGTCGGAAAATCAAGCATCTGAAATTCGGCTAGCAGTGGGATCAGATAACAAGCAGGGCTATTTGAGGATCACGCCACATGGTGGTGTTTTTCATGCGGAACGAGTGTGCCCACATGCTGCTAGATCACTGAGAGTTTGATTACTGAGTTGTGTTTGCCTCACTGGGGGCCTTGTCACCGGAAGTTCTGGTCAGACTGATAACCACACGGTTCTACTATTAAAAATAGGTTCTTTATTGGTTTTGATGGTTCCATAAAGAACCTTTAACATCCATGGAACCCTTCCACTCCACAAATGGTTCTTTAGATTATTAAAATGTTCTTCACACTAAGTAAAAAATGGTTATTTTAAGTACTATTCACTAAAAAATTCATAGTTGACCCCAAAATGGTTCTTCTATGACATCACTGAACACCCTATTTTGGAAACTTTATTAGGTTATGCAGAGGTGTTGAAAATTACTGTAAAAATGATATGCTCAATAAGTTATGACAACATTTTTTACATCGCTTTAACGCTAAGTCTTATCTTAGTTAGTTATAAGTTATACAAAATTCAACTCTTTTAAGTCAGTTTAATGTAATTTAAGTTGAAATGACTTCAACACCCAAGTTGATTGTACTTAAAAATTGAAGCCAGCAACTCTTTTGTCTTTTCCCAGTGAATGTGCAGAGTCTTGACCAGTTTAAATGTTGATTTTTCTACATGAAGGAGATGACTTCTTTGTGGCCACACTGAGCCACCTTGTTGCAGGTCCAGTCAAGATGAGAAACATTAAAAAAGGCGAATAACATTTTTTTTAACCCTTTCAGGAACTCTTCAACAAAGAGTGTGAGTTCCTGGAGCGCATTCACGAGCTCGGATACAACACCTACGCGTCACGGCACCACGCCACGACCCAGCCTCCCCCAGCAGGGTCCAGTGCCGGGGCCGGCAAGCGCCGTGCCAGTTCTAAAAGGCAGTGGTACGTGTCCATCAATGGAAAGGGCCGGCCCAGGAGGGGCTTTAAGACACGGAGCACGGACAAAGCTTCCCTCTTTCTGCCCCGCGTTCTGGGCAACAAGGACCATGAGATGGTGCGCAAGCTCAGAGAGAGCCAGCGGCACCAGACGGGCTCTCACCGGGCCCCTGTCGGTCGGGCAGAGCGCAGGAGACGACGACACAGGGGCTCCAAGGGCCACAGCAGAAGGCCTGACATTTAACACTCTCTCGACACAGATGGAGAAGAAATCCACTGAGAGTCACATGGAACAATTTTCTCACGAGAGGATGATTTTCAAGAAAACTTTCGAGGAATTATG
The DNA here is from genome assembly GCA_030578275.1 of Meda fulgida. Classification (NCBI taxonomy): domain Eukaryota; kingdom Metazoa; phylum Chordata; class Actinopteri; order Cypriniformes; family Leuciscidae; genus Meda; species Meda fulgida. The sequence goes on from CM060622.1 coordinate 3,264,449, forward strand.
AGAGTGACATTTAAAGCTGAAATCTGAATTATAAAGATGTTCATGTGACCAAAATTAACACTACTGAAAGTTTTGCTTTTTTATGACAAGCACCACGTCATGTTCTCAAGTCTTTTCTGTTAAAGACGTGTAACTATTGTACATAGATGTACAGTCATTTACCTTTTTTATTTGAGCAAGATAACATAGAGTAAATGTTTGTAATGGTAAATTAGGACGTTGTACAAGTGCTTGACAATGCTGATGATGTGTTATGTATGGTGGTGTACAGACAAGCACTTTTTTCTTACTGAAGTAGAAAACAAAGATACATACACCTAAAAACAGATGCTTTTTAACTTACATGTGATAGGCTACTGTTCTTAAACTGCAATCAGGAGTACTTTGTATATTACTAATGTAATACATATTTATTTTTGTTTATATGTTTTTAAGTTATTGATGACATAGTTTCTACACTTCCAAATATCAAAGATTTTTCTTCAGAAGAGATTAGTAGTAAGAATAACACTGTTGTCTTTGAACAATCCCTCTCCAGTTTCCTATTACTTCATTCAAATATGAGTCTTACATATATGTAATGGCATCAGCTCTGATAAATGTTATGTATTGAACACTGTAAGCAGAGTATAATGCATTACAACTGAATTGTTCGACACTGAAAGCTAAACATCTGGAGGAATGTCACCAATAAATGATATGGAATATTTTTTTTTTTGGTTTTATTGGTAAGCATGCATGATATGGTTTCGCTCGCACTTTATGTAGGCTACTCTGTGTTTCTAAAATACATATGATATGGAGCTTAATTAATGCCAAATGAATGTCTGTAAATAAGGCAATGACTGTGTATTCCGCGTAACTGATAGTGATCGGGGAAGTATTGAAGTCTCTCGGCGCTCCAGCAAAAAATTATTCCCTATTGGGACCTTCCCCCCATTTGTCCTAAAGTGACATCATCTAGAAGAAAGGACAATGTTTAAAAAAAAAAAAAAAAAAAAAACTAGAAAAGCAATACAGGACCACTTTGTAAAATATAGACTAGGCCTACTCATTTAAAATGCAAATATTTATTTTTTGTTGTAATGCATCCGTTCTGTGTTTCGCATGGCCATCGGCTTCTTCAAGCAAGAACAGAGATCTGTGCTTTTGAAATCTAGGAGAGGAAAAAAAAAGACATGTTATTCTATACTTCGCAGGTTCGAGAGCTTCCTGGCGGTCACAATGGCACATCTCTGGGGAAACCTGGGAAGCTGTCGCTCGAGACATTCTTCTTCCTTTTTCTAAACGACGAGAGCCTGAGATCTGAGAAACAAGGCAATCGCCGATGAATGAAAATGTTTCTGAGAAAGTGTATAGTTTGTTATGAATGCCAAACTCTAATATTACTCAACAGAAATACTGGACTGATTGAATGAACCTTTGTGTCGCCCTCCTGTTACCTTGTTTTTCACGAACCCATTCATATACATACATGCATGAGAGGCGATGTCAAAGCTTTCCACGACGTCGAATATTATATTCTATAATCGCTTCTATTAATCAGAAACTGAGGAGCGCTTTATTTCTTCACCAGGCCATGGAAAATAAACGATAGCACAAGCTTTATGATACATGTAACAAATAACATCTCCAGGGGTTTGCTCTAACAAATTATTTGGTTGGTTTCGCAGAAATATTTCGTTAACCAAAAACCTTTGGAACCGTTCTTAAAATAACCGTTTTTTTCTTATTGTGTGATGAACGTTATATGGAATGGAAATTTACCATGGATGTTTAAGGTTCTCCATGGAACCTTCGAAAGGAACGTTATTTATAAGAGTATAAAGGAATAGATCCAAAAAGGGTTCAATACAGTCTGATGTCACTTCCATGAACAACTTGAGGAACATACTGAAACATCAGCTGGATCTCTAAAGAACCATACAGCCAACTCAAGAACCTTACAAAACAAGTTCCAGATAAAAATGGTTTTGTTTGCTGAACTTAAAGCAAGACACCCCTGAATAGTGAAAAAAGATATCAGTTGATTGATATCAGATATCAGTTGATTGATACGAATTGCAAAACGTTTTTTTTTTTTTTAATTTGCAAATGAGGCATTATCTAATGAAATATGCTCTAATTTGTCTAAATATCTAGAACAAAAATATGAACATTGGATGAAGTCAGGTTCAAAATTATTAACTCATTTTTCTTTTTTTTTTACATATTGGAGTCAAACGTTTTTTACAGAGGGGATTTTGGATTTCTCTTTTTATCACTCCATAAATCAGAAAATACTGGTCACAAAATTAAATTTTCACCAATTTTAGTAATGTATAAAACCAGGCAAATTAATTATGAACAACCCCCTCTGTAAAAACCTTCAGATCGATAGGAATAAAACTGGAATACAATTTGGAGATTTCTGGGTCAGAGCAGGAGAAAGAAAAACTAATCTTGTGAAAATTGCCTTTAAAGATAAATAGCCAATATATTAAATTATGGGGCTCATTCTGTCCCATATGTTGACCCTATGTGCAAAGTTTTTCATGCTCTTTGGTCCCAGTTCTAACCTATTCAGGCACACGACGCGCCTATTAGTTCAGTGGCATATAACAAGTAAACAGAGACGCAGGGGTTAAAGTTCAGCGTCCCGATCGAGCGACTTCTGATGACCTGCCTTCAACAATGACGTGTCTGCCGCCATGTCGAGGGCAGAAGCGCTCATTAACCTATAGATGCCCAAAGAGCCAAGCCCATAAGATGATGCAGGATCAGGGTGAGATTATTTCTCGAGGATCTAATTTCGATTATGAAAATAAATAAATAAATAAATAAATATGTATCACACACTAATATTATTTATATACTAATGATATTTATTTATTTCCAAACCAATACCGATGGTTTTTAAACCTATTGATAATTAAATTACCCAACGAGTGCTTTTTCAGAAATTACTTTAAGCCGTTCGCTATAGTGAAAACTGCTCCAATTAAAATCAGTGCGCTTCAGTCTCATTCTTCTCTGGCCCGAGGGCCTCAATGGGTTGCTCCTCGTGCCCATCTAATTGGTATCGTCAGGAATTCCTCAAGTATTGACCCAGCGGAGCCTGAGGGGTCTTTGTTCGTACAGACAGGCCTCCTACTGGCCATCTCTGTGGAGCTTGTAGAGTTGATGACCTCTGCACTAACATCACACCATATTGCTTCCAGCTTAACTATTTTTTAAGTGATACATTTATTAATGCTGATAGTTACCATATATGGAGATTACATTAAATAACCGATTTAGAGTTAAGATTTAAAATTCATTCTTAAAAATGAAGGTTCTTTATTGGCATTGATGAAGAACCTGTAACATTCATGGAACATTTCCATTCCACAAAAGGTTCTTTAGAGTGGAAAACGATTTTTAGAATGTTTGAAAGAAAAAAAGGCTCTTTTAACAACCGTTGACTGAAAGGTTCTTCGGTGAAGCGAAAATGGTTCTTATATGGCATTGATGCAAAACACCCATTTGGAACCTGTATTTTTAAAGAGTGTAAGCTTTTTGTTCTGGTAAATTAATTAGGCTGCATATGAGACAAAGAACGAAAGAAGGCTTTGTGAAAATTATACTCTTTCCCCCAAAGGACTTAATTTGTGAATTGTTATTTGGTGACCATTTTGTAGTTTACTTTTCTGTTAATTGTTAATTTATATATATATCGATATCGTAAAAATATCGTTTATTGGATGATTGGATAATTAGTTGATTAATCAGGTCAGGTGTGATGGATCATGCTGATATAAATAGTACCTCTCTGTGTATTTGTTGTAAAAAGAAAACACGATTTTTGGGAGCAGCATTGGCAGTGTGCCACTTTTTACTTTTAGCGATTAGCCTCACTAACACGATGTCAGAAAGTTCCGCGTTTCTCTGTACTTCCAAAAGCTTCCTATAGAGGGAAGCACTGACTTCTGTCCAGCTGCTGTGAAATCACAGGATCTTATCATAAGCTCTTATCAGGGTTGTCTTCGCAATAATTCTAGAATCGGAAGGGGGTTGTCGAGACTGTATTTGACATCAAAGAGATTTTTAGGTGCACGGTAAATATAACATTTGAAGAGATGTTCGAGGTTGCTCTGTAGATACTAGCCTACTTTTAATCAAGTCATTACATACTTCATGTCACTATTATTTAACAAAAATGCCTGAAACCGATATCTTTATTTAAGGCGAACATTTTTAATCGTTGGATCGAACATAATTGGGCTGATACGCACTGTAAACCCCTTGGGTAGGATTAGTGGTGTGGAGTACGTGCGTATTACACGCCATAAAGTGCGTATCATATGCATATTTTTTTGCATATAAATTGCACGATAAATACAATTCCTGATATAGAAACGCACTTTCAGCTCGGGCTGCAACTGAGCGTCCGAGCGCGACTGCAGCACCATGGAGAGCGGCGGCGCGCATGTTATTATTACATACACTTCATTTCTCTGCCTAGATTCAGATGCGAGACTCATTCAAATGTGCACCATGTGTTAGTTCGGTCTTCCACAACAACTAAAAACTTTCAGTATCGGTCAATTATCACAAGAAGTGGCTCTATATATAACCTCTGGTAAAGAGTTTTTGTCATGATAATTCAGCAGTGGCTATAAAGCATTACGCGCCTTTCCAAATGGGTCAAAAAAACAACAGTCTGTTTGATCAGTGTCTGTGTCCCCAACATGTAGCCTGTGTAAAACCAGCCACACATTCATAGATCAAATGAACCGAGCCATTCCTGTGTGCAGACCCCCATCAGCAAGCAACATCTAGTGAAGCGTCAGAACCTGGATGGGTGGGATCGCGGTTTAGCTATTTGGGCAACAGGCTCATGTCTAGGGGTATTCAACTCTCCTTTTTGAAGTCGAGAGATGAGAGTGTTCTGTCTGGAGGAAACGTCGTCATGCGAAACAAAGGCGGGGCAAGCAAGAGTTATGGCAAGGGAACTTTGTGTTTGTTTGGCATTATGATGTATACAAACAAATCAACAACGGAGAATACTTGTCAATCACATCCCTATGTAACTAATGAAGTTTTGGACATTTTACCACTCCCTCAAAATCCAAAGACAAATGGCCACTTTTTGTATCAAAGTTCTTTTCTTTCATTGTAGTTCGTTCTTATTGTGCCCGCTGCAGGAATTAGCCTGTGCATCAAATTATGTTCAAAACATGCATTTAGACATTTTTGGACAAACCAAAAATGCTACATAACAAAATACGTGCAAACAAATTATTTTAGAGCTTACTTTACTTTCTGGGGGACTTTGAAAAAAGGGGGAAATTACTTTGAACCAACTTGTGTAAAGTTTTTGTTTTTTTGTTGAGGATATATAAAGTAAACTCACCTCAAGTTCACACAGAGTAACCACAGGTGTAGTTCAACAACCTTACAAACAAACGTATTACTTTTGAACTATAAATCTATTGTTTTACCACTTGAAACTTGAGCTTCTTGCGGTTTCCCTCGAAAGTGCGCTTGCGCTTTCTTTAAAATAAATGCTGTAGATATTTTATGATGTAACGCGAAGAGATTCATAGCCTACGTTTTTAAGCGTGGTTAAAGTTACAGTCCTACGTTATACTATTTTACCAAAATACTTTGGGGTGTTACTACAGAGTAAGGGTTAGGATTATACAAAGAAAATGTGCCTAACTAACAGGCAAATGTAGCCTATTGTCTTTGTAAACGAGGAACATGTAACCAACACAATAGAAAAGAGTCCTTCTCCTATAAAGGGCTGTGTAATTAAACCTGCTCCAATATAGTAAATCCACCCTCAAGTATCCATTCAGGAGTTAAACTGAGTAGTCGGTGTGATGTAGTGATTCTGGGCAGAATAATTTCCACGCACTACTCTTACGAAAGGCTCTATCAATAGTAACGCAAATTACAATCATTTGAGCTTTCAAGTAGGTGTCTTACTTTAATGTTGATACGTGTTTGCACCATCCCCCACGGTCTTTCCGTTTTACGTCGCATCCTCTACACTGGCAGCAGGGAGCGCGCATCCCCGGGGCCGCGGAGAAAGCTTGACTCACAGTGTGATGTTTCCAGCGGTTTACATGTTCTCCCCCTCAATGCGATGACGCACAACATTCACAACTAGACACTCGAAAGAGGTCAGCAACAGAATTGTCGGACTGAATTATCTAGCAGTCGCTGTCAGTGGGATGTCCAAAGGCTGCATTAAACTTAATAAATTATGTTTTCACATCAACGTCATATTGCAAACAAGTCATATCGCGCATATCGTGTTTTTACTTTTGTTCTTTCGGGGAACATGGCCACTTTAAACAAGAAAAAAACCCTGCTTGAATTGCAATTCGTTCGAATTCGAATTTTTCCTGTTATTGTTCATTTATAGAACTGTCTCCTGTCTGACACTGTCTGTTAACGTTTTGATTTCCGATACATCCTCCCATACATCAATTATTTTATCTTGCCTTTTTCTGACCAATAATAAAGGAAGCTAACACAAAGACAGACCAACTAACGAATTGTTGCTTTTTTTTTGCAAATAGCCTACACTTAACCCAATTTTACGTATTTCATATGCAAGACTTCATTTTCAAAAAAAAAAAAAAAAAACTATTTTACACTAACACACTAAAACTATCGCGCTTTCCACCTTGCGCCCCAAACCATAGCAAGAATTACTTCGGACACAGATTTGAGATTGATAAAGACATTATACCCATAGGCGACGACATTACATTGTCAAAGTTAACGAATGCCGTTCGGTTATGACGTTTGGCTCTGTCACTCGCACGCGCGCACACACGCGCGCTGTAGTCTCACTGCCCACGGCATGGACGCGCGCACATTATAAGGAATCAGTGCGCTCGTAGTGGCGCAGAAGGTTGCTTCGTCATGCACTAGGTAGTGTGTGATGTAATTTCGCTCCAGATATAAATATCGTCGGCAAGGGAAAAGTGGCATGGCTGAGCGGGGCTAGAATTCACGGTCAACAACTTTTGTGTGAAAGCAAAACAGCTTGAACACCAGTCTGAAGTGAAGTGTCTTGAGAGGAAACCCACTGAGCGCGACTTCATGCCGCTCACCAGGGTTGACCGTAGCTCTGTCCTTGAGTAAGCTGTTTGGTGCGTCTTTTTTGGCAAATATACCTAGAGCAAGACGGTAGTTTGGTGTCTTCAACGCCTTCAGACAGTCACGTACCGCTCAGAAGGATGAGTGTCCAATCGGCCCTCTTACCCTTACTCGTCTTAGGACTTATGACAAGCTCGGTGCGCTGCGCTCCGGTGCCCGGTGGGGAGAGCGGCCCCGTGGAGCGGCGCTGGGAGACTCTCTACTCGCGCTCTCTGGCCCGAATCCCCGGGGAAAAGAGAGATACCAGCCGGGACAGTGATTATCTCACGGGCATTAAAAGACTGCGACGTCTCTACTGCAATGTTGGCATTGGGTTTCATCTCCAAGTATTACCAGATGGTAGAATTACCGGCGTGCACAACGAAAACCGCTACAGTAAGTTTGGTCTGTTATTTGATCGTATATGCATGTTGGATAGGCTGTTGGATTGAGATTATGAAAATGATTTAGCCTACATAATCCAGAAAAAAAATAATTTATAAAAAGAACGCTCAATGGCTGTTATTCATTTAAATAATTAGTAAAATAATAACAGAACGTTACACGAATTCAACATCATGCCATGTTGAACAACATCAAGAAAGCCTGTTGTAGCGCTTTCATTTACATTTCTCGATACAAGGCAGGTGAGGCGAGTGCACGAGCATCTGGTATCCTGCATTACGCACGCAACAGGTCTCTGTAACCAGGAACAGGAACCGGGCCAAAACCCCCAGCCTAAACTTAGTAGCGAGATAAACTCATCCTTTTCGGCAGATTAACCTTTCACTCCTTAAAAAAATAGAGGTTCTCCAATGGTTTCTTCTCATGAGTTTATTTTCTTGTGCTGCTGCATGGTTCTTTAAATATTGAAGTTTCTCATTTTTGGATTTTTTGGTTACATAGGCTTAGGGTTAAGATTAGGTTTAGTTGCATGCAATATTGCATAACTTATAGTTAATACTATAGTAACTGCATGTAACATGTGTAACGATGACACTGTAAAATAAAAGTTTTACCCATATTTTAGATCAGCAAGTTTCACACCAGAACAGATGGTTTTCAGGTGAACTATTAAAAGGTTCTTTATGGGACTTAAAAAGGTTAAAATGCAATATAACGAGTTAAAAACATATGTCACTTCACTGACGTGCGTTTCTGAAGTCAAACTTAAGAAGAACTTGTCTTGTTTGTCAACATTCATCAGTCTAAACAAACGATCTTTAGCCTATTTTAAGCATTAAATGAGATGGATTATTACAAAGTCATTGGTACATCATTTTTATGTACTCATTTTAAATGATTACCCTTAAAGCGGCTAAAAACGCATGACATATTTCAATCAAGCAATTAGATCAAAAGTTTTACGAAATTACTCATTTGGAAAAGACGACGTGGCAAATAAAGCAGAAGTGTTTTAAAGATAAATCTTGGTGGTTTACAGAGAATGCAATATTATACTTGGGAAATCTGAAGAGGCGGAAAGTGTCATTTCCTTCACAAAGGATGCTCTAAATGTAAACACGAACAATTTTTAGAAAGGCAGTCACCGTTGGGTGTTGCCAGACAGGGCTAAAGATATAAGCCAAACAAGGTCATTTATTTTCTTTGTTGTGTTTCAGGTCTTCTTGAGATATCTCCGGTGGAGAGAGGAGTTGTGACACTGTTTGGCGTCCGGAGCGGGCTATTCGTGGCCATGAACAGCAAAGGGAAGCTTTACGGATCTGTGAGTATGAAATGATTTACAACAGGTTTCCGTCCGTGAATTTTCTTATCCGAGCTCGATGACATATCACCCTGTACTTGAGATGTATCCCCTCACCACCAACAGCCCACAGTCTCCGACAGCGTGACATTGTTGGAGTCAGTTGTGGCGAGCTTCCAGTGCCTATGTGCTTTTTTCATTGTGGGATGGACAAACCCAGGAACGGGAGCGCAGTAGATCATTCGGACTACGCATTCCATTCTTAGCATTGCCAGCCAACACATGCACCTACTGTCCTTCCCAGAGTAAAGATGAACTGGCCAAAGAGGACCACCCAAACACCATACTGCTATCCTCTCCGATTTCTGCACGCACGGACTCACCCTGAAAACACCTAAACTTGTCTAAGCCCCAAAACCGATTATTTAATCCAGTCCTTTTTTACCTAAAAAGTTTAGGATAAAAAAAAAATTGCTTCATCCAAATGGTACGAAACTTGGTAAAGTTTTTGGCACTTGCTTTGTGAACGCACAAAAAAACAACAACACACAATTCATGTACACGATTCGAAAGGGTTAAATGATCCTGAAAAAAAATAGTCACTTGTATTGTACGCATTAGAAATGAATGCGAGACGAATTTTATCTAGCCTATTGGAAACGTTTAAACAAATTCTTACTGAAAGCTAATTTTATAAGATATCAACCTCAAATTTGGAACATAGCTTGTTTGGATTCATAGTTTCGATTTTCACATTTTTAGGAAAATGCATTTTTCAGATAAAAATTACACATTGAATTTTTGTGTATTTTCCATAACAATAAATGCATTCAAGATTTAAGACAGTTTAAGTTGAAAATTTCATTTTTAGGCCTATGCTCAAAAAGTGAATAAATGGATTATAACTACTGCATACATATAACACAGTACCATAAAATCACATACAAATACACAATCTTGAATAAAATAAAATATAGTACAATCTTTTAGTATAATAGTTTTTGCGTGCAAATAATACGCACTGCAAACCCCTTGGGTAGGATTAGGGGTGGAGTGAGTGCGCGTGTTAGGCTACATGCCATAAAAGTGCGTATCATATGCACGCGTAAACTATTTTTGTAGTACAAATGTTACGAGAAATTAAATTCGTGCTATAGATACGCACTTTCATGAGATCGTGTTGGAACCAGAAGGTTAAAAGTCTTATTCCTTGGTTGTCCCTTGCAATACATCATGAAGAAAGAGCAAAACTGTCTCTTTGCTATAGATATGCCAGCTAATTCTGTTTGTTTCATAAAGCTCCTCTCCAGGCATTGCGCTGTAACGTCGCTATTGTTTAATATGATGATATACGGTCCATTGAAATGTCACTGAAAATAATAATTGTTATTTCCTTGTCACTTTCAGGAGCAGTTCACAAATGACTGCAAGTTCAGAGAAAACCTCCTTGCGAATAACTACAATGCGTACGAATCGCTGGCACATCCTGGGATGTTCATCGCACTAAGTAAGACTGGCAAAACAAAAAAAGGAAATCGAGTATCAACATCCATGACGATGACACATTTCTTGCCTAGAATTTGAGCTCATCTGGAGGGCCGGAGGAACGACGATGCACTTTCTACAGAAGTTACATGTGAGGTTAAGTGTATCGTGTCATGTATGTATATATTAGACTATTTATAACTGTTGATTTTATATTTCATCACAACGTCCTCTTTCCGAGGTGGAAGACAACATTTAATGTATTTGTTATTTGTTAATTTATCCTCATTGCTGCTACCACATGTTCATATCTATACAAGTGAAATTCCTACTATGTACTTTTTTTGTTGTTGCACTGTTTGTGTTGTTCTAAAGCAAAGGTTTTGGAGAGCCTAGTCAGAGTAGACGCCATATTTAAAGGGAAAATTGAAAAATTATGTTTTTATTAAATAAATTATAAAAAATGAAAATGATTATACCATTTACTCACCCTCAAGTTGTTCCAAAATGTATGAGTTATGTTGAACACAAAAGGAGATATTTTAAAGAATATTGCAGACAGCTGACGAAAGCCATTGACTTCCACAGTAGGTTGTTTTCACCTACAATTGAAGTCAATGGCTAACTGTTTTTTTCTTCAAAATATCTCCTTTTGTGTTCAACAGAACTCGTACAGGTTTGGAACAACTTGAGGGTGAGTAAATGATGACATAACTTTCATTTTTGGGTGAACTATCACTTTAAATATGTCGTTTAAGCTGACCGAGGTCCATTTGTACTTCATTGGAACGAATATAAGTCTTAGGTCAAGCCTCCAATGGTTAAGGTGTATCAACCCCCATAGTATTAGCACTGGAGCAATTGTCCAATGTCTGAGCTCCTTTGTGCGGAGCTCGGATCTAACTGAAGCAGTATCGGCTTACTCTAGCTTACTGAAGTTCTACCCCTTCAAATCTGTTTTTAGCTCTGCCAGGGGGTTGAACTTTGAACTTATCTCCAGTCAATCTTTGTCACATCTCTAAGGCTCTGGATAGAGAAAAGTAGCGTCTTTAACATACATACAAAAATCGAAGGCATTGCGATGCAGATACTGTCCCCTGTGCCCCTTTAAAGATACACACTTTACAATGCCAAGTTCAAGTCAGTCTTTGCTGTGGTTTAGAGAAGATGTCTGAGGGGGAAACCACCAGTTATGTTAAAGATCAGTGTTTTTCTAGGATGGTAAAACAGAAATAAAGAAATGACAGTGTTGTGTGTAAGTAAAAGAAGAGTTAATGTTGAAAAACATCCATAGTGAGTTACGAGGAGGCATACTGCCCAGTTTTTTTTGTTTTGTTTTCTACCTCATGCCGTTTCCTACTTAAAAAAAAAAAGCTGAAACCGAATGTTTAGTTGCTCTTCTGCCACTCTGTGAAGTTCTGGCAGCCATTGCGTCCTAGTTGCGCCATGTCACGTTTGAGCTATCTTTACCCTGTGATTTACTTTTAGAAAGGATAATCATGTTGGAAATATTTGCAGACAGCTGTTAGCCTATCCTATATGCTCAAGCAGTAACCCTATATTTTTCTTTATATATTTTGTAAACATAATATGTTGCAAAACTAAGAAGCTGCTTTAAACCTGCTATATGATGTTAGTCAAATAAATAGTAAGACATGATGCATTCATGCAGGGATAAACACGCTTTCCATCTTACATTTTTAAATATTAAAAACATTATTATCTTCAAAAAAGCATTCCTTATTGTTATCACAATGGCAGGTGCGTTTCATTGAAAGAAACTAAAAACTGAGAATGGATGGATAGTCTTTTGGGCTTCATGTTTGGTAAATTAAAGGAAGCTAAACTGACCGATCGACCTCAAAAGCATGAACACATTCGCATTGTTTTATTTTTTGTTTGGTGTAATCTCAAAACCGTGGTATTTCAGTGGTTACATGTCTAAATTTGCTTCTTGACATGCCCTGCCTGGATGTGCACATCATTTAGTTTCACGACGGGTTGTCTGTGTTTCTCTTTTACACAGCCGTGCCAAACCTCTTCCCAAATGGACATGATTTGCATCAGCGTGGATGTTGTTTACAATAGACCGAATGGCCACTGAAGGCAAATTGTTCCTCTGACCCTCATCTCACAAATCACTTGATTTGTTTAACCAAAAAATGCAATATCAACAGGCATGACATTAGTAAAAACAGAACATCCTCTCCTTTCAGGCAAACTGCCGCTCCAACACAACAATGTTCCAAATTTTATCGTTTTTCGGATGTGCTTATGAACAGGGATGTATGTGGTGTATTGAAATAAAGCATATGCCATTTCTCTGTCGATTCCCATATGGCTTATCCACGAAGCGCCAGTTGCGTTTGCATCCATGGCAGAGCTCTAGTAAATGGGCTGACGTCTGAGTCCTGTAGTAGTGCGCTCTGATCCTGTTTTACCAAATATTGTCTGTAGTTTTATACAGGTCCTGTTAAATATTGTGATGTATGTGCTGTGCACATGATGATACCCTAACTTAAATGGAAGTTAATAAATATGTAAATCATACTGGTCTGTGTGTTTTTAATTCACTGTAAAAATGATATGATCAATAATAGGTTATGACAACATACAGTCAAACCAAAATGTATTCAGACACCTTCAATATTTCTCACATTATTATTTGCTATGGTTTAGAAAATGGTAATAAAATATGACAAGAACTATCAAATCAGTTGATATTTCACTGGTTTTGTCCGTCCTTCTGTTAGACACAATAAGATTTAGGTCAATTTAGCTCAACCAATTACCAAGCAATGCTTCATGTTGTTCAGTCTGTGTGTAAAAGGTGGCATTAGCAATTAAAGAAAAAACACTTCAGCAAAACATGTTCAGGTCAAATTTTACTGGTAATCCACTGTATGAAGACAATTGGGGTATAATATGTCACAGTTTACTTTATTTTCACTTCCAAAAAACATACAAATTATATCTGGTGTCTGAATAATTTTTGGTTTGATTGAATAATTTTCAAGATTCAACTCATTTTGTTAAGTCAGTTTAATGCAAAATAAGTTGAAATGACTTAAACATCCAAGTTGATTGTACTTAAAAACTTAAGGGAGCAACTTTTTGTATACAGAGCTCCTACAAAAGCAAATGAAAGTTCAATGAAACCGACAGCTGTGATTCAGGCACAAAACACGTAAAACTAGAATATCTCCCAGCATAACTATAGAAAGGGGCCTTTCCCTGGCGAAGCTAAAAATATGCTCACAGACTTGTGTCACTAGACTATGTGGGCCCGCCTGGAGTGCCGTGCCTGATATTTCTACAAGGACATCACTGCCAAGACACTCTTCTGCTGTTGTTTAACATGCCAAGGCCCAGTTTACAGATTGGGTGGTTTTGCCATCCGTGCAGACAAGCGCTCACGCCTGGGAGTGGAAACCTCTCTTTCACTTCTGTGAACGTTTCAAAAGTCCAGAAGAGGAATCCACTGCAGCGCTTCCAGGCATGCGGTTCCATGAAAGGGGACCCCGTTTAAAGTGGTATGGGCCCTTCCTTTTCTGTGTGCTGACTAATGATATGCCAGACTGGCTCTATACGATTGGCTTTTACTCATCAACTGCCAATGCTGTTGTCTTACTTTAGTACAATCCACAAACTGACATTTTATGCAAACAGAGTTATGCATTTCCATGTTTTACTGGAACGTAAGTGCAGGATAACAAAGGGAAACTAGAATGACAAAGAACAATCCACAACAGCCCCAGCATCCACTCAATTGTCTCTTATTTGTGACAATACACTGTTTGATCGACATATCAATATATATATATATATATATATATATATATCGGCACGACATCGGAATCAACTACAAATCTAGATCACAAACAAATGTTAAATCCAAAATAAAATATTTAGGTTACAACTGCATTTGTCTGGGGAAAAATAAATGTAACGGACTTTGTTATTGTTATTTTCAAAGCTTTTAATGTATTATAAAAATAAATGTAACATTTATGTATCTTTAACAAGTAACCTTATGGTAAGGAGATCTCAGAACTCTGAAACCAGAATGAAACTTTTTTGCTAAATACTAACTGAAATGAAAAATAATTTATAATTCTTGCACAGGAAAGACTTGGTGTTGTTTCCAGACAAAAGGAGAAAATCGATATTGGTATATTGGTATCGGCAATCAGCTAAAATAATTTGATCGGCTAATATTGATAAAAATAAATCAATAAAAATCTAATATTGTGCATCGCTAATATATACGTTTAAGTGTCTTCAAATGTTCTTAAAATGTCCTCTTTGTATTAAATTTGGTTTTACATAGTTTTAAAAAAACTATTTTGGCATTTTCAAGAGATGTTTAAATTTAACAAAATGTAAACTTAACAAGTGCAATGTGGTGTAAACAGAGTAAAAACCATTAACATATTTTCCTTACACCTTGAACACATGTACACATAAGTTATTATTTTCAAAATATCTATTTTTTCCAGGTAAAAAGCACTTTTACAAATATACTGAATTAGTTTAAGTTGCACCACATGACATTTTATACCTGAACTAACTTTGCTTCATTAACTGCAGGTGTCCTTTCTATGATATTTCTTTATGTTGGTTGCATCACATGACTTTCAAAAGACTTTTTTTTTTTCATCATTATGATATCAGGACAGTTCATCCTTTTTTTTTGCTTTACGTGCCTCCAAAAATATAAGCGGTGTATTTAACTCATTGTGTGTCTGCATTTGTAATGTAGTTTGAATAAACTAGGTGTCATGTCATTGACCCCTACTTTACAATACACAGTCTGCACTCAGTATTCAAATAAACCTCTCACTTTAAAGCAGAAGTGAGACAGGTGTGGTCATTTAATACACATGTATTCCTGGCCCTGAGCTGGGGAGCCCTATCATTGCCCAGAAGAATGACAACGTTTTGCTCCAATAACCTTAGTGTGCCATGTATGAGGGTTGTAAAGGCCCTCCTAAAAATAGTTTCTCTTCACCGCCTATCTGCGTCAGTTTCATTGTCTGTCATCCAAATAAACATCCATCCACCTCTCAAGTGCCTCTTCTCCATTAAGTTGTTTGTCCCAAAACTGTCTTTATATCATAACAGGCCTTTAAAGTTCTCAAGAGCACAAAGACTTCACAAGACAGACCAACAGTCTAACAGCTCACAACAATGTGTTCGCTAACAGAGAGTGTATTGAGAGTAATTCACTCGCTGATGCTCTGGCAGCCAGGTGGAGACTTTACTGAAGTGAGGAGGAGGAAGAAAGAAGAGGAGGAACACGACACTTTGGCTTCTCTGGCATTGTAGTGGTCATGCAAGAACAGAGAGGTCGTGACACATGTAGCTCTTCAACGGCAAGTACGGCATGTTACAAATCACACGTTACATGACCTCAGGCAATGCTAAATACAGTCGAACACAGGATTCTTTGTTAAATAGAAAGTTAAAAAACAACAACATTCATTTGGGATAGACTCTTTTATCGAATATTTTATATTCTATAATATTTTATTGTATTTTATTTTGCTAGCATCACCTAGGTCATAGTTTTGATTAGCACATGCTGATAAAACGTACTTTCATTGCATTGTAAAGTCACATACAAAATAGTTTTTGGATTTGGATCTGCCAAATATGTAAACCCCGCATATGGCTACACAGCAACACACCGCTGGAGGATGGGCTGAGTGAAGCAAATAAGATGAATTCAAATTCCCACACCTGGTCTGAGCCACATGAATGCTTCTGCTTCAACCTCCACTGCCGGTGAACCCGTACACTCCACAATCACTGTTATACCAACACACACCTGCTATCAAACACACATGAGCAGAAGCTTCCGTAAAAAAGAGGGATACAGGACTAAATGAAGGACACAACAGCCATCTTTCCATTTCAAATTTATAATTATAAGCAGATCATTTGCAATCGCTATCAGTGCATTTTTGTGCGCATGTAAATATGTGTGTTTTTGCATGTTTCTGCTGGGATGCCTGAGGCAGTCTGTCTGAGAGTTGTATTTAGATAGGGTGTTTGCGCCCTGTGCCCTCTTTGTAAGGCCAGCTGTAAGTTGTCTGTTTGGGATACTCCAGATGTTTGCCCATAAAGACAAGGCAGTTCAAACAGCTGCGAACAACATCCTAACCTTCTTGCACTTCCACCATGTTTAGAGGTGTGTGCTGGGGCATTAGCAGGGGAAACGACTGAAACTCTTTACCCTGTAATCATGAGGCCGTCGAGGGGGGGGGGGGGGGGGGGGGGGGGCAGTCACTTTCTATTCTGCATCTTCTGGCAGTGAGGGGAAGCCCAACACAGTCCTCACCTTTCCCTAGGGAACTTGAACTTGAACACACTGTGTTTGCATACACTACTGTTCCAAAGTTTGGCATCAGTAAGAAATAGTTTTTTTTTAAAGGAAGTCTCTTATGCTCCTCAAGGATGTGTTTATTCAACCCGATCTCACGGGAATTCATACGAATTCTACGAGGTGGCTAATTCGTACGAATTCATACGACCTCACTCGTACGAATTAGTACGATTTGGGCTAAAACGTACATATTTGACGATTTGGCCAATTCGTATGAATTCGTACGAATGACCTATCCCTGACCCCGCCCCTAAACCTACCCATCACGTGGGTTTAGACAAATCGTACGAATTCGTACGAATTAGCCACTTTTTAATCACTCGTACAAATTCGTACGAATTGGTCGTGAGATAGCGTTGGTTTATTTGATAAAATACAATAAAAACAGCAACATTGTGAAATATTATTACTATTATTTTAATTGTTTTCCACTTTAATATATTATAAAATGCAATTGATTTCTGTGATGTCAAAGCTGAATTTTCAGCATCATTACTCCAGTCTTCAGTCACACTTAAGAAATCATTCTAATATGCTGATTTGCTGATTATCAATGTCAGAAACAGTGTAACCATTGTGGGTGCTTACTATTTTCGTAGAAACCATAAAAGATTGTAAGAAAAAAAATATTCAGCAACACACATTAAATTGATCAAAGGTGTCACATTTACAGACCTACATCACATTTATAATGTAAACAGATTCTTTTGCATTTTATATTAAAATTGTTCAAACCGTTGTCAACATTGTCAATAAGAACTATTATTAATAACTGAGCAGCAAATCAGCACTTAAGAAGGATTTCTGAAGGATCACGTGACACTGAATACTGGAGTACCGATGCTGAAAAATCATGAATAAATAACATTTTAAAATACATTTATATTAATAAAATGTATCATTAATCTATGACAGTGAAGACATTTATTTTTAAATAATTGTT
Source organism: Meda fulgida (assembly GCA_030578275.1). Taxonomy (NCBI): domain Eukaryota; kingdom Metazoa; phylum Chordata; class Actinopteri; order Cypriniformes; family Leuciscidae; genus Meda; species Meda fulgida. Next base: position 3,282,086 of record CM060622.1, read on the forward strand.
GGTCTTTTGGACTTTCCATTTATGACGGTTTCCACAAAAATATAAGACACATACTAAGAACCATTATTAATATTTCAGCACCAGTAAAAATTGAGCAGCGAATCAGCATATTAGAATGATTTCTGAATGATCATGTGACTGGAGTAATGATGCTGAAAATATTGAAATATTCTGAATAGAAAAAGTTATTTAAAATTGTAACAATATTTCACAATATTACCCTTTTACTGTATTTTGATCAAATAAATGCAGCCTTGGTGAGCAGAAGAGCCTTCTTTCAAAAACATTTAAATAAAAAAAATATTTGATCGATAGTGTTAGTGATAGAAATAAAGGCTCCTCATTGGTTTGTTGCAGAGCCTTAAAGGTTTAGACTCAAGAATATGTTGTATATGGTTGTTTAGAGAGTCAAAAAGCTCTTTATGTTACATGTTCTTCACATCAGCATGTTGGTTTCAGGAGGTTATAAATCACCATTACAATAAGTTGAATGTTTTGTGCTGATTTATTATATTTCAACTTGAGAGTTTTGACACAAAGTCCTTCAAACCATTATTTGCAGTAAATATGAACTGAAGAATTTAAAAAAGCACGGTAAAGCTCCCTGATCTTTACACCTTTAAAGTCCCAGGCCTTTCAGTACAGAACAAGAGAGGAGGATTTCACATGGCTTCGATTAAAGTAACACCAACAAAGTGGGTCATGTTGGCACAACATGGAACAAGAGACACCTAGTCAAAACACACTCCGAGAGCTTCAAAGTGAGCAGTGACGGCCAGCATGCAGTAGCTCACTAACACACAGATACTTCAGAGGTCTGATCAAGCCTCGGTTTCCCCAACACAAACAAAACCACCTCAGCCCTCTTACCAGACTTGCAACAACTCAAGTGTGTCATTTTACACAGGAATTAATAGCAAAACATCCTTAAGGAAGCTGAGGATTCACTGTTTATTACAGTAAAATACTGACAGCAGGGTTGCCAGCCTAGGCTGTAATTTTTTTCTAGAATTTCCCCGTATTCTGATTACAGTAAATTGCTGTATTTTTACTTGAATGTGTGTATTTGCTATATCTAGAGGTAGTACATGCATTAACTATTATTGTTGATATGACTTCATAAGTCTATTTTGCATATTGTATAAAGCAAAGCTTTGAGTTTTCCACAAGAGGGCAACACATTACACATAAGTGACCTCCAAAACAGAATTACTTGTAATGCTGAAATTGTTATGTGATGTACATGCAATGTTATATATTAACGTATAATACATTATGTTACCTGATATTAAGGTATATTGTGTTTACTGCGTGCACAAAGCATAATCTTTATGTTTTGCAGACACTAAAGGGTATTCATCACATAAACCTGTAATTTAAACATCTGAAACTATTTCAATGTATGAGAGAAAAAAGAGAGTGAAACTTGAAACTGTGTGTATTTTACATATCTTAGCATCATCTGAGGGTGTTTTACCTGCAATGGCAACACAGTTTTGCCTTTTTTTACGAGACTCGAGAGTAATACAAAATAATTTCACATTATATCATGGGAATTTTTAATAGAGGGCATGTTCAGTTAGAAAAGCGATAATTGCATAATGTTGCCTTTAGAAATTGTGCAAAGTTACATACAACATGGTTGTTCCACACTTTAAAAAGACAACACTAAAGTCACCGTCTGCTGAGTTGCATAAAGACTCTAAAGCCTCCACTTAAATGTAATTTTTACATTTACATAGTCACTGTAAATATACAAGCTTGATAAAAATTATCATTCTAGAAGAAAATTTCAAATGGCACTTAGAGGCTTTTGCATCTGAACTCTTCATATACACATATGAGCCAAAACATTATGACACCTGCCTAATATGCTGTTGGTCCTCCTGATGCTGCCAATCCAGAGTCCTGAAGGCGTCCTGTGGTTTCTGGCACCAAGACGTCAGAAGATCCTGCAAGTCCTGTCAGTTACACGATGTGGAGCCGCCGTGGATCAAACTTGACGGTCCAGCAATTAGATTGAGATCTGGGTAATTTGGAGGCAGAGCAACAGCTTGAACTCTTCATCATGTTCCTCAAAGCATCGATGTGTGGCAGGGAGTTATCCTGCTGAAAGAGCCACTTCCACCATTATCATGAAGGGCTGTTCCTGCTCTACATGTTCAGGGACACGTGTAAAATATACGTCCACATGAATGGCCGGACCCAGTGTTTCCCAGCAGAACATGCTCAGAGCTTCACTCCCTCAGCGATCCTGCTGCATCACTTCTCCAGGAGAGCGCCACACAGACACGGTCCACCAGATGTAAAAGAAAACGGGACTCATCGGACCTTCTTCCACTGCTTCAGGCTCCAGTTCTGATGCTCATTCGACGGAGGACGGGGGTCATCATAATCACTCTGATTGGTCTACGCAGCCTCAAACACACCAGAGTGAGATCCACTGTGTGTTTTGACACATTCCTCCCATAACCATCATTACAATTGTGTGACTTGTGCCACAGTAGAGCTTCTGCTGGCTCGGACCAGACGGGAATCCCTATCTGCTTCACCTGTGACTAGTCATAATGTTTTGGCTCACCAGTATGTGTGTGTGTGTGTGTGTGTGTGTGTGTGATGTTGTGGGAATTTATATCAAGGTTGACATTCAGTTGTCATTAACTGTTACTTTCTAGGTGAGCTTTCACTTCAATACCAGGGGCAGTTGAAATGAAAGGGGTCAAACTGTGTAGACCACTGGCATTATGTATTTTACTCTTATGTGCGTCATAAAGCAGTATCGACCCAGAAGTAAACACTACATGTGATTATCCTTGTTTACTTTACAGGGGATCTCCTCCCCGTAGCTCAAAATACTCCAATGCACAACTTCACTCATTTGTGAAGAAGTGATACAAGAATAACATATCCGTGACCCCATAAAATAAGTTTTATAGCTATTTTTAGGCTTTTTGCCTTTTATTTAGATAGGACAGTTGGTGGTCAGACAGGAAATCATGGGAGATGAGAGAGGGGAATTGGACCGGGAAAGGTCCTCGATCTGGGACTTGAACTTGGGTCTCACACGGCTGGCTCCAACCCCATTCGATACTTTTGTCACGATTTCACATCCCTGTTTGCTTGTTTCAATGTGGAAGCATGACAAAATACATCCAGATAAGGACCTTTGATCTATTGGCTCTGTATTACGTAATCAAATATGCATAATTTTCCTGCACAGCCCAGTGGGTTTGGTTGGAACTGGCATCTTTCATGAATAAAAGTGTGATCATCATAGAGGCTGACCAATGAATGACCTGGTGTGAGAATTACAGTGTTCCTCTGTATACTGGAAACTGAATGACAGCATAGGTCAGCATTCAGACTTACATCACTTCCTCTGATTTTTGACAAATCGCACAAAGCCAAACTTTCAAAGTGCCGTGACATCACTGAATACTTATAATAATGAATATACATGTCATACAAATGTCACACAAATTATGAGATAATGCATTCTAAGGGTAACTGTGACTCAGCAGAACAAAAGCAGCATTCATTCATTTATTACGTAACGTTTTGTATGATATCAACTCTTTTGTTTAGGTTTTGCTTCATATTACAGTTTTAAAATATAATATAGGCTATAACATTATCTTTTCATAGACATATCATTTCACTGCACTAAACACTTATATGTGTGTTGAACACAAGCTTTGCTGACATCAGAGCTGAACAGTATAGTTGGAAGTCTTCTTAATTGACAATGAATTACACGTTTGAACTGTAAGTACATTTTTATCAATAAGAATACAATTGCCAAAGTGCAGCGATCACACAGCGCCACCTAGCGACCACTACGACGAATTTGAATTGTAACCCTGCAACTTTCTAACTTCGAATTTTAGAACAATTTGCAAAACGATTTTGTCACATAAAGACTTATGATTAAGAGGGAACATAATTTGAAATCTGCTCATTAAGGACAAGATATTTCATGCAAGATTAACATCAGGTTTAAACGACGTATTTAAAGACAGCATTTTCTATAATGGGACTAGTTAGCCTATCTTCTCTGCAGTTCACAAAACACAATATGTAAAAAGAAAATATATAAATAAAAAAACAGTAAATTCATTATATTACGTTAAGCCTACTTGTGTCTAGTGCGCATGTGCGTAAGAGTTAAAGAGTTTCACGTGTTTTTTCCGATTTAAAAATGGGCAACTGGTGCTCATTTCCTTCATCGGATTATTTAATATGTTGAAAATGCAGATCATATGAAATTTATTAAAATTGCCAACTTTTGGTATTTTTGTGTGGGGCTTGTCAACTATGTAGGCGTAACTGTGGTGACTGTAAAAGAAAAACGTCTCATTCAATTTATTACATTTAGCCTAAATTAAAAAAAATAAGCAGTGAAGCGATTTTATTTCAAAATATTATTAATAAATAGATCCAGAATAAATAAATTGATCCAGTTCATCCGCCGAAACAGTTCTATTTCTATAGGCTAGGCTACATTAATTAGGCTAAATTATTTAATTTTCACTTTGCAATTTCAACGATAACGCGTTTAGTCATTAAACCATGTTTGCAGAAAATGCTAGAATGTTTTTTAAAAATAAATAAATAAACATTAACAAAGATTGTCGATTCGCCATTAGTCCATTTTCAAATATGAAAAGATTCAAAAACATGTCAACAAACAGCCCTTAACCAATGTTAACTTTCTTAATATGGAACTAACATGTTAATAGGCCTATTGTTAAACATTTTGTTTTTTAAAGATAGCTATAATTTTTCATGAAACGCAGTTCGAAAGGCTGTAACTCTTATGCACACTAACTCGAAATGTCTTTCTGAAATATAAGGAAGATTATTTTAAAATAAAGCGTTATGCATTAAAGATGCATTATAATAAAATAATAACATGGTGCATTTTGATGATTTATTCAGTCTTCATCGTCTGTTGGATGTCCAGCGGGGTGTGTTACCTTGTTCTCAGAACTGCCAAAGAGGGGAAATGCTTATCGATCGATCTGATAAGAGGACAATTTAAAGGCCAGTCGCAGAGCATTGCGCCAAAACAGAGCAATACAAGGAGATAGAGTGTGCAGGCTTCATGTGCAGAACAAGACTATTGCAGATAACTTAATAATGCTCATCTTACTCGTTGTCACTGTGTGTGGAAGCAGCATCGGCGTGGAGAGCCTCCCTTTGCCCGACTCTGGCCCACATCTGGCGAATGACTGGGGAGAAGCGGTCCGGTTCCGACACCTGTACGCGGCGCGGCGAGGTTTGCATCTGCAGATTCACACAGACGGAGGCATCAGCGGATCGCGCACGCAGAGCTCGGACAGTAAGTCATAACACAGCAGATCACTGCCGCTTCACGTAGTCGTAGGCTATATGGGTCAATGACAACTGAGGATGTCCGAGATGACAAAGAGGAGACATCTTTTAAAAAAACACTATTCAAAACACGTGCGTTGATTTATATATAAATCAACGCACGTGTTTTGAATAGTGTTTTTTTAAAAGATGTCACCTCTTTGTTATCTCGGACATCCTCAGTTGTCATTGACCCATATAGCCTAACTATGTTGATTTCCATCATTAAAAAAAAAAACATGCTACATAGGTCGAAATGTCAAGTGGTGCAACCATCACAGAAATTTAATTGCTCGTACCATTTATACACCAACAATAGTTTTTGCGTATAAGCAGTTTACGCGTGCATATGATACGCACTTTATGGCGTGTAATACGCACGCACTCCACACCCCTAATCCTACCCAAGGGGTTTACAGTGCGTAGGCATTTGCACGCAAAAACCATGTTTGGTGTATAAATGGCACGAGAAATAAAATTCGTGCAAAAGATACGCACTTTCATGAGATCGTGTTGTTTATTTTCAGCCTTTCCGATTTTTTTCTTTATTACATCCGCACATAGGCCAATCGGTTTTACGTTAAACTTTAAACAAAAAAAAAACAAAATGACTGGAGTTTTAGTCATAGAAAAGTTGTAGTCAAGTAATTTATTTCTATGAATTGCATTTATTATATTTTTAGGCATAAAAAAAAATTGTGAATAATTTTCATTAATGGATCCGGACCAAAACTCACGTCATGTCATTTACTCAATACGTCACTCCCGGATGTCATGCATTATTAGGCTATTTATCTAAAAATATATATTATAATTTTTGCAACATGCACTATGCATTTTGAACGGCAACTTCAATAAATAGCCTATCTGTGAGCTGACCAGTAATGTGTAAAATCAGATTTGCAGCTTAAATTATATATATATATTTAGCTGAAAATTATTATTTACTTTTATTGCAATATATTAAAATGGTATATTGTTTCCTAAAGGTTTGGTTGAGATAAGTCCGGTGGACACAGGCAGTGTTGCCATTAAAGGAGTTGCAAGCTCCCGATTTCTCTGCATGGACAGAAGAGGGAAACTGTATGGATCGGTAGGTCTGACAATCAGAAGTAATACAGATGTATAATAAAGATGTGCATTCTTAAAAAGTAAGCTTCTTTATTTGTATTAACGATTCTAGAATATCTACTGAAGAAGCTTGAACACTGGTTGGTGGTTTTAGGGGCCGTTCACACAGAACCACTGCTACATTTCCATTGTTTTTCAATAAACATGCGCTAGACGGACGCATTTAACCATTGTTGTTTTTGCAGCATTACACGCAAACAAGTCCAACTTAAACTTTCTGTGTGAACCTGCCCTAAGGTTGTTGATTTTGCTTTGTTTTTTGGCACGCTTGTGCACTTACAGAATAGCATTCTTGGAATCTAATATGCTACTAATAGTAGGCCTATATAAAAGAAAATCTGATATTTTACAATTTCCTTCACAAAATTGCTTCAGAGTGCACGATTTTGATTCCTGACCACAAGATTATATCCACTATTTCAAAAACGGTAGAGTTAAGGTACAATGTGTAGACAGAGGTCAACTGAGGCTATATGTTTTTAGATTATCTCCTTTTAGAACAGTGATGTGCATATTGCAAAAAAATTATTCTTAGAGAGTGCAACATTGGCACTCTGCCACCAATCATAATAAAACTACACACATTCGTCAGAGACAGATAACCTTGTTGTGCTAAGGTCACCTCGCGATGTCCTCTATGACTGAGGAAGTGTAGACAAGCCGATTTCGCCACAGACATCTAGCTCTGTTGACATTATGTTCTGGTCATGGGTCATTCCTCCCATCTGACGTTAAAACCCAAGAACATTATAGGGCAGGACCAACAATGGTGACCAGCATATAGCCAAACTCCAAAATGAATATGAGTAAATATCTTGGTTTTCTGTCCTTCTCTATTAAATACTGAACTGGAATGTGTAATACGTGCCTAGCCAAAATTACCACAAATTATAAATAGTGCACAGTATGGTTTGAGTGCTTGACTTCTCATTTTACTTGATTGACCAGAACATGCAAAAAATGATTCTGTCCAAATAGGCTGATTTGAGTGGTGTCATTGCAGCAACCTTTGCCCATGGCGGGGGATGTTTGCATAGCTAAAACCTCATTGAAAAGAAACAGCAATAACAACCTTGGCCTCTCCATGTGGTGCAAACAGCTATCAATAAACCTTAAAACACTCGCAGGGCAGGGCAGGGCCATGACACATCCATACTGTGATTATATGCACAAAAAAAGTGTTCGGTTTTCATGTTTTTGTCGTTTCTTTTGTTTGCCAGCACACTTACTCTAAGGAGGACTGCTCTTTTCTGGAACGCATCCAGCCAGACGGCTACAACATCTACATCTCGAGCAACTATGGAGTCCTTGTGAACTTGGCTAAGTTGCACAGTAAAGACGCGACTGCAGCATCGCAGTTTCTGCCCATGGTGAACACACTTTCCCAGGAACCCACCGAACGCCACTCAGGGGAACAGCGCTCTCCCGTCGGCCCCGGACAGGACCATCAGTTAGGCCTTGAGATAGACAGTATGGACCCTTTTGGAAAGATCTCTCAGATTGTGATCCAGAGTCCCAGTTTCAACAAAAGATGAGGAGTGAACAATCACTTGTGGATGTTCGAAGGAAACGACCCCGACGTCGAGAAGCAGAATCAGTCCTGTCGTGAACCAGAGCACAGGGCCAGACTCTCAGAAAGAGCTGGAAAGTCCAGAAAAAGAAAACTGCACACTGGACACAGTCACTGGAAAAACGTAGTGTTACAGACTGCACACAAACAACAAGAAAATCACTCCAAATGTTAACGGTGCACCACCAGCGCGATGCATTTATTTATTTTTTCTAGTTTTGTTTGTGATGACCTTGCTCTCTAATTATTGTTTAAAATTGTATAGTTTTATAGTAAAAAATATTTTTTATCTTTTGTATTATTTTTTATACAGTTATTCTGAAAGATGACATTCTACAATGGTTATATAAGCAAGGATACGATCTAAATTACTTTGAAATCTAATAGCTTAAATGTGGTTAAATGGTTTTATTAACAAGACTTATAAATATAAGCATCATCTCTTCCTCTTTCATTAGCAAGACTTCAAATTTATATATTTTTTTCTTGACACTGTTGAGACTGCATGATATTGCAAGGTAGGCTACTTCCACAAAATACTGATGAATATTGTAAATATTTGTATGTCTGAGAAACAGCAGAATATATTCCCAATGATGCCCTTGAATAACAGGTTTTTGTAACGTTGTGGCTCCCTCTACTGGCAAATAAGTGATTTGCATTTTGAGATAATGGTGTTAAAGGGTTATTAGTTCACCATAAAATTAACATTTTGTCTCACTCTCATGTTGTTCCAAACCTGTATTCTTTCTTCTGATGAACATAAAATAAGTTGTTTTGAAGAATGTCGGTAACCAAACAGTTTTTGGACCCGATTGACTTCCATAGTATTTTAGTATTCAGAGTATTCTTCAGTCAATGGGGACGAACAACTGTTTGGTTACCAGCATTCTTCAAAATATCTTCTTTTATGTTACACACAGGAAAGAAACATATACAGGTTTGAAACAACAAAAGGGTGAGGAAATTATGTCAGAATTTTCCTTTTTGGGTGAATCCCTTTAAATGTAATTTAGACTAAAGTGCCTCAGTTAACAACTCAATCTCAAGTCACACAGAGCCCATGTATGTATAGAGAAGAGAAAACATGAGAGACGGCCTACAGAGAAATACTTATCACAAAAAAAGAGATACCCCAATAATATATGCAACAGTGATTTACGTGTGAAGTAGCTAACTGTCTCCTATATCATAACTCTCTGTATACTGTAATGTCAGCTTTGGGCCCATGCTATCACTATATAATGTAGTGCAAGCACACAAACTACATGTATTAATGACTTGAATTGTTTTAGAAGTAAGTGCTTCTATATTTTTTTATTGTAGGGTAACCGAAGTAGGTTGTTGTTGTTTTTAACTTTTGCTGTACTGCTAAAATACTTTCCAGAACATGTGCTTTTTTTGTTAGTCATGTAGGCTAATGCCTTTATCTATCTACAAACAAAATAAAATAAAATGTACATAAATATTTCACATTTTCCACAATAAATTGTTGTAGACTATAGGAGCAATACCGGGTTCAGTTTAAAACACTCATTTGTGTTTTAAACTGGTTCAACATGAAAAAATAGATTTTTAAGATTAAATTTGTGTTTTAAACTCGTTCAACATGAAAAATAGATTTTTAAGATTAAATTTGTGTTTTAAACTGGTTCAACATGAAAAAATTGATTTTTAAGATTAAATTTGTGTTTTAAACTGGTTCAACATGAAAAAATTGATTTTTAAGATTAAATTTGTGTTTTAAACTGGTTCAACATGAAAAAATTGATTTTTAAGATTAAATTTAAGTGAAATATGCTGACATATTTTATACTCCTGATTGTTTTCAAAGATTTTTAATGTATCCATGTGCACAGGGCCTAAAATTAACACTTGCCAAGCGCCAAATATATGAAATATGAAAAGGAGTCAATTGCTAGTTGGATGGTAATGCAATGTTGAACGCATGGTGGGCCAGTGCTGCATCATCACAGAAGTTTAAGCCTATACAAGCGCAAGAAAACACAAAAGGAAACTAAATACGATAATCACACAATGCAAACATCATAATAATAACAGCATCCTAAAAATCCTGCACTGTGTCGTTAATGTTAATCAAACAACAAAAGAAAAAGAGAAATCACTCACTGCTCTTGTCTGAATAACTTTTTCAACTTTAATAAGGATTATGTTTAATTTATACAGTGAAGATTAAGCAATGTTATTTTACATTTGATTAGCCTACTTTCCTAAATGTCTGTACCTGAAAACTACCATTAGACCTTCCCAGAAAGCACAGTTTAGGCTATTTCAGGTGTATCTGTTGTATTTGTTTGAGCAGTTACTGTTTATTTCTCTTTAATAATGTTTCAAACTAGGCTAGTTTTAGCTGTGGTATCGAAACGGAAATAGAGAATTGTGACTTTTCACTGGTATCTAAAATTAGGCTGTCATATGTTTCATGGTTGGTAAAAAATATGAATGGACTGTAATAAAGAGGTCACTGGCCGTTCAAAAAGTTAGTTTTAGGCCTTGCACATGGCATAAAAAGTGGCAGTGCTATGGTTTTGTGACTTAAATACGCTGTAATAATTTTCAAAGTGGTGTCAGATATACAGTAGGCCTATACACTGTCCCATATTAATTCAGAAAAATATGAGACCACATATTTATCCTAAAATTATGATCCGTCAACAACTGATTTCCTGAGCGAACTAGGATGCTAGCATGTCCCAAAAAACATTGAATGAAGAACTCAAATTACAAATTAATTAAAACATTAAAAGTTAATTTTCATGACAAGACACTAATAACAATTACATCACAACCAAAGAAGAGTAGGCCTAAGGAAACTAATGAATCTGATTGACACGATACGCACCTGAAAAGAGGGCTTCAGTGAATCTCGCTAAATGTAAAGCTACGAATACGTTCTGCGTATTTCTTTTAATTTATAACCAATGCGAAATCTCACTTATTTTATATCAAACATAAACATTATTAAATGAACCGTGGCTTAGTTTTGCTTCCCTTCCAGAAGACGGCGCCGTAGTTCACATGATCAATACCAACATCCGGGCAACTGGAACGAAGAAGAGATTAAGTCAGGAAAGACTTCGGGATTTCTTTTACTGTCTGTTTTCGGGATAGATAACCAAATCGAAAAAATGGCTTTTGTGTCCAATGGTGATGATTTATTTGACCCCATTATCATGGCCGATAACAGGTAAAGCAACGGTAAACAGAAACAACTGCTGCGTCACGTGATGGTGTCTTCGTTTCTCTCAGTAGTTTATTGTGTCAGTGGGTTTAGTTCAGTCACTGTAAATGTTTTTAAATGTGTTTAGGCTCATAAATGCTCTCTTGGTTTAGGTTTCATGTTGAAGGTTATCAGGAAGGGTTTGAGGAGGGAACTCGACAGGGAACCATCGAGGGTCGAAACCACGGGCGGCTGCACGGGGCCAAACTCAGTGCTGAGGTGAACTATGGACTAACACACACACATGATGGCATATTCAGTGGCTTTACATGGAAGAAATATCTTTAGGACGCTAGCAATAAATCTCTTTACAGGTTTCACATCTTTTCAGTATTCATATTGACTGACTCTTCTGGAAAAGCAGTGTCAGGGGGTTTTCTCTTGTGTTGTTATTTCAATGGCTTTTGAACAGGCATTGTGACATGCAGTGATTCATCTAAAACTTTTTACATCATTTATATAGATGTTGTTATTATTATAGATTTTCCTTTCCTTTGTTCCTTTGTCTTATTTCATATTATTATTATTATTATTCATGGAATTTATTGAGAAACATCAAAAATATCTACAATACTACCAGTAAATTGTTTGTAATAATTCAGTGTTTTTCTACTGTTTTTATTTATTTAAATAAGTCTCTTGAGCTCACCAAGGCTGCATTTATTTGATGACAAAATACAGTTAAAATTGTAGATATAATTAATATATTTTAAAATGTATTTTATTCCTGAATTTTCAACGCCATTACTCAGTCTTTATGATCCTTCAGAAATCATTCTAATATGCTGATTTGATGCTCAAGAAACATTTCTGATTATTCAATGCTGAAAACTGTTCTTGCTGCACAATATTTTTGACCGTGATAGACTATAATTCAAAAGTTTGACCATAATTCAAAAGTACAATTAAAAATAAATAAATAAATAACTTTTATTCAACAAGGATGCGTTAAATTAATGAGACCAAATGTGACAGTAGAGCAATTTATAACGTTACAAACAGTTTCTATTTCAAATTATTTTGAAATGTTTATTCATCAAAAAAAATCATGTTTCCACAAAATTATTAAGCAATAAGAATAGATTTTTTTTTAAATTAAAGCAATTAAAATATATATAATTTTTTTTAATAGATAACTGATCATAATATAATAGGCCTTATTAATAATCAATAACCAATAATAAGTGAGCAGCAAATCAGCATATTAGACTGATTTCTGAAGGATCATGTGACACTGAAGAAAGTTATTTTATATTGTAATAATATTTCCCAATATTGATGTATATTAAATTAATGCAGCCTTGGTGTGCAGAAGAAAATCTGAATTATTCCAAACTTTTGACTGTTACTGTCTATTAAATTAAAAGTGTGTGCAGAACATGGAATTAATACAGTTTTAATACATCACATTTTTATGCAAACTTTAATAAACTTGTTACTGTGAAAAGGTAAATGCATTAAATGTCCTATTTTTCCAGGTGTCTTTTTATAATGGATTTGCTCTTGCATGGAAATGTCTCCTTCAAAATGACAGTAATGTTAAAGCGAGGTATGTTCTGCAGCACACAACAAAGGAAACGAAGCAAATGATTAATCTGCCTGCTAACTTTCAGAGTTTCTCCTAGAAAAAGGCTGAAAGCTATGGAGTCTTTGATCGGAGTGATCCAGAACTTCCCGTACGAAGACCCTCAGTATGAGAAACTTCAAGAGGACATGGAGAGAGTGCGTGCCAAATTTAGACAGGTAATCTCTTTAACCATATCGCACTTTATTTTTGTTTTTCAAATTAAGAATATATTTTTTTGTTTTTTGTATTCATTAAAATGACATCTACCTCACCTCTACAGGTGTGCTCTTTACTGAACCTGTCAACAGACTTTAGAGAATATGTGCGTGGATCAACAGGAATGTCTTTCTGAGGCCACAGGAGTCTTCCAGCAGTCGTGGCAAACTCATGATGATCATCTGCAGACGCCGCCGCTCGAGATGAGGCAGTTTTTGGTGTTCACATGCAGTGTGTGTACAGTGTGCGGACCGTCTGTCACTCTCACTGGAGTTGTACGGCAGTTCTTAATACTGAATTCTAGACAACACTCACTGGTAGAGTTTGACTGGTATTCTTGGAGTTTGGTGGTTTTAAAGTGAGATTTAAAGGGTGAAATAGTATATTCGTATACAAGACAAACCAAAGTTAATGTCTTTATAAGAATATTCCATCTTGCAAATTTTTTTTTACAAATATTTTTTAACCCTTCCAGCGTGCAGAAGGATGACTTTAATCTGTATATGAAGGTGTATTTATGCATCTTTAATGGACAGTGCTGTTCAAAGAACTCCATCTTGTGGTGAAATTGGAGAATAGTTCTTGCAGTTATGTGGCTCCGCCTGCTGGTGAACTGCAAGTACAGTACAATTGTCACTTTTGAATTAGAATAATAAATGGATAAACGTAGCTTAGACAGTTTTTGCTGGAGATGCTGTTCAAGTTTTGACTTAAAAGGCTTATTATTAGGGAACAATTGTTATATAATTAGGATAAATGTATAACAATTATTTTTATCTTTAAAGGAAATGTTTTTTGTATAACTGTGTTAAATGGTTTTGAATGGAAAAACAAATAAAGTTAAAAATAAAATAAAATGCAGGTCTTTATTTCAATATAAAATAAATGATCCACATTTGTTATCTATTTGGTTGTAAAGCTGTCTAAATATGATCCTTATATTTTATTGATAATAATTATAACTTTTACAAATTATTATTGTTGTTATTAATACTTAATGTTACATGTTGTTGGTCTTTTATTAGTTAAAGATGCCTATTGTATTAGGTCTCCTTTAGATATTTTAATATCTATTATTGAAGATCATATAATTAAGAGCTGTTGTATTTAAGTGATTTAATATTACACACACACACCTGCTGTTTTCAGAAATCTTAGTCACACCAAGGACAAAAACTAAAACGATAAATATATAGTTTTAAAGCCCCAATGATTACTAATCTTTGATCACCATAATGACATATCTTATAACATGTCTTCATGCCTCAAAATAGCTTGCCTTGCCTCTCTACACTTGTCTGGTGGTTCTATGAATATGCAAATGAGCCCCGCCTCCAGTTGATCTGATTGGTTACAAGGTAGTTTGTGACGTCAGAAACACCAGCGATTTCAAACTCCTTTGGTTCACTGCAGTTTTAAGGAGAAAATACTCAGCAATGGTGTTGATATGAATTTGCACATAGTTTGTCTTAAACCACATTAAAAACACCACAGGCATATAAACAACATTAAAAAATTGACTTTCTTTCAAGTCATCCTAAAAAGATTGACAACCAATCAGAATCCATCCTGCACCCAAAAACCGCAGCGCATGCTTAGAATAAACAGAACGATAGTTATCATTCTAGTTATCGTTCTGTGTGTGAAGTTGTGAACAGGCCTTTAGTTGACAGCCCTGAATCCTCAGATATTCCTCGGCCGGGTTCCTCAGTGCTGTTTCAGGGGTGGTCAGCAGACAGTTTTCCTCCCCTCTCCTGGGCCCAGAACAGTTGCTGTGGCCGTAACAATGCAGTGGTGGGGCCCGTGCGAGAGGCCAGGGGGCTGCGCGACGCTCTCTGGTTTTGTTCTGCTCCTCTCACACTTGAAGCCTGAGGTGCAGATCAGAATTCAGGCAGACAGGAGTTGGCAGCGTATTAGAGGGTGTTTCTGGAGATGGCAGCTGGTCTACGCCGTGGGCAGCAGCAGGTAAACACCAGGCTCCTGAGCACTGACAGATAAAACCCTGCTCTTCCCTGAAGACCTGCTGCTACATCAGTCTTGTTCTGCTGTTTGGAGTCATACAAGGTTTGGTTTAGACATTAATTGGAAGCCAGAACTACACATATTATAAAGTGACCCCAAAAAGCACTGGACACTGAATATCGTTGCATTAGAAAATAACATCAAACCAAGTGTCCTCTGAGCCGTTTTTGCTTTAAAATTACCATGAAATGAATATGCATAATTCTTACCTTTTTATGGAATGTTGCAGTATTATAATTTATTTTTTTTTTTTAATTCATGTGCCCTCGTAATCTTCAGTCAAAATAACTTTCAGAAAAATCTCTTCTCTGATGGCTTGTTTACTGGAGTGAGGGCGGGGCAACCTGTCACTCACATGAGATCAACCAATAGCAAAACACAACCATCCAATCAACTCCCAGTTTCACAAAATCAAGCCCCGCCCAACATTTGTTCTTGCTGTTTCACTAGTAGTAGTTCAATAGTAAAGAAAAGACTATTGCAACATCCGTTTAATGCCGACTTCAAAACAAGTGGGTGGTTTTAGTTGATGTATGAAGTCAGTTCTCAAGTTCACGAACCATGAATGTGTTCCAGTAATATTTCACAACCAAAAACTGTCACACTATCTATTGTTTCGTCATCCACATCTTTATCATCCTTCTTGAGAAATGTTTTGCTTGAAAATGTCCTTGTTCTGTCCTTCTTTTCTTGGTTTGATGTTTTGGTATGGTATCCACTATAATGATTTAAAGGGTTAATTCACCCAAAATATCCCATAATTTACTCACCCTCAAGCCATCCTAGGTGTATGACTTTCTTCTTTCAGCCAAACACAATCTGAGTTATTAAAAAATATCCTCGCTCTTCCAAGCTTTATAATGGGAGTTTTTGAAGCCCAAAAAAGCACATCCATCATAAAAAGTGATCCATACGGCTCCATAAAGGCCAGAAATAAAGGCCTTCTGAAGTGAAGCCATGTTTTTTTATCAAGGAAATATCCATATTATTAACTTTATAAAGAGTGACCTCTTTTCACAAACTTTTGGAGCCACTATCCACTTAATTTTGCAACGCTGAAGTAAGCTATTTTAGATGGAAATAACTAAGAATAGCATTAAATAGTAAGTGCAGTAAACGGTTAAACTATTTGCGCTACAAACCAGTGTGTTTATAATTATGACAATGCATTCAAATAATATAAAAAATACCAGTTTGCGATATCAAGCAGGATAACAAGCTATTTCGCACTGCTAAAATAACTAAGCGAATGCCACCGGAAGCCTCACACATTTCATACACAAATGGCCGCACCTGCTTGTACATTAAAAATAAATGTGGATATATGTTTAAGAAATAGTCATTCACAAATGATAATTCTGTCTTCACTTACTCAACCTCTGTCATTTCAAACCTTATTATGAACGAGTGTGTTTTGGGATTGAAATGACATTGATGCCACTGGCTTTCTTTGTATGTAGGTAATATTTTTTTCTTCTGCTGAAGAAAGAGTCACACAGGTTTGGAACGACGTGACGGTGAATAAATGATGGCAGACAGGGAACTCTCCCTTTAACATTTTGTTTATTCTGCTCAAATATTAGGATCTATGAGTGGCTGTAGAGTCAGGTGTCTCTATCGTTTGTCATGTTTCTCAGATATTGTGTGTGTGAGCGAGGGAGAGACTAATTCCAAATGCAGAACAGAAGAACATGAACTTGGGGGGTGTAAGACAGAGGGCTGAGTCTGTGAAAGAGAGTTAGAGGAGCAATGTTTCTTTGGTTTCCTTTCAGTTGTGGAACAGAGTGGATGGGGCCAGCGAAAGGGAGGGAGGCCGAGAAAATGAAGCAGGACGCTGGAAGGTTTCAGAAAATGTTCAGGAATTTCAGGAGCAGGTGGCGAGTGGTGACATGAAAGGAGGACGTGACAAATGCAACCGACGGGCACTTGAAAAAAAAAGGCCCCAAGTTGAATGGTGGCATAGTATCTCCCTTTTTTGCCTTGGTGCCTCATACCCCCCACTCTTTCCCTCACACACACACACACACACACACACACACACACACACACACACACACACACACACACACACACACACACACACACACACACACACACACACACACACACACACACACACACACACACACACACACACACACACACACACACACACACACACACATACACACACAAGCTCCAATCTCAGCATTGAGCTGCTCGCTTCCTCACATGGTTCATGATGTGGATGATAAATGCGCAATTCCTATTCACAGCACAGACAAGAAAGGTTCAGCCACTTCACTCAGATGGGGGGGGGGGGGGCATGAGTGAGGCTGGTCGAGTTTTGGCTAGTCGTCATATACTGTACACGCTAATATAACATTTCACTTCTGATGTAATGATCTCAATGAGCGCTGACAACATGATGGCCGTTCATGGCCGTTTCACACTGATCAGAGTCGCTGTAGACCTGAATATGATCATCTGTGTCTTGAAAATGAATGGAGTTTTAAAAAATATCTTTGACTCTAATGAGAGATTTGTAAAATTAACTTCATGCTATCTTTTTCACCAGGAAGTATCTATTGGTAAATAATCACCAGAATAAAACAAATAGCAAAACAATGCCTTATGATGTCATCTTAGGCGAGCTTTGCAGCTTATCCGTGAAAATCACAAAACTCTTCTAAATAAAGGGTTTTGCAGTGATGCCAGAAGAACCGGTTTAATAACCAAAAGAAACTTTTTCCACTATAAAGAAACTTGTGGAATGCAAATCTTCCATGGATATTAAAAGTTCTTTGTGGAACCATCAATGCCAATAAAGAAAAGGAGTAGATATATAAGATAGATAGATAGATAGATAGATAGATAGATAGATAGATAGATAGATAGATAGATGATAGATAGATAGATAGATAGATAGATAGATAGATAGATAGATAGATAGATAGATAGATAGATAGATAGATAGATAGATAGATAGATAGATAGATGTGGGCCAGATCGATATCTATCTATCTATCTATCTATCTATCTATCTATCTATCTATCTATCTATCTATCTATCTATCTATCTATCTATCTATCTATCTATCTATCTATCTATCTATCTATCTATCTATCTATCTATCTATCTATCTATCTATCTATATACACTATGTTGCTGTCTGGGTTGTGGGTGTCAGTTGTTTAAACGTTCATAATCATGTGATGAACTACATCTTCGGTTACTCTTCTTGGAGTAACTGTTTCTTGAGTGAATTCAGAATAGCCTAAGCATACTACCCTCACTAAAAATTGTAAGAGTAGCCAGTACTTAGTTCCGAATTCAACCAACTAAGCAGTTTTTAGTAATCCTAAAGACCCAGATTAGCCGGTTCAGATCCAGATCCTCTAAAATCACCTTGACACCAGTTTGTTATGGTACTGACAAGATCTATAGATTAATTTGTTTCCTGATCTGGTTTATTATTTTATGGAATGCAGTGACATTCATACTTTTTGGGGACACTATAAATTCTGCTTCACCTTAATGCATCAAAAGTCTTCTTGCAACTTTGATCCGAAGCACATCGCTTATTTCTGTCACAGTGAGGCATTTACAGATCAAATCTTGCGGACACATCGGGCCGCATTTTAAATTGTATGATTTAGTGAGATCACGTGAGGTGCTAAACCTGGCATGATAATCTTAAGAATATCTTGTAGTGTGTGATGCGTCATGATTTTCAAATGTTGTAGTGGTTGCATGTTTCAGATTTGAATTAGATTTGAGATTAGCCACCAATTAAGCAAAACATAAAATAGTTACAAATTCCTGTGAGATTGTGTTGGTGGGGCCAATGTAGGCATATAGTCTTGAGGTATGGGCCCTACATGGGTTTGTCCATGGGTTTCATGCTGTCCCTTAGCTCCAGTATGGGCCGGCATGCACCCATGGACAAACCCACGATAGGGCCCATACCTCAAGACCATATCGTACCTACCCAGATTCTCAGATCTTCGGCTAATGTTCTGGCAAACGTTCTTCCAATAGCGTTAATATTGTTCGTTCAAAGTTATCTGGTCTTTTAAAATGTTATGAAAACGTTGTCGCAAAAAACCTACTTGTACGTTGTTCATGGAACTGTTTTTCTGAAATGTTTTAATTGGACGTTCTCCTTCATCAAAAGTTATATTTCCATAATGTTAACAAAATGGAATGTTTCCTTGACGGCCGTATAACCAACAAAATACTTTTGAAAAACTGGATGTTTTGAACATTCAGAAATAACATTTTTTATAACTTTTCATAACAGAACGTTCTTATGAAACGGCGGTCGGCCATCGGGCAATACTGGGCCGTTTTTGATCGTTGGTCGTCTTTGTTTTTTCAGCATGTTCTGCAAAGTTATCTCTAGTCTGAACTTTTTTTGGGCCGATTCAGCATGTTGAATCAGTGTCGAGCCGTCGGTGAGAGAGAGAACTCTGATTGGCTGTTCAGTTTAGCAAATGAGTCAGTGCACGAGACTAAACGCGAAAGTGATGAAAGCGAGCAAAGAAGTCAAGATGGTACAGACTGTTATAATTTTACGTCATCTTGCCTGAGCTTTGATGATTGATATTCAAAATGATATGGAATTTCTTGCTTTGTTTACAGTTTGTATATCTGCAGTTTCAGTTTCCATTTTTGAACGATGAAAATATAGCTGACTATTGATGATACCCGCTGATATAGTTGTTTCCTTACAAGCAAGCACATGCCTTTAGTCCCTTTGGTGTGTTCAAGCGCAGCTTTTTATCCGAGACGCAACTGACGAGAGGAGAAAGCTGTTAGCTTTCGTCGCCACTAGTTCTCTGTCCTGAGCTATAGAACATTTTTTTGTTATCTGAGTACATCACTGTACCGTGAAAAAGTTGGCTGGGAGACTATTATGCACTTTTCACACTTGAACAAAGTTTAGTATTTGCATGCAGCCACAATGTCAGATCTTGGAAAGGCAAACCTTCGAAAGGTAGCAATTTAGCCTTTTGGAACAGTGTGTATGAGGGGAGCAATGTGGCTCCTTCATCTGAAACCGCAGACACTGAGATGCCAAAAGCCAAAGACACAGTATTATCTCAGACCTCAGTCAGTAGCGTAGGTGCGTGAAATAGTCCGAGTTCTTTCTTTCTTGCAGTCTCCTCACTGATGTCTGCAGTGTGTTTCAAAACACAACATCAAAGACTGTCTGTCGGAGTGCCAGATAATACTTTGACAATAAAAGAAGGGTTTCACCTGCTTGATACATGAGAGAACAGCGTTTATTTACTCAACAGACCAATCCTTTCCCACCTCAGCAAGGTTCAACATTCACTTCCACAAAAATATAGTTCATTTCTGAATCTGCTTGAGCTGTGCACATCAAACATATATATCTTCAATATCCTGGTTCATTAATATTTTGTAAATCAAGAGCATCCTGTTTCCAGCTGCTCATCTTTGAAGGCGTTTGACTCAAAGAACCTGACTATCTTTTTCTTACTATGCAATTGCTGATATATTTAATATCTTAAGCATTTAGTTTTCCATGCCATAAGGGTGAATTAAGAGAAATTGGGCCATATTCCCAGCAAACAAAAATATGTTCTAAGAACGTTTTGCTAATGTTGCCATTACCTTATTTCTGAATGTTTGCAGAATGGATAAAACATCCAGTTTTTTTTTTTGGGTTATGTTAATGTTAAGGGGACATTCAATTTTGCAAACATTATGGGAATGTTATGTTAAATGGAATTTAAATGTTCTCTAAACATTCTGACACAAGTAGTGACATTTAAAAATGTTCCATGAACAATGAATAAATAATGTTTTTTTGTGCAAACGTTTTGAGAACATTTTTAAAGACAACTTTGAATGAACGTTTTCTTAACGTTACTGGAAGGACGTTTGTTCATAACCTTGGGGGAACCTTGCCAAAACGTTAATGATGGGTTAATATTTAGCATTTCTTAAGGTGTTTGTTGAAAGACATTTTGGTTACACGTTGTTTTAAGGTGTTTAAACCTTAATATTACAATCTGTAAGTACAGGCTGTTCCATAACTTAGTTACATGTTAATTACATGTTGTTACATGTTATTACAATGTCTACTACTAAGTAATTAATTAAGTAATTACTCTGTATCACGAACACCGTAAAATAAAGTGTTACCGGATTTGGTTGAGGGTTAGTTGCGTGTAATTATGCATAATTTACTGTTATTACTATGGTAAGTACATGTAACATATGTAACAAGGACTCTGTAAAATGAAGTTACCGACATTTTTCATGCTTATTAGATCAAAATATATCAATAATAAGTGGTCTAAATAAATTAGACCCATTTTTTTATTTAATGAATGACTATCAAAATCATTAGCCTGATAAAACAATAAAATGTCATGACTTAAAGCAACACCATGGAACTTTTCCTCTTCGGTCGACCTACTGATTGGAAACGAAATTGTCCATTTACCGCTGTCGTAAATAATTTAGCCTAGCGTCGCACGCACGCTCGCTGTTTATCCAGCACCGGCTGTAGAATGAGCGATGTCCACAGACAAGGTAGAGTACATGATTTCATGAAATGTTGATGTATTGCGACATCAGAAACAAAGAAAAACTAAATAATGACTATTGTAACGCTTGACGTAAAGCAAGTCAAATATGTAGTTTCCTTATGTCTCATTCGGACTACAGAAACGCGACCCGGTCTTGCAAACTTGCATAGTGTGGTTATAGCAGATATAGGACCGCAAAGCGAATCCAGAAGTGCCTTTCACCCTGTTATGACTTGATGAACCACTGATAAGATTTTGGAAACATTATTTTAAGGTAAAAAATGTTCCATAGTGTTGCTTTAAAGGGATAGACAATGAAAGCCTTTCATTGTATGGACACAAAAACATAATTCTTAGAGTTTGGAAATGTAGGGGAGAGAAAACAAAGACAGAATTTTCTATCCCTTTAACGTTTAGCATCAAAAGCTGTGCAAGCACAATACAAATACAAATCACGCAAGACGAGTGGTTTTTGAAGCTCAAGTTTTATTCTAGTTAACCTCATGTCTAAGATGGGTCAGCAAGATTGTGCATTTCAGACCAGTGACCGGTTTGTGAACAATAAAAACAAAAATCAAACATTGTATTTCAGGATCACCACATTTTGATCCTTGGGAATGAATACCATATTGAACTAAAAGACTACAGGTTTGAGACACAATGCCAAGCTTTTATCATGTGGGGATGGGAGGATGCAGTCAATCACTTCTCAATTCCCCTCTAAACACATTCAAGAGAAAAGCTTGGGACCTCTACGGTCTCCTTTCCTCGATTGCATGACAGTCTCTTGGCGTGTGTTTGTGAATCGCACCGATATGCATGCTAGTTTTCATCATTCAGTTGAATTTCCACCTTGAGGTAAAAATAAAAGATTCCTGATACTACAGAGGATAATATATCTGTGTCCCCTGGGTCCTGTGATCCCCTCTCCCATCATTCCTAGCTTATCGCCACCGCATCTCTTTCAGCAAATCACTTCTAGACTCAATACAAACATATAGCAGCACCATGTCAAAGGCTGAAGGGAATGAAACTAACCAACCAACCAACAAACAACCGAGTGAAGAATCCCATGAGTACTGAATGTGTGGCTCTTTACAAGGATACCAATTTGATGGATTTATGCAAAAAAGATGAAGGGAAACATCACTGCTGATTGTAGCTGCGTCACATTTATTAAGACAACGTCTCGATGGGGGACATACCAAGTCTCCTGAATTCAGAACAAGACAGGCAGCCACTTATACATGAACATCTGCACTGTTAAATTACTACAAGACAAAACTATGGCTTTGCAAGTACACATGGCAGTCACACACGGTGTCATTTTTCAAATAAAAGCTTCATTAACTCATCAAGATGGGTTAGAAGGGACTTAAGTCTCCTTTGATGAAACAGCTAAAAAACTCCAAAGAGTTTATGGCACCAATTCCATTCAATGTGCTTTCTAATCGCTCGCATCAGGACCCAGTAGGATGATGATTAACATGTTTAACATTTACATTTTACAACAGGACTAACAGGCAAAACAATCAAATAAAATAACAATAGCACTAAAGAAAAAAAAAATCCCAGACTAAATCAATGCTAAATCACGACTGTAGTTTGAGGTATTGTGGGTATAACAGGAACATTTGACTATTTTTTTCATCTGCTTTTTGTTGTTTTTTTGTCTTTTTTTTTGTTTGTTTCTTTGTTTTGGGAATAGCATAGCGTAGAAATCACATTAACAAAAATTGATCACATAAAAAAAAAAACTACCAAAATGTTGTCAATAATATAATTTTCTATGAGAAAATTAAAACCTATTACATGGCATTGTATTGACATTTTATATAAACAAAACCAAAAATAGCAGCAAAACAAGACAAGAGAAAGAAGCATGTCTTTTTCTTTTTTTTTTTTCCATTTGAAAGTTTCATACTTGCTGGAAATCCCTCCATAGCAGCTAAATATGAGGAGTGTCTTCTCCCAGGTTCTCCTCTTCTTTTTTTTATTCCTTTCTTAAAGTTCTGCTTTTACTCTTTGATGTCCAGCCATCACCCTTTTTGCCTCCCACTGCCGTCTCTAACATCTCTCCTCCTCATCTTCCTCCCCTTCCAGAGATCCACAAGAAAACTGACATCTCTGGGTTTGTGCAAAATCTACTTGAAGCCACAATTACTAGACCAGAGTACATCAACTATGGTGTCACGAGTTAGCAACTAGCGGGTCATTATACATACTTCGAACTTAGGTACACTTGGGCATCCGTGCATACTGGCCTTAAGAGGGGAACTGAAAGAAATAAATAGTTCTTAATCTTTGATTTAACATCGTAGTGTTTCGAAATGCGTTCTGTAGGATCGCACCTTAAACGTTCCCTCGCATTCATCCGTTCTGACATCAGCATTGAAGCAAATATCTTCTCCATGTCCCCCTCTTCTCCTTTCTCTAACAGACCACTAACACCTTAGATAAAGAGACCTGCTCCGTCAACCCTTGCTCCATTCCATTGTTTTAACAACTGTGGATTTCTTTATTTTTTCTTTCTAAAAGTCAGCCTTAAACGACGGACTGAAAGTGCTTTTTTTTCTTTTTTAAATGGAATGGTTTTAGATAATACATGAATCTAAACAAAAAGCAGACTGTGGACCGCAATGCAAGCTTTAGGCACGACATAAGCTTATTGTGTCATGGCAGTGATGACGTTAGACATTAATATGGCAGTGAAGTCAAGGCAGTGATTTGAAAAGAAATGGTTCCATCTGGCCTCAAAAGCCCCTGGCAATCCACAGCCTTCTAGATCATAACAAAAAATACATGCGTACAAAATATATACTAAGGTTACATAAACCATTTTGGAAGAGAAGAGAATCTTGTTAGGGAATCTGTCTAGGAATTATAATAAAGTGACTAAACGCATAGCAAGCGGGGATATATTTACACGGCTAGACTGCAGAAAAAGCAGGGAGCACTCAAGTGTAACAAGGTACTATCTATGAGAGAAAGAACTCGAACATACAGATAATGTCTCTTCTCTTTCAAAAATAGTTTTTGACACGCTTGAAATTAAAATACCCAAGGTTGTCTTTTTAACGACAAGCCAAGGCAGGTCACAACTACTGTAGTCGTTTATACAATTTTAAAAACCTAGATACCATTTTTCGCTCTTTTTATTTTTGACTTAGGACATAGAGGTGGGGGGGGGGGGGCAAAGGAGAGATTTCCCTGTCCTCCACCAGTGGTCCGGGCCAGCGATAGCCCAATCGTCAAAACCACAGGGGATGCCGGTCAGCGGTTAACAGTTAGGGCACGCTGTGGGGCAAGTTGTCGAGGTATTGGTCGGATGGTGGGGTGCAGGTGGGAGCCCGTTTTCCCTCTTGTCCCATGAAGCCTTTGGCCAAGCCCATACCCAACAGAAGCAAAGATGAAGGGACTCATCGCAAAGATGAGATGAATAGCGATCCGTTCAGATATTAATGTCTCTGACGTCTGTGGGAGTGCAAGAGAGGTCCACGTCCTCCTCCACTCTTTTGGTCTCTGTGGAGATGTTGTGCTGCTGAGCTTGTCTGAGACTAGATTCCAGCAGGGACTCGATCTGTTCCTGACACGATCGCAGGCAGTCCTTTGGGGTGGAAAACAGGGAAATTAGCAACTAAGCGACATATCAGGTCTTCTGAAATGGTTGCACTATATTTTACCGGACATGCACTTATACTTACACTGTACTTAAGGTACTGGGTAACTACAGTAGTCAACATATGAAGTGGATCAAAACCTTTCATCAAAGTTATACATGAATTTGAACAATCCCTGTTCTTGTCTTAGGACAACTTTGAATAACTTTTTTGATCCATTAAATGTTGACAACTGTACATGGGTTAAGGTTAGGTTTAGGTGTAGATTCAGGATTAGTACCTAGTTATTACATTGCATTTATAATAAGTACATATTGTAAACAGGACTGTAAAATGAAGTGCAACGGCTGCAATAATACATGGAAGGTGGCACACTTACAGGATCGCTTCTGATGACTTGCGAGAGGAAGTTGGTGAGGTTCTGGGACGAGAGGCAACTATCGGGGCTTTTCAGGTACAAGCCCTGCACCGCTGCGGCAACGCTGCCGGCCGCGATCATGGAGGGAGGGCTTGCGATGAAGTTGACATCTGAAAACAACAAACAGACCTGGTTAGAAAATGCTCAAAATAGCCAACAATAAGTAACTGGATGAGGAATAAAATGAGGAATAGAGAGGCCGGGGAGGGGATTGAGCTTATAATGAAGCATAGCATGACGAAACTATAATGAGAGCTGGGTTGGTAGGGGACAGTCCGTGACATTTGGGGCCCGACACTATTCCTCAGCAGGACTCAAAGCCTTCGGGGGGAGGCAGAGGACTTTGCTGTAGGTCCATTCTCATTCCCAAAAGGTCCCATAAATCATGCCTCTATGTGCACGTTAATGCTAAAAGGGCATTGAAATCTTGGGGTTTTCAAGATATTTCTGACTCCTACTTTTGAAGACACATGCCCAACACCACAACTTCCTCAAAATTCCTCATATCTTGAACGAACAATAAGCGGAGCTTCTAAATACAAAGCCTTATATTCGCACTTTGCACTTCGCCCCACACATGGTGAGTAGAGAATTACAGCTGACTTTCTCATAGGAAGTCGTCTAGCATTGCTAGCTCAGAGACGAGAGGGCAATTGTCAAGACAAATTGAGCATAAAGGCACGGGAGCCTTCACCCCGGCCCATTCATTTCATTCACCAGCGCCCACCCCCTTCCCAGTATCCGTCCAACCACACTCTCCCTGGCTGAGATCCCAGGCTACTTCCCAAAGAAATGCAGGTCATAAACATAAAAGGGGAGCGAGCTGCGGTGATACCCACCATGTATACTGGAAGGACAAAAAGTATACTGGAGTAAATCCTTCCTGGCAGGTGATAAACTGACTGCTGTAGGTTGCTTGACAATGCGGTGCAAGGGCATAAAAAGTGAAATGCTCTCACTCAAAGAGACCTGGACATCAAGATGTCTAGACATGGGAAAATATTAGGTTACAAAGCCCTTTTCACGAGAAAAATGTCAGAAAAGAGTTTCCTCTTTTTAGTTCACATGCACTAGCAGTGGTGTCGTGAAGCAGGGCAGGGCTTCACAGCAGCTGTAGTGCAGTCACAGCAATCACCACAAAAGGAAACAGACTTC
The DNA here is from genome assembly GCA_030578275.1 of Meda fulgida. Taxonomy (NCBI): domain Eukaryota; kingdom Metazoa; phylum Chordata; class Actinopteri; order Cypriniformes; family Leuciscidae; genus Meda; species Meda fulgida. The sequence goes on from CM060622.1 coordinate 3,308,945, forward strand.
CTCTCACTTGCAGAGGCCCACATTGGTTTACAATAACTGCGAGTGAGGAATTAGGACAAGCGAGATGGTTCTTTCCATTGCAATAAAGAAGTTTGTCTAATAGCAAAGCAATGGGGGGGGGGGGGGGGGTCATCAATGCATGTTCACAGTAAAGTACTTGAAACGTGCTTGGTCAGCAATTAAAAGGCAAATTCACTGTCATATATTCACATATAACAAATATATAACAAAGTGATAATGAACATAAATGGTGAAACATACCTGTTGCACAGAGGGCCACAAATGTCTGGGCATGCTTGCGCAGAATCTGCTTGGAATTCTGATGTATAGGCAGTTTGGCGAGGAAGTGTTCGATGAAATCGTGCGGTGTCACTGAGGCTAGATCCCACTTCAGTTTATTTAGTGCCAGCAGTTCCATTTGCTGAGAGGGAGATATAAACAGGCCCAAGTTTACATTAAGGCTCAGACGATTTTCCATATTCTCTTTGACCACTAGATGGAGATGTCGATTAATTGCAGTGTCACTTGCAGGGCCTACAATCAATTAACGCACACATACTAAACAGTTTGTAGCATGTGCGCTGTTATTTATGCAAATGCACTTTACAGTTGCAGTCCAACCAAATTAGCTGGTTGAGGTTTTTAATGCAAGGCTTTCAATTGCATCTCTCTGAGCAAAATTGCATTACTTGCATGCTTTAAATTGACTTAAGTACAGTGATATGAGAAAACAATATCAAGCTGTATATAATTATGCAATGTTGAATAATTACCAATAATTCGCCAGGACGGACGGAGTTGTCCGTGTATATGCACAACTTCTCTGCTGTTAGTGGCACAGTCTCTTTCATTTTAGAGGCCAAAAACATACAAGTTGCTCCTAAAAGCTGCAATCTGGTCTTTTTGGTGGGCTCCACAGATAAAAATCTGTCCAGGTAGTTCATGGCCAATGGAAAAACTTCCTCTTCGCATTTCTGTTCTTCACAAACCTTTAAAGAAAAGAAAGTACATAATGTAAAATAAAGATCAGCTAAAATTGGCTGGGTTTCTTATTTTCACTTAAAGAGAATCGAAAGAAAGAAATATCTTGGTTAACATGAATTAAATAAACGAAGTGAAAGGATTTTTTTTAGCTATGCTTTGATCTTATCGAGTTATCCCACGTGTTTAGCATCTGCTCAGTCGTGCACGTGCAATGGAAAGGGTTAAATTAGAAAAGAGACACGTGCGAATGCAAAAAAAGAGCATTTAATCGGTTAGTTAATACGAAGCTAAAGTGTTGCACAAAGTATAAATATTGCAATTTGCTGCTGATGCTAATGGTCGTTGCTTTCCGATGCAAAAAAGGTGGCGTCCAAGCTAGGTTCAGGAAACAATTTTCTAGTTCGTCATCTTTTCAAAAAATATTTTAAAATATAAGAAAATTGTTTCGCTCGAATTAAAACACATGTAAATGTTGTGCAACGTATGCTTTATTAAATGAGAGCAAAATCGTTCGAATTCAATGGCAAAAACTACGTGAAATGAATTGATTTCTAAAGCCTCAACATACAAAGAGGAGCATGCGACATTTCAGAGAAGCGGGTGTTTCAAAAATTAATATAAATTATTCCAAAGCATTAAATCAAATGTTAGATATTTGTAAATCCAAATTAAGCGATGGGTTATATAATCCGACCGTTTATAACACGATGTTGAAGTTAGAAATGTAAAAAATATAATATTTTTAGATCGTCGTGCGGGAGGTATGGCAAACTGAAACAAAACTTTTAAGACACAAAATCTACGTTTTCTTGCAAAAATTTGGTTTAAATTATACCTGCGATTTAAAGGACAACTAGTGAGCGTTTTTACGCAAGTGATGTCAATATTATTTCCATTTTAGAATTTAGAGATATAAAAAACTTAAGCAAACGACAACAAAGATGGCTACTGGCACGAGTGAGAATGCATACGTGTACATTGGTATTTAATTGAAATAAAAACTAAATTTATTTATATTTCCTTTAGATTATAGGAAACGAAACAGACGAATGGGGGAAATAACGGTTTAAATAAAAATGCGATATCGGAAAGCAAAGAAAACGTCTCATGGCTAAGATTAATATTCGTTTTGTAATAATCAAACATTTTGCAAAAAAAATCAGCAATAAATATTACAACAGAGTGTGAAAGGTCTGGGATGGATAACTCAAGTTACATTAAAAACATATTTACATTTATTAAACAGTTCTCGGGGTCCAAAGAGCAAGAGCAGAATCATCATGAGGCAAACTTGTGCAACTAATACAAAAATACAACTATTAGCCAAAACAAACCTCGAGCATCCATGTTGCGACGATTTTCCTCATTTTAGGTACAATTTCTTTCTGAACACACTTGAAATAATTTGGCGATGGAAGATAGTTTTCCTCTGCTTTGAGCATTGTCTGCAAAACTCGGTCATTCAACAGGTTGCTATCTTGGTAAGCTCTTCTTATGGTATCCACTTCACAGCAAAACAATTGGTGTTCCATGTCTTCAGTGTTGCAGCGGTGACAAAGGGAAGTAAAACTGGATCTCGTTTCGGACACTGGTCCCGTGGATGCTTTGCTGCCTCTGCTGAACCCTCTAAAAGTCTCGCTTGACAAAACTCCCCTATGACGTGACTGTTGTTAAGGGAAGATCAAAGCAGCCGCGAGCCTGTGAGAGCGCGCGAGAGGCTTGTCTGCTCTGGGTGGAGGATCAGTCTTAAAGAACTATCTTCTCTGGAGTTGGGGCTCCTTCCTTTAGCACTATGGAAATAGGAGGTCCTATGCCGGGTGACGAGTGAGCGACCAAGGAGAATCGGCGGGGGGTGCTGGGGGCAGGCTGGGTATCGGGGGTGGAAAGACGGGGTAAAAGGGTCCGAGGATGTGTATTGCTTAAACATTGGCAGGGGGCGGTATAATAGCCCAAATCAAGCTGTCCGTGCACTGAAACTCAGCTGCCCTTCTCTTATAGTGTTGCGAACAGGACCCAAAGTTTCATCTCATCTTCAAAGTCTAGCTTACTGTAAAAATATATATAGGCTATGATATGAGTTAATAATAGGTTATCAATAAGTTATGACAACATATGTTAATACATTGCTTCAACTCATCAAATTAAGTCAAGCAATTTTCAACTGTTTTTTTTATGTTATACAAGATTCATTTTTAAAGTAAGTTTAATATAATTTAAGTTGAAATAACTTAAACTTCCAAGTTGATTGTACTTAAAATTTTAAGGCAGCAACGTTTTTTTTTATCGTATTCTGCTGTGACACCTTTTTAGATAGGCTAGTTTTTATAAGTTTGGTGGCACAACAGACTAACTTTATGCAAGTTTTGCCATTTTTAATATGAATAAACTTGAATGTGTTTCCCGTTCATTTGAGACAAATGTGTGGACTGTACTTGGTGGAAAGAAAAAAAACCCCACTTCTGGGTTCCCCTAAAAGAAGGAAGCACAAATTAGCCTGAGCCAATGAAGGAGAACACCAGTTGCCAGGCAGAACTGCAGCCCCAGCTTTCATCTGAATCTCCTCTTGCAAATGGACAAAATATATGCTATTATTCTTAAAAAATCTCCAGAGAAGCCTTAACAACAAAAAACTTAATAACGACATGTAATTCCTAAAGGTTCAATAGGAAGTCATGTATGTAGGCTAGCTACTTTACATATTTCAGGAAATACAGTGAAAGAACGTCATTGTACCTTTTAAAATCCTAAATAAACATTGTTACTTCTTTTAAAGAGTATAGAGGCTTATCAATGGAGTTTAAACACACACAAAGCGTTAACAACACAAATTGTTTGATAGAGTTTGATCAAATAGGGGCGCTTTCACTTTAAAGAGCTCACTGCCTCACTGCTGTCGCTTCAGGATGAATTGGAGCTTTACAAATTCCACACATTCCCCTTTCAGTACCGTAAAACATGTAGTTTGGTTGTGCCACAAACTTGACCGGAGTAAAGTTTGAAGAGAGAACCTAGAATTAACTTTTTCACATTGCAGTTTTCTCTAATTGTTTTGTTAAATACAGAGATATCAAAGACGCCCTTAATGTATACCTATTTTATTGCCTAGTAAACCGTAGTTATATCAATTGCTACTTAGAACATTATTAAGCTATATTAGCCTATATTTTTTAAATTAAGATTATTTTAAGCGTCCATATCAGAACATGCATTTGAGAAAAAAAAATCTAGATTGTCTACATACCGTATTAAAGGCCTATGTAAAACATATTTTACATTTAGAGGTAAAAGTAGCCTAACCTTTTACATAATAATAGACTATAACCTATGTAAAATGTATGTAAAATGTAAAAAGCTTATGTTGAACATTGATTACACTTTCAAGAAAACAACAAATTTGTTATGTATAATAAAATAAAGAACTTGTTATCTCAAAATAATGTCTAAAAATGTGTTTTTTTTAAAGTTTTTTTTCTGACAAAATGTCTGAGATCCACCTAATGTTGTTTCAGGAAAGTTTTGAACCCAAACTCTTGTAAATAAACAGTGAATAATTACTTAAACACCACAGAAAGATTTGCTAGGCTACAGAAGTGTGGCTAACAATGAATGACCGACCATGTGATTTTTTACATGCACCTCTACTACCATAAACACGGCAAACCCAATAGGAAGTTGCAGTGCTCGCTCGTGCACAATCGGAACTTGCTCTCTTTTATCTGCACACAGACACACTCACAGTGCATGTTGCCGACATGTGAAGTTTGGTTTCACTCTTAAAGACTAGAGTATAACTTAGTCTCACGTTTCTGAATGTTTATTAAGGATTACTGATGGAGTGTGCCAGGTATTGCAAGTGACTGAAACTATCACAATATATAGGCTATTTTGTAACCTGACAGCCTCTTCTTCTTCCGCCTCATAGACAACAAATGCTATAATCCCTATAGTATAGGTTCGGAGAAAATTAGATTCTCGAGTATACTAGTGAGCTTAAGAATGTTTTAGTGACCAACATGTTAAACTCCCACATTGAATGCAATCTATAGCCAATAGCCTACTGACATTTTTAATTTTGGCAGGTTTCCCCACAGTCATGGGAAACCTGGACATATCAGGAAATATTAAAATGGTGTCTTCCAGCCCTGAAAAAAAAGTGTTTTAGTTATGTTCATACTGAACCACGAATGACTGGAAAAGTAATGAAAATTCATTTGTTTTAGTTGAGGGAAAACTACTTTTAGCCTTTTACTCATTGCAGTATTAGACAAGCTAAAATAATACAAAGTAATGTTCTCCTTTTTATGGTATAGACTAGCCTATATACACTCAGAAAAAAAGGCACAAAAGCTGGAACTGGGTCGGTACCCATTAAACGGGTTCTGATATGGACCATCTAGGTGACAGCTTTTTTACATTTATATCTGGGATATACACACACACACACACACACACACACACACACACACACACACACACACACACACACACACACACACACACACACACACACACACACACACACACACACACACACACACACACACACACACACACACACACACACATATGTGTGTGTATATTTGTGTGTGTGTGTGTGTGTCTATGTGTGTATGTATGTATGTATTTGTATACATACATACATACATACATACATACATACATATATATGAGGTACAGCTGTAATCTAAACAGCCAAGGATCTCCCTAACAAACAACTGTTAAAAGATTTAAAAATATAACAAAAGAGCAGGTAATGTTCAGGTGGAGTCTTAAGCGCATTAACCATCAGGGAGGTTTAAGGTGAATGTGGATGCCTGCGTATGAATGTAGGGATGAGGGCACAATAAATAACTATCTCTGGCTACCTAGAGGCAAACGACTGGTGAGCACCGAGATTAAGAAACAAAAGTAGCCTGACAAAGGACTATCTTTTTTCAAGGATTCAGGAACAGGGTGTCGGTCTATTGACAATAAGCGTCCATCTCCTCCCCCAACTTTGGATTATTTATATCTTTATACCTGTGAATTTATACCTTCAGTTTTTCATTCATCATGTCAATGACAAGGGCACATATGTACATAAATGCAATTTGCAGTTGTGCCCTGAAACAATATAGCCCTTGGATGCATTAATTATTAAATCATAAAGAAATACAACTTTTTTTAAAATTCAAAACAAGCATACAATTCATTCCGCATCTAATTGAGGGAGTTAAACATCTGTTCGTTGCAACAACAGATGTAGATATCTGAGAGGTTTGTGCATCTGTAACAACAGTGACAATTGTTAAACATTTTCTAATGTACTATTAACCTATTGTAGTAAGGCTGTTTCAGTTATTTTAAATAAGCTTTTTGACTTGAATAAAACCAGTTAGAAAGCACATGTTTTAAATTACCATATAAATGAACGGTTCCCATTTATATAGAATTGTCAGGAAAGGTCAATGGTTGTCATCCATAGTAGTTTAGATGTTACATCACACCCTAAAAGGTTAGAAATTACTTAAAGATCTGTCCGCTGTATATAATAGACACCGTGCATCAAAGGGACATTTATTGGATGGCTTTGTAGATATGCATCTTTCAGAAAATACGACATTTGTCGTGTTACTACAGCAGCCTGCAATACATCAGTTAAATAAATAATTGTACTCGTCGCAGTATTGTGATGCTAAGATGCTAGTGCACAGCTAATGCCTACCTAATGTCATCAATCGCTTAAGCTAATCCCTCCACCTATCACTTTTACCTGCAGGCTCTCTCCTCTTCTGTAGTCTTCGTATTTCTTAGCACATATTACATCCCAATAAGCCCTGGCTATTTGTCCTGTGCCCTCAGGTGTACAAGTACTGATCTTGTCCATTCTGTAGAAAACAACTGGCCAGTAATCTCTAGCTCTTGGGATGGGATGCTTACTTGAACACAAGCATTCAATTCAGGTGCTTTCATGGGGATCTCAAATTGAAATTTGTGTTTGGCACAACAGCTTGCAATGTCAATGTATTGAGAATCTTCAATATCGTAAAATAGAGATGATGAAGGACCTGATGGAAAGTCGTGATGTCTCGCACCATCGTGATAAAATCTTTATAATGAGAGGTGAAACAGCTACACTGGAAAACAACATGTAAGATGAATAAGTACATAATATAAGTACATTTTCAGACATAATGACCATGCATTGGAGTTTTAAAGTGAACAACAACAGTCACTTTTGAAACACAGCCTATTAACAAAGTACTTTCACAGCTGATTTCTATATTCGGGAGAAAGGAAGGATGGAGGGTTCCTCTTTTTTTCTGCAAGATAAGCATGATGATATAATCCAAAGATTCCCTGTTTAGTTCTGCAATCATTTCATACCACTTCCGTAATGCTTTTCTGCACATTTTTGAGCAGAACTAGCAGAATTAAAAAAAAACAAAAAAAAAAACAACAACAGCCAATCAAGTAAAATGAGGCTCAAGTTGTGTCTCTTCCCCCAAAACCTCTTTGTTGGCAGGATCCATTCCAATCCCAAAGCCAGTGCCCAGTGGCTACCTTTTATTCCAATGGTGATTAAGATGAATGTGGTGCCAAATGGAAGTAAATGGATTTCCCAACACCCATGCAGGAGGAAGAGCTGCAGACCAGTCACCCTCAAAAGAGAAAATAGAAATGTCCTACTCTTTTCACAATCTTTCATGTTTTACTGCCATTTTGGTCAATACATTAATTATAAACAACATTGATTCGATATTATACATGATAAACAATGGATTTATATTACTAGTAGATGGTTTGGGTGTGTTATGTAACTCTCCAAAAGTCTTAAAACATTTCTGTGTTCAGTGTTCTGGTCATCTTAACAAAGACAGTCTGTTAAGATGATAACTGGGTCCATGGACCCTTGGTCTTTGGGGATATGGCAATGCACATACATAGAGGACGCATTATCCCATGCCCATTATTTGACACCAGAAGTATCTGTTAGTTCAAGGGGCAAGTCTTGCACCAATGTACTACATACAGTAACACTGCATTTCATTGGCTACATCCTCCGATCAAGTAAGGAATGCATGCTATCATATATGCATAATTGTATGACATAAGTCTGTAATTTTCTGGGTGGGTGTTGACGGGCATGCGGGGTCACCTTGCACTGCAAAAAACCTCTTCAGTGACCAGATCACAGACAATGCACCGTCTTCTAGTGCAAATGCTTGCCCATGAGATTAGAATTTGAGAGCCTCTTCAAAGAATTCCTGATTTGCTAAAGCAGTACTTTGCTTTAGCCCATTTATCTGACAATTCTATATTTAGGAATGCTAATAACTGTGTATTTTCAGATCACATAAGCACATGCATAAGTCTAATCTCACTCACGGACAGTGTGTTAAAAATGGTTAGTTGCGCTGTTTGTTAAAGTTATAGTACATATAGAATATGCAACATTGCCATGTAACACGCAGTGACTCGGAATCTTTAAATTAAAGGAATGAATGTGGCTACACTTTATTTCAATGGTCCACTTTAGACATTCTACTAACTATAAGTAACTTTGCAACTGCATGTCAACTAATCATTAGAGTATCAGTAGACCGTCTGCTTAATATCAACTCTTTATTGTGATGCTCCCAACAGACATTCTACAAGTAACTTAACTTTGCATCTATCGTCTAACCCAAACTCTAACCTAACAGTTTACTACTAGTCTACTAATACCCTAACGAGAGTTAGTTGACATGTAGTTGCAAAGTTACTTACAGCAGAATGTCTAAAGTGGACCATCAAAATAATGTGTATAACCATGAAGGGTTATTAGGCAGTTCAAGTAATTTGAACAGGCCTGTACAAAACTGGTACCAACTAGTAAATATATTACCATTTGTCCCCAAAGTCTGACCTCTGATCCAACCTCAATTGTTGAGTTGGGGGGAGGTCACTGTCACACTAAGTCCATCTTCAGCTTTGAAGTCTTGACTTCTCTTCATATCTTTGATTTGTGCCAAAAAAAAAAGCCCTGGCAATAACAGAAAAAGTTGGGGGGGGGGGGGGGGGGGCATCAAAATCCTCCCCACCCACTTCCAAGAAAACCCATCAAAAGGAAAGGAAAGATCGAGCAAGAGAAAAAAAGTTCCCCACTGAAAAGGAGCCTTTTCTGAAGGCAGGGTGGCACCACAATAGCCCGTGAAAAGATGGATAGAGTGATTGTCCTGTTTAGTGATCCGCAAATGAAGAGAAACAGGGTTCTGCCTCAGTGCAGGGGTGGCCTGCGTCAGGCCTTCACACGTATTGAAGCCACGGGCATTGAGAAGAGGAAAAAACCCAACGCATAATAGAGGTCCTTGGAAGAGACGGCACATCAGCAGCAGGACTGGACGCCGAGGGCCAAACATAGAAGACAAACCTCAACACTTGATGATTTAGGACATACTTTTAATTTGAAATCCCAGTCAAGCTTTTTTTAACACATTAATCAGTGATGTCAACTTGAATAAAGGGGGTTTGTAACTTTTTAACTTTTTAAAGGGAAGTTTTTTATTTTCATGGCGGTAATTGGTTGAGATCTTGCATAATGCAAATCTATCTATCTATCTATCCATCCATCCTTTTGTGTGGATTATCTTTAGTGGGGTTCAAGCCTTAATTAGTAGTTTTGATGCCCCCGAACATGGACATTGAGTCCCCCACACCCTAAACTCAAAACTCCAAACCCAACACCCCAAACACATACACACACATGCTAACTAAACACACACTTACACAGAGGCGCACGGGCCATATTTACACATGTGCTAAAGGGGATCAATGTTTGCTGATTGATCAGGCAGACCCATTCTCCCAGTCAGGGTTGCCACCGTTCACTTTCTTCTAGGAATGTTGTTTACGTTGTCACCTCCGAAAGGGCCAGATGGAGAATTAGAACATTCAAAGCCAATTAGAATGGAGGAATGGAATCATCCATCTTGTTTTCCAGTCATCTTGACAATGCTATCGTGGCCTTAAATGGAAATCACATTTGCATTTGGAGTTTTCAGTGTATTGCAATTTGTTAAATATTGTTGCCATGCTGGGCATGATGTTAAATTCTGACAGTAATGTGAAACAAACATGATGTGTTGTCAACAAATGTGATCCCCTTTATTAGGTCCAAAAAGTCGTCTTCCCAATACATACATCAGAATATTTAAATCTATCAATAATACGATCATGTTGATCACTGTTCTAGTGCTCTGTGAGAGAATTGTGAATTCCCCCTTTTGTACAAACACACACACACACACGCACACACATGTGTGTGTGTATAATATACTAATATATATTAGTAACTAGAAGTTTATTGAGGGGAAACTCCTAGTTAATAGTGTATACAGTATGAGTAGCCTAATCTAAAGTGGGACCATATATAATATTACACTATGTATATTATACATCTATGTATTGTATAAAAATAATGATCAATGTTAAAAGATTTTAAATATTAATATCAATGTACCTTTCAGTAATGGTTCATTTACATTTTTTGTCTCAGATGTTTTCTGAATGAATTAATTAATGAATTTGAGGCATTAAAGTGTGTGTGTGTAGTTAATTTAAAAATTAATATGAAAAACTTTCCATTTAATCTCAGTGGTTTCTGGGTGAATCACTTGAGACATTTAAATGGTTTTATTTTCATACGGGACCAGCTGATTTAACAACACTATCCATGAATATTATCGACATCAGAAAATAAGTTGACAAATGACACGACTTTACTCTTGCTTTTAGGTTCTCGCACTGCTCTCTCTCTCTGACAGCCTCTGGATGCTGGGTCTCTGCTCATTTGCTTCTGAATGCCCTCGTAACCCTCTTTTCCCCTGTCTTGAGGTAGACATACAAAGAGCACTTGCATTCTGTCACACACACACAATATGAGCATGCTGGGAGAGGGGGCTGGAGAGCGTTATCACCTGCTCCTTCTCCCAACAGCCATTTGAATGTCCTGCTCAAAGGCTGTCAGTGTGCCCCAGGTGACCTGATAAATCTTCATAGCTCTCTGTCTGAGCCCCCCATATTCAAGAGCCCCGTCGTCTCCAGACTGTATTTACATACATCACTTCATTCAGTCTTTGACTTTGGAAGGAAGGAAATCAGCTTTATGGCCACGCTTAAAATTAAGTGTCTTTAACTACTATGTACTTTGTTATGTAGAATGTACCTAATGTGCCCATGTTGTTTGAAAAACACTTTTGCTGCTATGTGGCATACAAGTAATGTTAAGGACAGGTTTAGTGGTATGGGTAGGTTTAAGGGAGGGTTAAGCGGTAAGTGTAAGAGGGACGAGGAAGGTTTAAAGCAGGTCATTTTCCATGTTATGATATAATGCAACCAGGTATTGAATAAGAAAACTTTTAGAAAAACGTGAAAAGGTCCAATCAGAATGCTGTGGAGCACAGACACGTGTCATGCAACTTGAATATTTTTCACTTAATCTGCAAGGTATAAATGTGTGTGTGTGTTCTGAATTGCTCTGCCGTGTCTGAGGTGACTCCCGGCCGGCCGCTAATAAACATTTTTACTGCAAAGAGTAATTCGGGAGGGGTGTCGTGGTGCTTCGCAGCTTAGGAAGCAATAAAGAGTCTAGCACACACTATGGAAGTGTTAATGCAGTGATAGTGGATTCTTATGCCGTCCACCATAGACAACTGGGTTGCTGAGCCCCATAAAGGCCCTTTCACACCAAGGACGATAACGACATAGTTCTAAAAATCATTCTAAATATAAAAGAATAGTTCACACCACAGCTATAACGATAATGATACTGAGAAACAATAGCGTTGGAATCACTTTCAGAACTATTTTTTCCAACTGATGAATGATAAAAACATTGACAGCAAATCAGAATCCATCCTGTTTTAAAAAGAGTGAGCATTTAAAGCAACAGACGACAAAACTGCAGTTTGCGATTAGAATAAACAGATGACATTGTCCACTGTTGTGGATGCAAATATTATTATCTTTATAGCTATCATTCTTGGTGTGAACGTGCCTTAAATCAGATCAAATGAGTTTGAAAATTTCAATGACAGTCAACAATGTAATTGTAGAAAATAATTACAGCTGTAATGTTACACTAGGGTATTTTTTTATATAAGTGCATTGTAAAAACATGTACACAATAAGTGCATTGTATCAAATTATTAATCTAAATGTTAGGAACTACATAGTAAAGACAGATTGATTATAGTCTTTTTTTTTGACCCCACTGACTTTCATTATAGGCAAAAACAGCAGTTCTTCTTTTGTGTTCCGCAGAAGAGAGAAAGTGGTTTGACATTAGAGTGAATAAATGACAGAATTTTCCTTTAAATCCACAACTTTTTATACGTAATATCAATGATTCTCATACTAGTTGGCGAAGACCTCAGACCTTGAGAGCGCCGCCCACCGTGGTGATGTGAGAGATTATCTTCATCTGGACTCAAATGAAATACAGGCCTCTTTCAGTAGAATTCATTTAGAGCATGGATTTGACTGTGTGGCTGAGGAAATGCAATACCACCTGCACGCCTCAGGCATAACGAAAGCAGAAAGGAAGATGAAGGCAACTCGTTTAACTCCAGGTTTTGTTTGACCCTTCATAAAAAATGTTGATGCGGTTGTGGCACGTTCCAAGCAGCACATTTGCATAATTTTGCATGAGTTTTTTTTTTGCCTTGGCTGTCTAAAGAACGCAGACTGTTCCTTGATAGTTTATAAACTGTTTGAATAACCTGGAAAGTACCGGGGAGACTGTTGTAAGAGATGTGGGCCAAAGCCAAAGCCCAATCAGCCTTTCAGATCTCAAGCAAACTACACGGTTTTTATTGTGTGCACTGCATTCGGGCCAAGATGAAACAAAGTCAATATGAATTTCAATAAATGCTGTATTTAAATGGAATAATTCTTTTTTGTTTAAAAAGGAAGTTTGCTAAGTGTGGAGAACATTCACCATGGTTTTTTTTAACAAAGCATAACGAACAGTGAAAGGAGCTTGTTTACATTTGCTGCGTGAGTCATATGTCAAATACAGGTGCTCTTGATAAGAATGAAGACCTTCTAATGTTCATTATGACTCACAGACCCGCCTTTTAACTGTAGTGGAAGATCTATTCAAGAGACTCCAAATTGGTGGGACCGTTTCAAATCTACACCTGTGGCTGTGGCTCAAACTATTGGTGTAATTACCAAGATTCAGAGTTCAGTGGCTTTATGTATTAACCTTCTGTCAGTTGTTTTGAACACCTGTCTTCCAACAGGAGTTTTTGCAGTTTGACCAATTGTGCGTTATTACTCTGCTTGCAAACTATCTCGATATTGTATTGTGAGTGGTTGGGAATGCAAAATGTGTGTTTTTCCATTACAACTCTATAATAGTTAGCTGTGGCGATTACAGTGCGAGTTATGTAATGAAACGGTCGGACAGCTGTAAACTGGGACTCTTGCAGGCATTGAGATGCGGGTATTGTTTGTCATGGGAATGTGCATATTTATATTCAGTCGATGCAGGCGTGGGCCTCATCTCCTCTATCTCAGATAATGACACAGTCTCTCACTGTGCTCCTCCTGTGATGTGCCCTTTATGAGCCATAACAGGGCATGAAGGTTTGATCTTTCTTTTTCTTCCTCTGAGGCTCCTCTCTGGATCTTTTACTGCCGATCAGTTCCCACTCTTGTCTTTTTGAGCATGTTCAAGAATGTCAGAAGCGCACCGGACAGGCTCATTATCTTCCCCCTCATTCTGCGATTGTTGCGCGGCCATTGGAGAGCGTTCTCGTGGTTCCCTCTGTTCACGGGGACGTAATCGCATTTGAACTCCCGCCTGGGTCAGTGACAAAACGCAAACGCACACACACACACAAAGCAAAGGAGCGATGCGTGCCGCTAATCAGGTTAGCGTAGGATGCTGGGACTTCGGCAGATGAGTGTTGCTGCGCCACGGGGTTTCCATCATCCACCGTCCCATCCCTTTTTATGCCCTGCAATAATGCCCACAATGTGTTTATTAAGAAGACATCCCAGGACGGCCTCATTGCCACTAATCTCAATTATGTTAATAATCTCAGGATACTGACAAACACTTTTTGTGCTCCCCTCTTGAAAGTAGATCTTCCCCGACACTAGACGCTAATGGAATTTGTATCAAAGAAACATCCTCCCCTTGGAAAATAGATCTCATAATGACATACTTTACCAACTGTATATTCTGCCTCCTAACACTAAACCTACCCATCACAGAAAACTTTCTGCACTTTTACATACAAATAAAAAAAACATCCCTAAGTATGATTTATGAAGTGTTTTCCTCATGGGGACCCAAACTTTGGCAAGGATTTCGGATATTGCTCTCTTTGTGGGGACATTTCGTCCCCATAACGTAGAGTTTACAGAGACCACACACACGTCCACACACACACACGTGCACACACGCACGCACGCGCACACACACACACACAAACAAACAAACAAACTGATGTTTCAAACTTTAATGTCTCAAACTTTGATACATAGAGTGCAGCTGACTTTACTGTTTTTTTTTTTTTAACTTTGCTGTAATTACCATTTTACAATTAAAAAAGACCCTTCTCCGACAAAATTTCTCCAGCATTCATGGATTAATGAGAACCCCACTATGGGATCATAATCGAGTATTGGACAGCAGTAGTTCTTGACATATTTCAGATGATTTGTAAAGATTTGTATGTCGGTGAAGTTGTCAATCGTTACAGATTTGTGTTAAAAAGTCAAATATTTGCAAAATCATTCTTCTAGACACGATTAGATGTATGACTAGGGGAGTGCGAGTGTGGGAGTGTTAGTTAGCACATCTAACTGGTATTAAACCCTTATAAATATTAATTATTCCAGTCTAAAGCCAGGGAATGTGACCTTTGGCTGTGAATCGCACACACTTTCTCTGAGGAGCTTTTAAGCCCACCCCGATTCGTGATCTAAAGATGCATTCGAGAGCCAGTTCCTCTCCCATAAACCCTGAGGAACTTCCATATTCCCGATTTAAATCTTTATTTTGAATTTGATCAACTTCAGTGCAAACAGATGCACCATCAGAGCATAAAAAGTTGTATTTCTCTGATCATCTTGCCAGCTTTTCTTGCTGCATCAGTCTGAGATCCCCCATTTGTAATGCAGAGCGACTGATAGTCATTCATGGTTTGGTTGGGTGAAGATTGGCCACTTCTTCAAAGTGATATGCTTGTTTGTTTGTTTTCCTTCTACCTTCCTAACTGGAACCATTGTCACATAGTGTGAACCTTCACTGTCATTTACATATTGTCTCTGTTACGGTAAACATAGGCAGGAGACAAGGATGTGCAAACCAGCAGAGTCAGATTTCAGATTTTCTTTTACATTATCATACATTTGGAGAGATTAAGGTGAGAATGGCTGGTCAAGCTTTCCTTCATTTACATTTCATCCATGCATAATGCGCAAATTGCTTCCCTGTGGTAGAAATTCCCATCAGGATGAGCCAATAGGCAATGGTTTGATTGAGGTGTAATTCATTAAGTACACATAACTGAATGTGCATGCAATTAGAAAAGTCTTTTACATTTCATACGAACAAGGTTACACCAAAAACTAAGGTTTATATAAGGGCTCATGTGGTGTAACATAAAAAAGTAACAATATATTTTTCTTACATCTTGAATACATATGAGTGTACACATCTCAATAATTATTTAAAAAATATATTTTCAAATTATTTTATACACTTTTTACATTACTAATTCAAATATTTTGGGGTAATTGGTCCAAATATGATTTTGCAACATGAATTAAACTTACATTGTTATAAAAAAGTCAAAGTATCATCTGAAATTTTAAGACTTATAATGGCATTGACGCACAGTCATGAGGGTCTATGATGTAATTTCCTGTGACTTTGATAGCTTTGATTTCTTGAAAGTTTTTGCACAAGATTGTGGAAGCAATGCTGTGTGTTGTTAGTTTCGAACTAATAATAAAAGAAGATTTTTTTTTAATGAAACCTTTTTCCTAATTTAGACAGTTGCATCACCCTAACATTTTTTATCTTTATGTCTAAAAGAAGACCAAAATGAATTTTATTTAAAAATATAAAAACATGCTAATCATAGAAGATGTTTAGGTTTTTTTTTTTTTTTTTTTTTAAAGAGCGCTGTATCATTAGGCCCAATCCATATCTATTGGCCTATAGACTTAATTCATATGTATTAGTCTGCCGTGTTTAATCTTGTGCCAACAACAGCGTGTGAATTTATTTTTGTGGTTTGATGGATGGAAGCTTAAAGAGAAGTAATGGTTGACATTCCCAGGTTCAACCTGTGTCAAAGGGTTCTGGTGTACAAAGAGCGGTGACTTCAGCGGCTTTTATAGTCCATTCTGACAGACTTTTACAGTGTTGAGCACCACAGAGCAGCAGCAGTTAAAGCCATTACAGTCAGAGCGAGGACGCCCCCCTCACGGCCTTCAACCTCCAACACAAACAGCCAGAATGAAAAACATTTGGGAGAAAAAAAAACATGAATGGGGTTTAGCAGTCTCTGACCATACATTTTACACCCTTCTCCATTTGTTCCAACAGCATGAACGATCAGTACCTTCCAGCGAGAGGAAAACTGTGTTAAACCTCTTCATTCGAGCGCTCAACAGGTCAGGTCCAGTTTTATCTGGGCATTAGTTGGTGGTGCTGAGTGGAAAACCACAGCAAGCTTAAAGTGTTCCAGAAGTCCATTACTTCAATATCAAAACAAGACAGTTGACTAAACTTATTTACAGACTGTGTTAAAGACTGAAATGTATCCAAAGCCTTGGATAAAAGTGGAGTCCCTGAGATGCTCTCTCTCATTTCAGTGAACGTATGGACACCATCACCAACCAGTATTGCCATTGGAGTTTTAGTTCAAACATGGGCTCAAACTACAAGCAATGTTGGGAAATTAGATCATTTTCAGGGGATTTGAGAGTGAATGACATGCAGCTGAAATTGTATTCCTTCTTCATAATGGGTATAGATGGTTATGTGTTATGTTTCATAAGCATTTGAGTACTAGTGGTATTGTCACATGCAAATTTAGTCTGAAAGTTTGAGACCACAGTGAAAATCTGGGAGTTCTAATCAAATGGTTAATTAGAGTTAGTTTAACCAAAAATGTTTAATTCTGTCATAATTTACTCTCCCTCATGTCGTTTCAAACCATAAGGTCTCCGTTCATATTTGGAACACAAATAAAGATATTTTTTTATAAAATCGGAGAGATTTCTGGCCGCTCAATTCATATGGAGTAGTTTTACAATCTCTTTATGAACTTTTTGAAGTGTCAAAGTGGTAGTTGCGTAGCTGTCAATGGAGAGACAGAAAGTTCTCAGATTTCATTAAAAAATCTTCATTTTTGTCCCGAAGATGAACGAAAGTCTTACGGATTTGGAATGACATGAGGGTGAGTAATTAATGACAGAATACATTTTTTTAACGAAAAATTTTTAATTTTTTTCACAAGCTACCGAGTGTCCTTTAATTCCCTTTAAACTAAAAATCTAATGAAAGCTTTTAGAATCTGAATAATCCTAACCCTATGTCCAATTCAAAACCAATGTGAACTTTGTACAAAAGTTCATATGTTCTCAAATCATTCTTGAGAACATGATCATCAGGTTTTGCACAACAGCTGCTAACCAAATAAGGAGAAACTAAACACCGCACCATTGTGAAATTCATGTGCAATTAACTCAAACTGTTATGCTGATAATATAATTTGTAACAAAAATGTTTTAATAAATTTGGAAAAAAAATACTAAATAATTTTTTTTTTGCTAGTACAATAAAAATGGTCAAGAAAATGTTTTTTACTCAGAAATTGTACTGCTAGTTAATTTACATGTGCTTAACTTAACTTAGTAACTTAGTACAACAAGTAACACATTGAATTAAAAATGAAATTCTAAAATAGAAACACTATAAAACTGACAGTAATCTTTGTTTTATTTATACCTCCCAAATATAGATTTTTTACAGTGTAGTGTCAGACTCACTAATACTTGATTGAAGGCAAACATATACATACATACAACTTATCTTGATCATAAAACTAAAGTAAAATACTCCATTACAGTTTCCACAAATGTTACGTATGTCTTAACTCAGCTCAGTCCAGGTTTAGCCCAATGTTTTCCGTGTTCCCCAAAAAGGGGCCCTCAAAAGAGGGTTGCTGCCAAAAACGTCTGAGGTTGGACGGATGACCTCCGGATGCCACCTGGGCGGGAACTCAGTCGTTGCAGGGGGAGGGTCAGTTCGTGCAGGCTGCATGGGCCCCATACTCTGATTATTCTGGCCCCCCAGAGACCCCTGAGCGGGGCTACTGTGAACTGCTGCTGCCCTGCTGAGTTAAACTAAAGTTGGACACCCTAACCATTGCCATAGGGGTAATATGCCCTTGGATGACATCACTTTACCTCCATTTTATTAATTGTCCTTTGACTATATACGCATACGTAAGTTGACATGATATCCCTAATACTGAAACATTGATCCTCCCCCTACAGTACCACAAAGAAAGCACCCACACAGCGTTCCTCTCTATGCTTAAAATGAAATCAATGACATCAACGTGAATGATTCTCAGAAAACAAGCCCGTACAGGCCTGGTTCTCCAGGGAAACTGGACTTTTGTTATTTTTGGCTGCCACAATCAATCTTACGATATCCTGGCGGACTTAAAAATGGGGGGCCAATATAATGAGACACGTCCAACCCCCCCAAGAACTCGGGGCTCCTACAGAGTCTGATGGCCTTCTAATGGCGACGGAGAGCTTTTCATTCTTT
The DNA here is from genome assembly GCA_030578275.1 of Meda fulgida. Taxonomy (NCBI): domain Eukaryota; kingdom Metazoa; phylum Chordata; class Actinopteri; order Cypriniformes; family Leuciscidae; genus Meda; species Meda fulgida. The sequence goes on from CM060622.1 coordinate 3,327,759, forward strand.
TACAGTCAACTTTTTTCTCTAGCTCTTTTCCCTTCTCTCTAACACTCACTCACTCACTCCTGGAGCCCCTCTAAGTGGTTTCAGATTTTGTGCAGCGCACAGGGCAAAATCTTAATCAGGTTTGGTATGATGAAAGAGAAAAGTCTGTTTCACACAGATCAAGCAGGCGTAGACAGCAGACAAAATGGCCTGTCGCAACGCATGTATTTTCTCATGCCACCCTCTTTTTCGGATCTGTTACACAATGGCTGCAAGCACTACCTGAAATGCAAGTTCAGGTGTAATTGGTGTGAAAACCTGTTGTATTTGTATTTCTGTAGAAGGATGTTTGCAAAAAGCTGGTCTTTGCATGCACAACAAACTGTAGAAATAAGATAAGACAAGCCCAAATGTAAATAAAAAAAACAAAGTTTATTCAAATATGCAATTGCAAACACATATAGTGCATTTAAGCTTGACTATATCAATCTACTGTGCAAATAATCTTGAGGATTAATGCTGTATAGTGGATGTTCTAATAAAAAATACTGTCATATTGTTGGATAGATACCCATTGTACCTGATTGTAAACGGTAATGTTTGACCTCAAATGCCTTTGTAAATATCTGTGGTGTTTGAGTCCTTTCTGTCTAAGCAAGGTTTATCCTTGTCATTCAGCTTGAAAGGAAACAAAGGTGTGGGGGCCGGCTGCTGCCACAGCCCACAGGGCTGGTTTACCTGTCACAAAACCATGTCTGAACTCTGCTGTGTACTGAAGCTTGTCTGTGCTAAACATCCTCTCCCTGACAGATCACTCCCCCAAACGGAGACAATTAGGTCAATACCAAGCTTGACGTAGCTGCCTCCAGGTGCTTGTGGCCTACCTGTTCCATCATCATGTCAAAGTTAATGCTAATCTGTCCTTTTAAAACTCTCTGTTTGGTTCATGTCCAAACTATTTTTATATTATTTCATTATTAGCCAATACAGTGGGAAAAGTCAGCACAATCTCACAGCGATTCGTAACTATTTGAGTTAGGACTCTTTTTCTAATAATCATAAGTTTTTGTATGATTCACATTGTACAAATTCATATGAAATTGCCACCTCGTAAAATAGTTACGTAGTCCCATGATATTGGGTCAAAAGAATTCACTAAACGGTTGCACCACTTTGCAATGCAGTTTAACAAGGCGCAAAATGCTCTGAAATAGCGCTCCACCATGACTATTTACATTGTGATTCTTATTCTTTCAGCACAAACATCCCCTCTTTTCATGTAAATTAGCTGTATTGCTTGTATCTCATTCACAATACCCAGAGCTATTAGTCTGGTGCAATTAGCATTGCACTATCAACGGCTAACAGAATTGCAAACGTTTTTTATTGATCAAGGAAGCAGTAATTCATGAGATGATGGAGAAGAGAATTATAAAAGACATATATCCATAAAAGCACCATTGCATTTTTTTAAAGGAACACTCCACCATTTTTCATTTTAAACTATGTTATTCCCTAAACTAAGACGAGTCTCAGTGCATGCACTCAATCGCTCTGGCGTGCGACGACACTTTGATAGCGCTTAGCCCAGTTCATTCATTAGGATCCAAACAGAGATGAAGTTAGAAGCGACTAAACTCCTCCACGTTTTCCCTATTTAAACACAGTTACACGAGTAGTTACACGACCAAGTATGGTGACACAAAATAAAATGTGGCGCTTTTCTAAGAGGGTAAAATGGATAACTATAATGTATGGCGGAATAGCACTTGGGAGCACTTTGACACGGCGCAGTAATATCATTACTGATTACATCACATATTACTGCGGCGAGCCAGAGATAGTTGAAAACACATTCAACTGGATTGCTTTCCACAGAATACCGCCTACTTGCAGCTGCTTTCTTTATCCCCTTCATTCGCTTCTTTTCCCAGTTGCTCATAATCCACATAATGGGTTTGTTCAGTCAATAATATTTGTGTGCCACACTCTCTCGGCGCACCTGTGAAATACGAGGGAAGTGTCTTGAGGAAATCCAAACATAAGTGGTCACAGGAGATGCATTTGAAAACCATTTTTACGAAATATTGCAATCTATATTTATATTGAATCATTTCTTTTAGCAGGCTTTATCAAAGTGACTTACAAATGAGGAGAGCAATAGAAGCAGTTAAACCAACAATAGGGCAACAATAAGTAAGTGCTGGGACTAATCCCAGTTAGTCTAGCACAGTACACGTTTAAAGATAGATATAGAATAGTAAGTGTTAGCATTAATGGGTCAAGTGTTGACGAAAAAGATGCATCTTCAGCAGTTACTTGAAAATTACTAAAGACTGAGCAGCTAGGTTGAGTTACGCAGGTCATTCCACCAGCTTGGAACAGTCAAGGTAAAGGTCTGTGAAAGTGATTTTGTGACTCTTTGGGATGGCATCACAAGGCGTCCGTCACTTGCAGAATCCAAGCTTCTGGAAACATAGATGTAAAGTAATGAGTTTAGGTATAGGGGTGCAGAGCCAGTGGTTGTTCTGTAGGCAAACATCAGTGCCTTGAATTTGATGTGAGCAGCAATTGGCAACCAGTGCAATTTTATGAGGAGAGGTGTGACGTGTGCTCTCTTTGGCTCGTTAAAGACCACTCTTGCTGCAGCATCTGGATCAGTTGCAGAGGTTTGACAGTGCATGCGGGAAGGCTAGCTAAGAGAGCATTACAATATTCCAGTCTGGATAGAACAAGAGCTTGGACAAGGAGTTGTGTAACATGCTCTGATAGAAAGGGCCTGATCCTCCAAATGTTATACAAGGCAAATCTGCAGGACTGGGCAGTTCTAGCAATGTGGTCTGTGATTTTCAACTAATCATCAATCACAACTCCAAGGTTCCTGGCTGTCCTGGCTGGAGATATGGTTGACAAACCTAGATGATTGGAGAAGTTGTGATGAAGTGTTGGGTTGGCTGAGAACACAAGCAGTTCTGTCTTCGCAAGGTTGAGTTGAAGGTGGTGGTCCTTCATCAAGTCAGAAATGTCTGTCAGGCAGGCCGAGATGCGAGCATCTGGATCATCTGGATCATCATCAGATCATCTGGCTGTAATGAGAGGTAGAGTGTTGTGTCATCAGCATAGTAGTGTTAGGAAAACCCATGTTTCTGAATGACAGATCCTAGTGATGACATGTAGATGGAGAAGAGAAGTGGTCTAAGCACTGAAACCTGAGCCACTCCAGTAGCTATATGTTGTGACTTAGACACCTCATCCCTCCAAGACATCCTGAAGGACCTACCTGTGAGGGAGAACTTGAATCATTGGAGTGCGGTTCCTGAGATGCCCTTTGTCTTGAGAGTTGACGGGGATCTGGTAGTTACTATAGAGCAAGTCGTATTTACAAGTGAAACTCAAAATTCTAGGTGATACACAAGCTACCGAGTTGTGATGTTGGAGGGAACTTGTTGGTTCGAAAGATGGCAGAAACATTGAGTAAATCTATAATCTATGTTGACATCAAGCGGAAAGCAAGTCTGTAGTGAATAGGTTTAATGACTCAAATTTTATGGTTTGCTTCACATTTAGTGGTACAAGTGATATAAATTAATATTTTTCATTTTCATTTTTAATTCAGATGTAGTTATTTGGGTTTATTGTTCACAATATAATTATTTTGTTTTGTTTAGGATACTTCTGTATTCTGTTTCTGTCTTGAATGTGTGACATCATATTAAGAAGTTAACTCTGACTTTCTGAGTTTCCCAAGTGAACTTAAAGGCAGGCTTGATACCAGGTGGAAACAAGGCCTTCATCACATTGGGTGAGTGATGATGTAATGTCTCAGTGAAGTATGTTAGATTGTGGTAGTCTGCAACTGGTCTTCAAGATGAAAATTGTGTCATTACCTGACTTGTATGATTCCTCAAATGACTCTGAAATGCAGACAGCTTGTGCAAATAAGCAACCCTTTCATTGTAAATTCCCTAGTCTGTTGCTTGGGCTGCAACTGAAGTTTGAGCTAATATGGCTATAATTGTGTATAGTGCTATGTTGAGAGCCTAAGCTACTATTTGAGGCAATTTAAAGGAAGCTATCATCCAGTCTGGTGAAGATATGGTATGAGGAGTCTGGACCAGATGGAATCTGTTGGAGATGGAGCTGTTTCTTGTCTTGCTTATCAAAAAATTGCAAAGGCATGCTTTCCAATCAAAACATGTGGATTGCAAACAGACACTCATATGCTTGATGTTAAGGATTCCTATGTAATCCATACCTCGCAAATAAATGCTTGCGGAGATTTTGAGGATGCAAGCAGCAGATGATCTTCCCATGAAGGGGGGTTTATGGTCCTGCCTGTCAGACAGAATTTGCATGATTTTGCTTCATGCATTATCGATCTATAGTATATATGTCTATCAGAAATGTCCAGAAACACTGCACATGGCTGCCTCTCGCCTTCAGATTCAAGACCATAATCAGGATAATTGGAGCTTCCACATTGTCCTTATTGATTGTCTTTGACTAACGTTAGTCTGTAACTGGCAGCAGTGGCCTTCCGCAAATTTTGACCCCTCCCTCCCTCCCCCACTAACCATGAGGTGAGGCCCCACCCACAAGTGGTGACATCATGCATGGATGATTGTGTCAGAGATTAAACAATACAATTGAAGGGAAATGAACAGTGATGCTATTTTGGAAAATGTAGAAGTATTTTGACTGCTCTGTGATTAAATATTTTCTGGCATGTAGAAAGTGTAAATGTGGTGGGACACACCAAGCTTGGAGCAGGTTAGTGCTGGAGATTTAAATTTTAAACACAATTTCCAACACTTATTCAGTGTAAATGGATTAAGGCCGCTTGGATATTGGCCGATTACAATGGATATTGGCACTTATAATATTTCTAGAAAATTTAACCAAACTATTATTGCCTCATAACAACGTGAGAGGGCCCCCTGAAAGGGTTAGGGCCCCATGCTGAATTTTAACTAGGCCATTTGCTCCAAATGCAAGACATGATGACCACTGATCTATCTGTTTTAATACGATTAAGTCAAAGAAAGATATTGACTTAACACTGACATTGACAGAGACCATCAAATTGAATTGTATATGTTTTTGCGGGTTTGGTGGAGTAAGAACATTTTGGATATGTTTTGCATTAAGCCCGAATGATGTATAGGGGTTCTTGCATTGTCAAAAAGAAGCCAGGAATAAATTGAAATCTCATACTAATGGTGTAGATCTGGCCAGCTTGCACTCTTCTTATAAACAATTTTATTTACAGATGCCTCTTATCGTTACCACCAGGAAAAATAAACAGTTACTGCCTCTGAAGAAGGCTATACTAGATGAAAGGGGGCAACACATGCTGTTTTGCGTCCTTCTGCTTATCCATCTCGTGTGACTGAAAGAGGAAAAAAAGTCAAGTGTTGTGCCTCATATATCGTCTGTCTGAGAGGCTGGTTTAAGAGTGTGGCAGAATGTGAAACACACAGTGGAAGAGTCCCACCAAACATGTGCAAGCTGCGGAGTAGACTGGGTTAAGGGAATGGGGGGTAAATCCTAGAGTGGAAAACGAAATAACACTGCCTTATAATCTCAGTCCAAGAAACCCAAAGTTGCCGCTGTTTCGTCCGCAACTATTTTGTGGTGCATGCTCAAAGCATGTCATTCTCCTCTCTCTTTTTATGACTTCACTTCCATGGAAACATGAGGAAGAAACAGTAACCATGACCTTCATGTTTTGTTCCTCTGTGCGTTCCTCAAGATGCATTTTAAAGAAGACCATAAAATAGAACAAAATTAGTAATTATTCACCCTCAAATAATAAAAAAAAAAAACCCTCAGAACTCGCATGTCTCCGGACCAAATGTCATGACTGAATGCTGGTGTTTCAATAAAAAAAAAAAAAGTAAAACTATTGTCCAACTGCATGCAAACAGACAAGCAACTAAAAAAAATTTAACACTTTATTTTGATGGTTCATTTTAGACATTCTACTAACTACAAGTAACTTTGCAACTATGTCAACTAGCATTCATTGGGGTATTAGTAGACATTTTATTTTAATGCTCCCCCAACAGACCTATTGACTAAAAGTAACTTTGTAACTACATATTCAACTTATTATCAACTTATTCTACTAATCCGAACCCTAACCTAACAGTTTACTACAGCCTAATACTCAAATGAGAGTTAGTTGACTTGTAGTTAAGCTTTAGTTAGTGGACCATTGAAAAAAAGTGTAACCAAAAAAAATAACAACAAAGTCTATTCAATGCTTTACTCATCTATCACCTTCATATCTTGGGCCTGTTTACACTTCATGCATTTTCTCTGATGGGATAGCTATCTGATCGTGAAAAGACAGGGTTAAATGCCCTCCGAAACATTTAAATCCGATCACTCAAACTATTCATGAGGTGGTTTTAGACGCAATCCAAATTAAACTTGGCACGTGTAAATACATCTGGTTGTTGAAGTCACATATGTAAATTTTACTCCTCCTAAAATGTTACAAAATAAATGTGCCAGAACTTTTTATAGGCTATAAGACATGTAATGGCCAGATATGACAGCGCTACTGCACACGTGCCACAGATGAGTAGAGTACCTCTTCACCAAGCCGATGCACAAACAAAGTAAGTCGCAGACACTCAACACACAATAATCTTCATTAAAACGTAGACTAAATTATCCAACCAGTGCTGATGCGGCTCTTTCCCATTCCTTGAACTTAGCTGATGATAAATAAATGACACAAGCAGATGATTCATGTCGAACACAGAACTAACTTGATTTGATGATGTTCGGGGTGAAGAATGATGCTTCACATTATCACTTCTTTAGAGCATCACAGATTCGGGACAAATTGGATCGACACAAGGGAAAAGAACATCTCCACTTTTTTCCTTTGAAGGTTTGACTTTTAGCATCACTTTTCCCTTTTATGGAATCAGACAATGTGTCATTGAACACATTAATGGATATACAGTACCTATGTATGAAGTCTCCAATATACCAAGCAGTGATTTTATAATTTTTTTTGAAGAGGCTTTGAAGATCCCTGACCAAGAGTTTGGAAAGGCTTGCGGTGTCCAAGTGGGCTGACAGTGACCTTTTGACCTGTGGAGTCTGTCTTTTCCTACATGGCCCATACATCTTCTGTATGGACATGGTCATGCCTGAGCCTTCTTGCACACCTTGTTTGCATAATGGTGTGCACATCTCAAATGGGAATACTCGACAAGACATGAATGTTCTCTTCAATGCTCAAGCATTTTTACAAGTGAGGTTTGGTAATAAAGCTAAGGCATATCAAAACTACGATAAATCTTTTAACACATCAGTACAATGCGGTATTCGAATGCATCAAAAACCAAATACTGCTTGTATTCAAAGATTTGAATGCGACCAGGGCGCATTATTAACCGAATCTAAAAGAAAACATGGCATTGCTAATCTGAGCTACACTTATTGTTCTTAACGATCGCATTGTTGCATAAGAAACAAACCACATCTGGCAGTGCAGTTCAATGGGCATCAGTCATGACGGAGTGATGTCATTTGCTGGGAGAGAGCACAATGCTTAAAGTGAAAATTTATCCTGACCTAACATCCGCACAACGTTAAACCAACATTTTAAAAAAAAAGTAAAAGCGGGGCGATTAGAGGCTGTCATGCCTTGTGAGGGAAGAGAAAATGGTTGAACTTTTTTCCAGAGCACGTCTCAGATAGTGTTGCAAAGGAGAAAGTTGATTATAATAACATTTTCTACAACGTACACTCCTCCTCCTCACCCCCCGCCCCCATTTTTTATGATTTGTTTCTGTTTCTGGGAGCCGTTTCAATAGTAACAACTAGACGGCCCAGAATGCCTGTGGCGGGCCCACTTCCTCCCTGGGTGCCCCTAACTCATCACTGATTGGCCCTGCCTCCTTTCATCTGGGCTCATGCCCTAATCAGAGAGGCTTGTGTGTTTTTGCTTTTTTTCTTGCCTCTCTCTTTTGGAAATGAGGTTTGTGTTCTGCTTCCAGCAGTCCGGCCTGCTTGGGGGGCCAGCCAGCCGCCACGCTCCCCTAACACACTCTCACAGATTTGGCAGCAGAGCCTGGTGACATCACACACACTCACACACACAAACACACACACATACTCAGACTGCCAGTGAAAATGAGCTCTTCTTATGTAGAGCCTTCATTCCTCCGTTATCATCCTGTTCTTTTAGCTTCTCCATCTTTCTCATACTTGTTTCTTCCTAGCATGCTCAGAAAAATCATTGTAGCGGCTCCAGCTTTAAAATAATGATAATGAAATTATTATGCAGTACTTAAATGTATAATTACACTGTAACAACGACACCTTGGTTTACCATAACTAGTCAGTACATTCAGCAGTAAACTTTAACTATCTTTCAATGAAAATAAAAGAAATTATACATTTAAATATAATACATTTTCATTTAATTGCAATTAACATGAACGTATGTGTCTGTAAAAAAACAAAAAATTAGGTACAGTATATTCTCTCAGAGTAGGGCTACTCTCAGTTAAAGTATGCTAACGTTTTCCAAGGCACATGACATGACATGTCTGCTTTATAGCTTGATTCAGTTTTTCCAAAGAAGTTAGCATTTTGTTAGTAAAAGCACTCACTCTCATGATGGAACTGCTTCCTGTTTAGGGAAATACTAAATATGCCAGATGATTGCCTGTCAAATGTCAGTTGGCTGAAAACAAGAAAAGCAAATTCTTGTTAATGAGGACTTCAAATCAACAAAAGAATATGAACAATACAATGAATAAAGAATTTGTTCTTAATTCAGACAAGTTTTTTGCCATTTAAATCGTAATAAGTGTGGGGAAACAGTGCTTTTCTTTTGGGTTTGGCTCGCAATATGTACATCTGTGTTCAAACTGCATAGTAGTATGCTTTTAACTTGAACTTAACTTGTATGCAAGTGCTGATAACTTATTTAAGTAAATATAAGTACACTGTTACAAGTACATAGAACTCCAGGGTTTACTGGCTCAAATAGGATGGCTTGACAATACCTGACTTTTTCATTGGCATCACATCATAATAATCAAACAATAATGTTTGGTTAAAATAAAGTGTTACCAAACTTTCATCCATCAGTGATTGCACCCTTGCAGTACACTTTAGCATACTTTTAAAAAGAGCACTTATTACAGAAATAATATTCTTCAAAATAATATTAAGTGTGAACTGAATGTATAATGTTGTCACAGCTAAGGTCATGCTACTGTATTTACAATTGGATTAAAACATATTGTAGTTTAAATTTACATTTAATGCAATTAGTTGAAATTGCATTTTTGACCCAAGTAGGACTTATCTTTATATGTAACTTCATAATTACTTCTATTGTCAAAGATAATGAGGGAACATGAATTTAAAAATAATAATAATGTAATAATTAATTTAGATCTTTCATAAAAAAATACGAACCGCAATTTGGATTTCATGGTGTCTTTAATTTAATTGAAACTCATATGTCATGCATTTTAATATATTTGTAATTACACATTTGTAATGATGAATTTTGCATTAACGTAATAATATTAATAATGTTATTATTAATAATAATAATAATACTGAATAACACACTACAGTTAAAATTACAATCAAAACTTTAAATGTGCTTTAGTTTATTAGTAAAAAATAAGTGCACTTTTAAAGCATGATAAAATAATATTAAAATGTAAAGATTTAATATTTTGAAGTAAAACGTTTAATTTGGCATTATTACAAAGTGCTGTTTTTAAAAGCATGTCACGAAAGTGCACTCTCTTTAAGTATTCTTTTGTGGACTTTTATTTAATTAACATTAATATACGTTTACACTGCAAGTGCACATGCTTTTTCAAATGGGCAGGTACAAAGGCACGGTTGGTTCTCAGTGATGCAGAATTCATATACGGTATTGCAAGACACACAACCCAGCATGTTGTTCTGTGGGCAGTATATGTGTCTTTGGAGAGGTCAGAAGGGCAGGGTCACTATCCAGTGGCAGGACGTGGACTGAGTCCCGAGTGACCCCGACCACCCCAAACACACACACACACACACACCAGTTAGATGAGCAGTGTTCTGGGCCCCATCATTTCAGAGCCCATCATCCCATCCAGCCACTAATAGGATCAAACACTAAGGTCAACGGCAAAAATCTGCTGTGGCATTAGCGCTTACCGCTCACCCTGTGCCCAGAGCGCGCCAACCTAGCCCATCTGCCCCAGACACGGGCCTAAATCATCCCAAGGGGATTAGGGAGGGATGTGGTGAGTGTCCAGTCCTCTTTGAGTGTGTGTGTGTGTGTGTGTGTGTGTGTGGACTGCAGCTGACATTAAGGATGCAGATGGATCACCCCTCCACTTCATCATCGTTTAATTTGCATTGTTCCCTCTCTCGCCTTTTGAGGTGAGACGACCAGGTGGAAAAGCTAGTTATCCCCTCTTCCCTCCCTTCAAAAGCAGCCCAGGCCAGCCGGAATGTCCCCACCATCTGGGGAGTGTGGCGCACATCTAGTGACTTAATTCCCGTCAGGCGCCAAAAACACTTGTGTCAGCACATTCACGCTAAACTGATGGCCATCCTGCGTCTGATGAATGCAAAGCTGAATTCAAGATCGCCACAGGACTACTTCTGAAAGCTTTTAAATATAATGTGATATTCATCGTTATTCTGTTTGGCTGAAGTTGCTGATTCATTGTATTTAACTTCATGATTATGAAATAGTTGCAGGTTTGTTGTCTGGTTCCAGTCCACTTTGTGAAAATCATGAGCCATACAGATTTTCGAATTAAGGGCAATTCAATGTCAAGCACTTTAGATTTTTTGTTAAATATATTTTTTAAATTAGAAACATTTACAAATTTTAACATCACAATATGTCGTTTTTTATGTAATAATTTGTATACATTTTATTATATATATTCACAAAAAATATTTTTTATAATAACTTTAATATTTACCTATTTTGAATATATATGGCAATGTAAATTTAAGCAGAAACACAGAACCTTTTCATCTATGGTAACCCGCTACTACTAAAATAACGAATGAAATACGATACGATTAAACCATTACACTTTGTTTTCAGGTGTCTTTGTTACAGTGAAATAACACAAATAAGAACTAAGGGTTACACTTTATTTTAAGTGTAATTATGCATTTAAGTAGCGAGTAATAATAATTATCTACATGTACTTATTAGAGGGTCAGGGATATGATTAGGGTTTGCTTTAGGTTAGTTGCATGTAATTATGCATCATTTACAGTTATTAGCTACTACAGTAACTACATGTAACGTGTAACAAGGACACTGTAAAATAAGTAATATTAATTAACTACATGTGCTTACTATTGGGTTAAGATTAGGGTTTGGTTAACAGTTAGTTACTTAATTATGCAGAGTTTAATGGTATAACTGTTGTGAGTACATGCAACATGTGTAACAGTGTGACCTGAAAATAAAGCATTACCATTTCTGTCACTAAACTGATGGGAATGCAGTGCTGAGAGCTGCAGCAGACGCAGATAATCACACATGCTAGATTGCTCTCTTTCTCACACAAACACAACATTGCTACTCCAATTACTGCAGAGTGATGCTGTTTCTAAGCACTTACACAGTGACATAAGATATTTTAAAGACACTTTATGGGTAAACAAAAAAAAAAGAAGTAACCTTTTATTGAGATAACCTCATGTAAATGTAGCAACAAATTAACTGAAAATGAACGCACACATGAGGTGTTTTGTGACATGTACTGCCTCTGGGTGTGCATTAATTTTGAATAATTCACCTGTCTGTCCTCTTTCCTTACATTGTACACTATTAAAGCAAATTGTCTGCTAAGATTCTGTTTCAACATTTTCCATGCCACTCCTAGCTTAGCTTGAGCAATATAAACTAAACGACAAGTAAGTGAACGACCAACATCTTACTCTAGTGTGATAATTGCACTGCCATATGGAGCGAGTGTGATATGAGACACAGAGGAAAAGACTGTGGGGGAGAGGGGCGTCTTGGGAAAGCGGAAGAATGTGAAGTGAACACTTGTCAGAAACATGCTCCCAGTTCTTCTTTACTCTCTGCCCTTCAGAGGAGCTTGTTCCCTGGCCATTGTTGAGAGTTCCTTGGTGCTTTTTTTCCACTGGCCCGGTGCTATGTGGCCCCTGACCTGCTCGGTCTTTGTGCCTGTGAGCTGTGTTTATAGTCCGGGTGCCTCTGAACTAGCAGCTCTCTTTATCACATATTTTCCCACTAGAGGATGATAAAAGAGAAGGGAAGCACTTCTCTGTTTTCTCCCCCTCCTCTTCTTTCCAGTTGGCTCACCTCCAGGGGTTTACACACACACACACACACACACACACACACACACACACACACACACACACACACACACACACACACACACACACACACACACACACACACACACACACACACACACGCACGCAAAGATGTGGAGATGATAAGAGGTAAGCTGCTCACCAGGACTGGATGGTAACGTACAGAAGTCCTTCATATGTAGCATATGTTTATGTGTATGGGAGCAAATATTTGGGGTATGGCGAGATCGCTGCTAAGGCGCTTTACTAGTTTTTCTTAGGCGATATCTAAAAGGATGTTTTCTTACCAAACTTTGTCCTCCCAACACAATCTTTTTTTTTATCATTAAAACACACTCGGCGAGTCGGCGGTCTGAAGAACAACACCCAGCGGTGCCATTGTTTCCCACTGACACTAAGGAAAAAATTAACCACTAAACACCCTGTTAATTGTCTTTGTGCATATTTAGCTATTATTTAACAGAACTAAAAGTGAGAGCTGCGAGTTCCTGTGTGTCATTTGTGTGTTGGAAAAATAACAACCGAGTCTCACATCAACATTTTGGAAACTCTAAAGGCCCGTTCACACTGAGAACAATAACTAAATGTAGCTATAACGATAACCATATTAGTTTCCACACCAGCAGACAATGTTTTCTGTTTATTCTGTATGCCACTTTAAATGCTAAAAAGTGATTCCAATGATATTGTTTCTCTGTGCCGTTATCGTTATAGTTCTGGTGTTGACTCTGGTATTCTTTTAGCCTGGCAAGTCAGACCCACGACAAGATGTTGAGTCTGGGAACTCACCATTGGCAGGGCTCAATTCGAGGGGCGGGATAAACCATTGTCTTTCAAATTCCCTCTGCACGCAATAGGATAGCGCTACAACCAACCAAGTGTTTTCCCACCAGCAGAGCTAGTTGATAGATTAAACTTTTGCCATATCTACCACATCTTCCTTTTTTAAGAATGACTTAAGTGTCGTTCTTTGTTCTTTTCTCAAAGAAAAGCTTAACTCCAAGTCCTCCAGAGTCGCGGCCAAAGCCGATTGGAAAGACCGCTGTTCGCCAGCAGCAGCCATTCTTTGTTTTCAAATAGCAAGGAACCATCGCAACTCTGTCGTCATTATGTTAAGCCCGCCCGCCGACTCTACACACGATGTGATTGGCCTGACTAGAGTTAGGTTTTTCCAGCTCGAAAGCCAACGGAGACTTGCTAGACCACACTGGCTGCAAAATAAATGTAGCCGCCGCTAGGGTACGTCTAGATTTCTAGGCTAGTATTCTTTTATATTTAGAACGAATTTTCGAACTTTATCTTTATTGCTATCGTTATAGTCATCGTCATTGGTGTGAACGGCTCTTAAGTCTAATCCAGATACAAAATGTAGCGAAAATAGAGCTTTTTGAAGACGCTTTCCCAAGTGGATACGTTTGACTTTGTTTTCATGTTGTAGTCTGGACTGTAAGAACACAGATATTTGAAAATGATGATGCATGTTTAGTAATGTGACATGTTGATCTGATATCTGCTATGTGCATTTTCACATTGTTCCTAAAGATAAACGTTGCTTTGTACAATCTTCATGGTATATTCCTGCAAAGATGACAGAAAATGTACTCGCAATTGCTGTCCTGCTTTAGGCAAAACATTAGGGCAATTGTGTTTTAGACCATAAATAAAATATGATGGTCCTCCAACAGACATTCTACTGGCAATAAGTAACTTTGCAACTACTTATTCTAACCCTACCCCTACTAGTCTACTAATACTCTCCTAACAGTCTAATGAGAGTTAGTAGACATGTAGGTGAAACTTGACTTATAGTCAACAGAATGTGTTAAAGGGACCATCCAAATGAAGTGAAACCGAGAACTTTATTATGTCTGGTCTCTTGGTATCATCTCAGTGAGCTTTTGGAACATTTTATGCATGTGCAGTAAGATGACCTTAGTTTCAGTGTGTATCAGATGCGCTTAAAAACAAGGACGGAAAGTGTTCTGAAACGATTAATTATCCAGCTGAATGTAGACGTAACCTAAATGAGTTTGATCTCTCTACATGAATGGTTGGATAAAGGTTACATGACTGAGCATAAAGCCCTCTGTTCTGGGAGAGCCCTGAGCGGAGCGGTGGTCTTCCACAAGGGCATGCGGCTGGTGAGAGTTGACCCTTCGCCTCCCTCACTCTTCTATGTGTGAGGGGGTGGCTTTGGGGACAATGGTGTCTCTCTCTCAGGCCTTGCATGGCTCACGTTCGGCCCACATTCCTCTTGCCCACACCCCACCCAGGGCGAACAATGCCTGTCCTTTTTACAGACCCCCTCAGACCGTTGTCTTCAATGGACCGGCCAACGTTAATGATGGCACCATACTCTCAGCAGGGAGTGATTCAAAGGTCTACATCTCTTTAGCCAAGAGGGCAAAACTTACAAAGGCCTCCATCAAACTAAACTAACTTCATGAGAACTGAAAGTAATGGCAGGGCAGATAGCAGATCCGCAATCGATCATTATCAAACCCGACTTTAAGACATGCAGGGAAACATAGGACCAAAATGCAGGTTGGTTCATGATACCAACCTGGGGTGCATTTTCCCGTACAACAATGTAAGTCGCTGCTTTAACTACCATAATATGATGCATCGTTGAAGAAATCAACTAGCTAGTCACAACTGTTTTCCGAAACCTTATTGTCGCAAATCTGTCATTCAACCAGGTTGGTTAATGATGTTACACACTTGGTGGAGTAATAACTTATTTTAATAAATCCGTATGAGATTGAATTAATGCTAGATGTTTGGCTATAAATTAAGGACATGGCATCTGAGGACTTTTTCTTATTTTTATCTTTTATTTTGCTTTATTTCCAGATTCAATCATAGGCTCGTTCTTATGTACTAGAGTACATGCGCACTCTTCAAAAACAGTGCTTTAAATCTCTTGACAAACTAAAAGACGTAAATGGCATTTGTATCTATTCTAAATAAAAGATAAAGATTGTACTGAATGTCAGCTTGCTTATTTTGCTCAAGATAAGGATTTATTGAGTCCACATGTCATGCAAACAAGAAACTCTACTTCTAACCACAGGTCAAAAGCTGTTGTTCAAACCACACAACTTTGTGATGCTGTTTGCGAATGTTTGTTCGAACTATGGTTTCAGGAAACACCGACTCGTTGATCTATGCTGATAACGACAGAACATGCGACCATAGTTGACTAACAATGCTGTCGGGAAACACACCCCTGAGCTAGTTCACAATAGTGTAGCCTTTTTATTAACATGCTACTTTATCCAACAATATTGGTGAAGGATGATGGTGAAGCGATTCATTTAAATGATCAGATTCACAAAAATGATTAAACAAGTTGAGTCCCTCTACCATGTATTATGTAAATTAGGGCTTTTTTAGGGCCTATTCAAGTTTGACATGTCAAACTAATTGATGTTCATTCATTTAAAATCTCATTGTATTTGAATGAGCTAAAATACAAGTCATGCAGTTATATTTTTAATTATTTCTTTCTTTCTTCGCTTCTTCCGCAGAACATTATATTTTGAAGAATGTTTTAGTGACCATTGACCTCCACTGTATGGACCAAAAATAATAATAATAAAAACTTGACACATTTCCCAAAACATCTTCTGTTATGTTCCACAGAAAGAAAGCAAGTCATACCAGTTTGGAACAACATGAGTGAGAGTAATTGAAGACTGATAGCTGAACTAAGTAGGTACTTTTCGTAGCTTTTTCAAAGCACTGACAGTAGTTTAAATATACTTTAAGTTACTAACTTGGCAAGCTACACTTTCTAGCTAATGTTCTGGATCCTTATAAGAATCAGAATTCATTTGGGCTTGGACTGCTTGCTGTTTACATCCCCGTGTTCTAACAATACCAATCTGACAATCAAAGGAAGGTGAAAGATCTTGTCCTATGACTTCCTTCATACATTTATGGTTTATACAGATGGCCACCTGAATATCATCTGTTGTGCAATTAGCTTCAACTTTAGAAAGAGCCAAAATGTGTCAAACAAAAAAAGGAAGTAAAGGGAAGGGACACTGTGTTTATGGCTGCGCCCAAAAACATAGACAGCTGTTGCCTCACTGCCCTATCAGGCAACTACATTGTAGGCAGCATTTGCGCATGAAGGCACCCCACGAAACTGATTTTGGACAGACTTCTGAGGCAGCGTAACGGTTTAATGATCAATAGCAAAATAGAGTGATAACTAAGCAAATATTTAATTACTAACAGTAATTTCTTGCTATAAAGGACATCAAAAGTAGAAAACGTTGGTCAAAAACGTACATTTACACACAAACTGACCACCAACCACAACTTTCAGACTTGTGTTTCTTTTTTTGCTTAACTGTCACGAATGGAAAGCGCAGGATTGTGGGATATCAAAGGATACATATGATACGATATATATCAATAATCGATCAGGTGAAGGAATCTCAGGAGACGGGAAGTGAAACTAACATTGGATTCGGACGTGCCTTTATGCCTTCCTACCTTGGGATGTATCCTCCGATGGCAGTTTTTTCAGCTTTCGGACACATTCACACAGCGCTCTCTCTCTCCTGAGGTCTGATCTAATCACCTGTCCCTCATCACCGTAGCACTCAACACCTGTACAGAAGCACACATCTCTCAGTGACTTGCTGCCTGGCCTCGAATGTAGAAATAGACTCCTTACCTGCTCTACTCACCTTGGTGGTTAAGCTCGCAAGTCCGACGTTATTTTCCTGAGAATCTCCTTCGTCCCTGTATTTCTGTGGAAAGAATAACCTGTAAATTCACCTTGCTCTGAGAGAGGTGTGTGCTATTCTCTTTCAACCTTGGGTACGTTTCCCGAAAGCATTGTAAGCCAATTTTGGTCTCATGCAGTTATCGGCATAGTTCAATGAGTCTGTGTTTCCAGAAACCATATTTCCAACAAACATTCGCAAACAGTATCGCAAAGTTGTGTGGTTTAAACAACGGCTCTCGACCTGCGGTTAGAAGCAGTTTCTTGTTTGCATGACAAATGGACTCAATAAATCCTTATCTTGAGCAAAATAAGCAAGCTGACATTCAGTACAATCTATATCTTTTATTTTGGAATATATACAGATGTCATTTACGTCTTTTAGTTTGTCAAGAGATTCCAAGCGCCGTTTTTGAGGGGTGCGCATGTGCGTATGTTTGAATCTGGAAATAAAGCAAAATAATTCAGAAAAATTAGTCTTCATATGCCATGTCGGTAATTTATAGCAAAAAAATCTAGAATTAATTAGATCTCAAAAATATACTTTAGTTATTACTCAAGCATCTGCGTGACATCATTAACCAACGTGGTTGAATGACAAATTTGCGACAGTCCCGTTTCTGGGAAACAGTTGTGACTAGCTAGTTGATTTCTTCAACGATGCTTGGTACTATTAAGCAGCGAGTTACGTTGTTGTATGGGAAACACAGCCCCGATAAGAAGAAAACTCAAGTTACCCACAAACCAATATTCAAGAGCTGTCATAAAGTTATCTACTAACCTGAATTTCTCCATTTTACTGTTTCTTAATAAAAGGTTTTTGTGTTTGATAATTGATAATTGATCTGGTTTATCCTGACAGTTTAAAGGCCCCCTGAAATCAAAACGTATGTTTTTTAACTCTTAGGATGAGTATAGCGAGGATGATATGTTAGCCTTAATGTTATAAATAAGCTGGTGTGTTCCAAAACAATGACAAAATTCGCATGTAGGAGATATAAGCACTCAAAACTTACAGTCTCTCACTTCCGCTAAAATGGATCACGGATTTTTATGACGTCATCGCGGACTTCAGCTTCTCATCACATCTTCTGTCCAATCAAATGCTCTCTAGAATCTGAAGCGTCCAGCCCCCTATGATATAAATACTACTTGGTCAAAGCGACCGTTGCTGTACCTGACTGTGCGTTCGGTAGTAAACGCATGCTCAGTGTCAGCTGCTCGTGCTCATCAGTTAACTGTCGGAGATACTGGAGTAACACATACTCCGGGATATTGTTTATTTCGAGTTGGAGTGACTGTCAGGCACGTCCGAAAGCGAGTAACTTTAGAAAACTGGATCAGCGCTGACTCTGTTTTGAATGACTCAGTTCAATTTGGTGAACTGGTTCGACCAGTTCACAAAAAAAGAACCGGCTCAAAAGAACGATTCGTTCACGAACCAGACATCACTCCCGTTGTCACGGAGCAATACGGGTTGGAGATATGTGTTTGGTTGCTCAAACGCTCGAGTTTTAACCTGTTTTCAGAATGAAATGGCTACAATTTATTCACAACTCTAACGTTACCATTGAATCCAACTTATCAGCGCTCGGATTCGTTTCCATGGTGTTGTCAAGTACGACTCGCAGTCTGTGAGGTAAACTAAACGCTATTGGATATTTGAAAAGGGGGAGGAGCCATTAAAAATTTCCCGCCTTAGCTTCCTGTTTCAGTGGAAATGACGTCAACGCATCATTCAAGGCACGTTTCAGTGGGCCTTTAAAGCTTTTTGGACAGTGATAACTTAGGTCACTGTTTATATTAGGTGGCTTTATACTATATGGTTTAACCATTTGATACAATAAATGTTTTAAATATGTACATGTCGCTGCATTATAATTGCATACTTGCATTTAGCATTTGTTGTTACACTGTTAACTTTACCTCTAACTGTAGACCAAACCCTTACCCCAAAACTCGAACCCCTAACCCATTCACACCAAGCACGATAACTATAATGATAAAGATATAGTTCTAAAAATCATTCTAAATACGAGAGTTCACACTACAACTATAACGATACCGGTACAGAGAACGATTTTTTCCAGCTGATGAGTGATTAAAACATTGACAGCCAATCAGAATCAATCCTTTCATTTAAAAAGGCAGATGACAAAACTGCAGCTCACGCTTATAAAAAACAGAGCATTATCATTGCTAATATAGTTATAGCTATTGTTATAGTGGTGTGAACATGCCTTTACTCCTAAACCCAACCACACCATTTTTTGCAGAGACCTATTTTTAAAGTTTAACATCGATTGGTGTTGTCTAAAGTCTATGCTCTGGTGTTTCACATTACTCCTGTCAGTCCTGCATAGTCTGTTTTAGTTACACTATGATCCACCCCATATTGTGAAGATATTTTAACATTTGAACAGCCTACTTTTGTCTTTTTTTCCCCTCATGGCACACATTTCAGACCCTAGATTATTTTAAACAGTTCAACAATAGTAGTTGAAAACAATTCAGTGCTTTGAGAATTTATAATGATTTACACTGAAAACTGACTGATATAACACAGTAACTGCAACAACAAAGAACAAAGAATTATATATTTAGACTGTGATGTGAGTAATGAAAATATGCTCTTCCAGAAATAGCGTCTGAGTCAGCTCATTGTTTCTGCTGTGTTAGATATGAGGGTCTGTAACATTAATTTTAGCACTGTTTTTCATACTTTGGTCGAGTCTTAGTTGCAATGCAAAGACTTTGCATATCCTTTGCTTTCTTTTACATCCTTGCATATTAGAGATAATAAACATACACAGCACTAAAACCAATGTGAACCTAAATGCTGTAATTATACGTTTCAGTTTAAACAAATTGTTTAAACTCACTTAAGTTATTCATATTTTTAATAAGAGAGTAGATGTTGCTGAACCAGAGGCAGTTATTTTTTTGGACCTTGGCTTAATTAATTATATTATTGGCAGTAATCAGTTAAAGCGCATTAAAGAGTTCACCGAGGGAGATTTAAGTATTTTACTACAGGCTCTATGGCTGTCAGCCACATTGATTATTTAATTAGAAATATCACTGCGCATTGCTAACAGGGATGCACAAACTAGCTCATTGCAATCCATATAATTACATGATGTCCTCTAAAACTAATCCCAGTTCACAGATGCCAGACTTATTGATTATCACACGTCTATCAATTAACTCCTAAATATCCTGCAGGACGCGCCTGTTTTAGTCCCTCTAATCTGGGATCATGAGGTAAAGTGGGTATTGAATGGACAAGGTTTACAGAGCTTATGTGGTCGCTGAAACAAAAGCAAACAAATACGGTTTTATTCTTTGATTATCTCAGTTCAAGATTAGGAGCAGATAAGAAATTGGGGGTTATGGGTAGGTTGGGATTTGTTGTACATCTATGGCCTATATTTTAGTGTCACTTTTTGTTGTCCCATAGTTAGAGTCCTTCTTTGTTCAATAAGTAGATATTAGCTATAATTCTAAGTTAAATAATTAATTACCTAGGTCTGATTGTTTTCCATTACACAAATTTGTGGGCTACCAAGTCATACTTATGTGACAGTTGTCCAAAATCAAACTTGCGGACATTTATCTCAATTCGGTTAACATGTTTTGGCCTTATTTAAGACAATCATAGAAACAAGGCAAACATCAACTGTTTTGAATGACAGGTAATAAGGCTCAACTTTTATTAAAATAAATAAATAAATAAAAGCTGTCTCACATTTAAAGAAACACATACATCCTCATCTCATCCAATGGAATGAAATCAAGCGTTGTTCAGAAAACAATGCGCTGCAGAAGGTCTTTGAAGCTATTATGTCTGTTTTAGAGCTGTCATGTTGTTTACATGTTTGAGCAATTTTCTCAATGTGTGTCTAAACATATGTATGCAAATGCATCATGTTAGCGATCACCTTTTGTTTCCTGATTTTTCATCTGAGAGCATTTACACAATGGTCTCCATTTTTCCATACAATTCTGCGGCCGGTCCATATTGTTTCCCATGAGTTGCCATACAGTTACATAATGATAAGCTCCATATGCCCACCATCACTAATTACATCCTTGGATGCACTGCAGATTAACCATGGCAACACGGGATTTTCAGGCTTGTGTCCCTCTATATGCTTAACCATATTTTTAAACCACATTACCACCCCTCCTTTTTCAATCAATCTACAACTCAAATTGATTCTGATAGCACAGGCCCTTGACCTAGTTTGGAAACAATAGACAAGGGTCCAAAATTTACGGATCGAGGAGCACATTGCAACTGCTCCTGTGTCTGATCCTGATGGCAAATATGACCCCTGTTCCCCCTAAAGTGCTCACCCCGCTCCCTCAGACGCCTGCCTCGCTCCTGCCATCACCCCGCTGAGCAGTGACGCAGTCTGACAGGTGAATGGCAACCATGTTTGTGCGGCCATTTCACCATCCAGGCCCACTAATGAGCACTGGAACTTAAAGGACAATATGAGTTCATCTGCGCATCTGTTTGCTCAAATATCCACAATTGGAAAGTCTCAGTCTCCAGTGGACGTCTTGAAAATGTATCCAATCAGTAACTCAGTGGCGCCTCCCCAGCTGAAGGGAACGTTCTCAAAGTTTTTCTCGAAGATTTTCTCAAAATTATGAACAAACTTTCCTCCAGTGATGTTAATAAAATATCTTTAACTCTTTCCCCGCCATTGACGGAAATGTTCGTCTGTTTACACTGTTATACGTTAGTGGGCGCTATTGTGCATCGTCTGAAAGGGTACTGAATCTCCAGATCAAAAGACGTGTGAAGAAAAAGTAGAAACAAGTGATTGCATTTGTAAGCAGATGCATGCGTAAAATAACGCGATCTTCAACATTAAACAGCGTATAGATCAAAACTGCCTGATGTTACTGAATGAAATGTCGACCCAGGACGAGCTACAGGACTGTGAAGCTTTGGGGGTGTTGATGGACTCGATCTACTCCATAGATCTCGAAATAACTCGATTTTCTCAGCTTTTTGCTCAACATTTTGCTTTTTATGAAACATACCCACATTCAGGTGTTGATAAAAAAAAAGAATGCATGAAGCTAAAAAATGTCTAAAAGCAGAGGGTCTATTCCTTCTTTTGATATATTACATGCTCAGATATTCATACAACAAAATATTCTGGGTGCAATGAAACTTTTGTGAGAATGATCAAAAACGCTGATGCTGCCCGGCTACTTTTTTCCAATAATGCTAGCGGGGAAAGAGTTAATAATGTTCTCAAAACGATAGCACAGAAACACTATTTATATCGTTCATTGGGCGTTTTTTTCCTGAAATGTTTTATTTTGATGTTTTGTCTATTTTTTTTTTTTTTTTTTTTTTTTATGTGACTACTTGTTAAAGAATGTTCAAAAAACGTAAGTCTGTAAGTCTGGTCAAGTAAGACTGGATGTGGCATCCTGCAGCCAGACTGGAATTCCTGTAGTTTAAAGAGTGTCTGTGATCGCACCATCTGGACGTGTGATTTTGGCTATAATTATGTCATTAAAGAGGGCAGGCCTTATGAGTGTGGTTATTTTGTTTACACCCTTAGAGTCTTTGAACCAAACATGCTGTCAATCTGACAACTGTCACGATCATGTCTGGTTTAGTTTCATAATGTTGTTCTGTTTAGTGTCTATGTCATGGTTTTCGTTGTCATTTGCTGCGTTCATGCCATACTGTAATTAACGTTTTTTCAGTTTGAGATGACAACACGTGACCCGGAGCTGTTCACGTCGTCAGACTGGGAATTATGCATTTGTATGGCAACACTATCAACGCCTAAATGAATCCGGTCAGGTGGAACAGTGGTCAAGTAGGAGCTCTCAGAAAAGCTGTAATTACGAGCTCCACGAAGACGTGAACACTTTTTACAAGTCGAAATCTCATAATTACGGAAATTACGACATGGTGTGAATGCACCCATTGTCTTTGTTCTAGTTCATTTGTTACCATGGTTTCTCATTAGTTTCACACCTGTCCATTGTTTTGTTTATTGCCTGTCTCAGTGTATTTAAGCTTTCAGTTTTCTCTGTTCAGTGTTCTGCATTGAAGTTTGTAGAAGTTGTGTTATTTGTTCTCGTTTTCTTTGTTGATTAATTCTTATGTTTCATCATCATTCTGTATTACGCATCCCGTTTTTTGGATTTGCTGCACGCAACTTACAACAACAACTACCACTAATACATTATATATATATGTGTGTGTATATATATGTGCATATGTGTCTTAAGGTTCAGTCTATATAGGCGCATTATGTTTCTTTACAGAGTGACATCGCCATCTACTGGCCTGGCAGCAGAAAACAGTGTTTTTAGACGTTTTTGTGGATCTGTGTGAACGGGATCGTCTTGACAATGTTGTCTTCTGTATACTCGAAAAACACAAAGTAAAAACTTTTCTGTTTTTAGTACAACATTGTCATGTAAACATCCTAATGCAGTTTTTTTAATCAAAAACAGCAACAGTGTTGTGTAATATTTTTACCCTTTCAAATAAATGTTTTATATTTCAATATGCGTAGTATTTCAAAATGCACTTGTCGCTTGATCCTTCAGAAATCATTCTAATATGCTGATTTTGTACTCGAGACACATTTACTATTATTATCAGTGTTGAAAACACGTTATTTAAAAGAATAACATTTATTTGAAATATAAATAATTTGAAGCATAACAAATGTCTTTTTTGATCAATTAAATGCATATTTGCTGAATAAAAGTATTAATCACACGTACATAGAAACATTCCGTAGCGCAGAAACGTAGTCAACACTGTTCTGTGATTTATCCATAAAATATCTTAGAAACTGAAAAGTTCTAGCATATATTTCTTAGTAACTAAAACCCACAGCTGAATTAATCCACATGCATTCGCTCTCTCATTAATACATTCATATTTTTACTGTTTTACTGAACAAACAGAAATCTGTGAGAAATATAACAATCCAAACACAAAAGAACTGATTAAAATAAGCTGATATAGGAGCGCTCTGTCTCAGATCGAGGTTCAGGATTATTTGTATTAATCACTCACATCAACTTTAATCACATAAATTTTGACTTAAAAAAAAAATCTGAATTGAAAATCTTTAACCCCTAGTATAGTCATGTATGCCACATATTACAGATATAGCCACATCCCTATCACTGATATCTTATCTTCAGGAAACTGCCTGCTGAGACCTCAAATAGGAATTTTAATCTCATTCCCATTACTTATCCATCACACGTCTCCAGGATTTCCAGGGGGAACTGAATAAAAGGAACTAATAAAAATAAAATACTAAACAATGAAAAACTCACAAATGAGGAGTATAAACAGTCATGAGAATTACAAAGACAATGGCAAACATGCAATCAGGGCAAAATTTTGCTATTCCGGATGGGTATGTTACATTATCCAAGATATGTTTCTAGATATCAGTAGAACTGGATAACGCCTCAACGTTTTTTTTGTTTGTTTTGTTATTCTGAAGGATGTTTGAACCCTGAGACCTTAAGAAACATATGATTTACATAGCTACTCAGCAGCCTGGAAAGTTCCCTAGACAGGTTTATCCATCTTTTGCATTTACATTTTAATGTGTTAAAAAATTTCTTTCTTTTTTCTTTCCTAAGAAAAGGCTCAAATGACTGAAGTTCAGTGGCTGTGGCAAGATTCTGGGGAAACACTAGACTAGCAGAAACACATTCTTTACCACATGCCACTTGTGTGGGTGGAACATTGTTTTGCTGTCAACTTTTGGTGAAAAGACACTATCAAATAATAGATTTAGTTTGTTAGTTATTGATAATGAAAATGTGCATTTGGTAGGCTACGAATTTGTCACGTTTTTAAATGGCACCATAGCCATGGGAATACTTCTGTTTTTCAGAAGGTGTATTTCTGTGTTAAAACAGAGGAAATGCAGGAAGCTATCACTCTAATCTTTTGCGTGTTTTAAAACAGAGGGAAGTTTAATTAATTTTAAAGAGAACTGCAAACAGATGATTTCAATCAGCAGGGAAAATTGTGTGTGTGTGAGTGTGAGTGTGTGAGAGAGAGATAGAGAGAGAGAGTGTGTGTACGAGAGTGTGAGTGTGTGTGTGTGTGAGAGAGATAGATTGTGTCTACGAGAGTGTGAGTGTGTGTGTGTGTGAGAGAGAGTGTGTGTGTGTGTGTGTGTGAGAGAGAGATAGAGAGAGAGTGTGTGTGTGTACAAGAGTGTGTGTGTGTGTGTGTGAGAGAGAGAGAGTGTGTGTGTGTGTGTGTGTGAGTGTGAGTGTGTGTGTGTGTGTGTGTGAGAGAGAGAGAGATAGAGAGAGTGTGTGTACGAGAGAGAGATAGAGAGTGTGTGTACGAGAGAGAGAGAAATAGAGAGAGTGTGTGTACGAGAGTGTGTGTGTGTGTGTGTGTGAGAGAGAGAGTATGTATGTATGTGTGTGTGTGTGTGTGTGTGTGTATATATGAGAGAGAGAGAGAGAGAGAGAGAGATAGAGAGAGTGTGTGTACGAAAGAGAGAGAGAGATAGAGAGAGTGTGTGTACAAGAGTGTGTGTGTGTGTGTGTGTGTGAGAGAGAGAGTGTGTATGTATGTGTGTGTGTGTGTGTGTGTGTGTGTGTGTGTGTGTGTGTATATGAGAGAGAGAGAGAGAGAGAGAGAGAGAGAGAGAGAGAGAGAGAGAGAGAGAGAGAGAGAGAGAGAGAGAGAGAGTGTGTGTGGTTTAGGTATACCCTACGTTACGAGGAATACAAATACAACAATATTCTAAAACAGAGTAAAACAGCTTATAAATCATACTAAGTGATGTTTTTTGAAAATGTAAAAATGTAGGAAGTTTTATGCGATGGGAAGGTTTAGGATTAGGGGATAGAATATCTAGATAGAATATACAGTGTATACAGTATAAAATCATTATGTCTATGGAAAGTCCCCATAAAACATGAAAAGACAACAGAGAGAGAGAGAGAGAGAGAGAGAGAGAGAGAGAGAGAGAGAGAGAGAGAGAGAGAGAGAGAGAGAAGACAGAGAGACAGAATTTGTTAAAAAGAGGACGAGAGGCAAACTAGTCTGTCCTGGTTATCATAGAAAAATAATCAAAGCAAATGTTCTGAAAGAAGCAGAAGTGCAGCGCAGACAGTAGGAAGTGTGAGCATGTGGATGTGAATGAAGTGCCGGTGAGGAAGGCATGCTGGGGTGTGATAGCCTTCACATTCCCTCAACATCCTGTTTGCCAGATCCTCAAACTTAGACCCTGCTCGGTTTTTCATGAATGGTATGGATTGCAGCCTTCTCATTGGCCAGCCGTCAGCCAATCAGACCTTGTGTAGATGACCACACAGTGAGCACCTCTGAGAAGATTGAACTGAAGCAGGACCACGTTCACGTACACCCCCCCCCCCCCACACACACACACACACACTTTCCTCTTCGCCTGACCTATCGCTGTTTTTATCTGAACTCGTCTGCTTTGTGTTGCAGTGACATTTTAGAGAAAACTTAGAGCTGAGAGTCTCACACTGCAAGCCTCTTCCTGCGTGTGAGAGCGCTCACAGTTAAATGACCACACATTTCTGCTCGTTACATGTGGTGGATGCAGTTTCGTGAGGCTGGCCTCCACACAACTGAGCTGCCTTTCCCTCTCCTTTTATCTTCACCTGCTAACCAGTTCAATAGCCAAAGCTTATTCTGCACTGCTTGTGTTTCATTCAGCTTGATACAAAAAAGGAACTAGTTCACTCTTAAATGAAAATTCATTTAGTCACATTTATGAACACAAAAGGAGAAATTTATAAGAATGTCCAAGCTGCTCTTTTTCAAAATACTCTTTATTAAATGAATGGAGACTTCGTATGCCTTTCTCATTTGCATTTGTAGGTTTAATCATTTTTATGGATAACTCAAAAACAAGATAAACATAAACCAAGCATAAACAAATACAGGCAAATAAAGCAATAATGATAAATAATAATAAAAACAATCAAATTTGCATGCCATATTTTAAAATGAATTCGAAAATAAAGTATGCATACCATCTTCCTATATATATATAAATACATACATACATATATTTGTGTAGTTTCATGTTACTATTATAAATATTTTTGTAGATAAATGTGTAATAATTTTGGTAACAGTTTTCTCACATAGCTTTTTGTGAGAAGGCAAAAAAAAGAGAGAGAAATAATTAAGTTATGATTTGAGTTTAGGCTCTGGAGAAATGATCTTTAGAAACTAGTTGAATACGGCACTAAAATTTACACAGAACAGAAGGAATTTTAATATTTAAATGATACTTATGAAAATGTGGTAAATTAATGTGATTACATTGAACATATTAATCAATGTTATTGATGAAATAAATGTTTCCATTAATACGGCACCAAATATCACACAGAAAATAATCAATATTATTATTAAAATGATTATAAAAAAAGTGTTAAATTAACTTGATGGCATTAAACATTTAATTGATGTCATTGATTAAATTAAATAAATCAACCTATTAATTCCAATATTTAATGAACCTAAAAGGATTCATACACTTTGTATATTGTACAATTACAAAATTCCTTTACATTTTAGATTCTGTCAGTACGCTTCAGGATCTTTGTCAACACATCATACGCCTGAATAACTATGATTATTCATGAAATCACATTGGGAAATAATGGCTGACATTCTACTAAACTCTACTAAAGCACAAAACTGCTTTTGTGATTCACACAAGACAAAAAGTCATAGTTTTGGAATGGCATGAGGACGAGGAAATGGTGACAGACTCTAATTTCAACGAAATGTTTTATCACATAACGTTCGGCACGCTGGTTTGACATCCAGCGGAGAAGGTTGCAACTGTCCATTATCACCATGTTCAGATGCACAGTGAGATACGAGGCCGTTGCTCAACGATGCTCAACCAAATGCTTTTAATAAATGCAAAGTGTTTAATACAATGAAGAATTCACAGAGTTAATTCGTTTCTATTCAGTTTAATTCTTATTTGTAGTTTCTATGAATATTTTTTTGTGACTTTTATAATGCATGACTTATGATCATGGGTCACTTGACACACACATAGGCTATAGTATAACAAATTCATTAAATACATAGTAACCTTTTTTTCATTTGAATCTTCTTACCAGAGATTTTTGACATGGTGTGATTAATCATATTAATTAATTTTATATTAATTCCAATCATATTAGTTTAAATATTAACTGAAACAATTTAAGTTCATTTTTTTAAATATTAATTAAAATGTATATCTTTTGTATATAGTGTGCATTTGATGATATTCACTGTAAAAAATAACAAAAAAGAGGGTATTTAAATGGTAAAAGACCGTAAAAATGCTATGGTAAAAACCTTAGGTATTACATTTTTTTTCTTATATATTTTTTCAGTTATGCACATTACTTTACATTACATGTACGTCTTATGTTGTTAAATGAATGTTTATTGTATTATTTTAGTATCATGTGTTACCATGATGGTGTTTTGTATTTGAGTGTATGACACCTTCTATATTTTAATATTTACCTCAGTTTGTGAAAAAGCTTCCTGTGAAGAGATAAAAGACCTTAAACAGAAGAAAGAAAATAGATTTTAGTGGGTTGGCATATTAACATTATATCAGTTAATGAAACAATTTTACAGTTTTGTTTTACAGTAAATTTAAGTTCAGTCCATAAAACCTAAAATGTTGCTATACTGTATAAAAGTTCTGCCAACCACAGCAGCTGTTTTTACAGAACATTCCACAGATTCATTTTTTATTTTTATTTATAGTTTCGCAAAGCATTTTAAATGATCACACCTGTCTAACAAACTAAAGTTGTTAAGTGAAGTAGATGTCTATGCCCTGTGTGTACGCACTGTTGATTCGTAACACGGTTCTCGTCTCTTCTGGACTGGAGGGAAGCTTATTGGTGCTTATAAATATATTATAAATATCTCTGGTTGTGCAGCTTGAGGCTGTCGGTGGAGGTGGGAACGCATCGAATGTTACTGTAACCGTTAGCAACTATCACAGCCCACCTGTGAGGAACAGCGTGACGGCCGCTGCATCACACGCTGTGCCTTCATGAAGTCTAATTAACCATGTTTTCAGCATTCCTGTTGTAGTTGTTTCACTGTTTTATGAGACACCTGCATGTCATTTCCTGATGTGCTGCATGTGGTGAGATGGAGCACACAGAGTTGACTGTTATAATAGTTATACTGAAACAACAACAACAAAATTATATTTTATTTCAAGCAACGAAAACAACCCTGGCAAAAACTTTTGTGATAATATCCAGGACCTATTTCTGGTATCATTCCAAGTTTTGTCCAGGATGTCCCTAATAATAATTTTCACTTAATTTTCATCTCTTTTTGGGTTTGACACCTCACACATTATAGAAGTTTGTTAACGGTTGTTAAAATCTGAGAATAAACCCCTTCCGCTGGATGTACATAATCTCGCTTATTACACGACTACTTGCCACATAAGTAAATAATTAGACATGAAATATTGACTTGAGTCAAAATAATTGATCAGCTCTTTCAACGCAAAGCTTCTGCAGAGATAGGAGTTGCTAGTGACATTTAAGGGATATGGTATAGTCATACCGCTTATCACACTGCATTTCGCCACATAAATAATTACGGGGATAAGAGATACTGATTTGAGATTAAACTTTTAAAATATTACCTGTTTGTTATATTATAATCAATTACAGTGCACAAAACAATAGTCACAAAATGGCACCAGCTTCGTTTGTGTGAAACAAGAGAGCGACTCCTTAATTACATAACTCCATAGTCCACAAAATATTGATTTGAGTTTTAATATTTTATTAGCTCACCAAATGCAAAACCTCCAAAACATTCCTAGCAAACGTAAAGCACTGACTTCAGTTAATTGTTTTTAGCGCTTGTTATCGGGGAATAACATCATTTAAATGTAATATAATGATATTGAAAATGTCATTTGAGACAGAAGAGAAGGGAACTGCTCTAGGTTTCAAGTTGTGTTTCACCGCATGAATGCCATGGCTCACCATGTCTATGTCTCATTACATATGTAATGTTTCATTATGTAAAATAGATGGGTGTTTTTAACTTGAATGCTTAACTACCCAGGCTAATTTCTGTGGTTCATTAGTGATGAATGGCTCCTCTGCCTGGGCCCCTTGGAGTGTGAGCACTGGATCCCAGCACCAAACCTGTGTGAAAAGCATCAGCCAAGTGGGAGGCTCGATCAGGGACTTCACGTTTCCAACAACCGTCCCGACCAAGGATGAGTAGACAATAGCACTGTGCTAGTCTGGGATCTGAGCCTTGATGTCAAGTGTGCCTAACCTGTCTAAATAATAATGCAGCTCAGTCAGCAGAACTTCAGTGTAGATGTATTATTCTCCATCTCGCCTCGACTTCAATCAAAGCAATTTGCTATTGGCAATGATTTATGATTCGAGCATGTACTGATGGTCTTATAATACATATTATATTAATCCACCCAAACTTTTAAACTGTCACGAATGTAGAATTAAATCAACTTGAAAGAGAATATAAATGTTGTTTGGTGAAGACTGTGAAACAGGTAAAGTACATCTACTGTACATTAAGTATTTCTCTGTTAGAATTATTCCTTTTTTTCTTTTACAACAGTTTGAAATGCAACATTCAGCATTTGGAAACACATTTGAGGAATCTCAGATCAGACACGCAAATGCTCTTATTTGCCAGCGTTACTTCCTGGGAGATTTGAGGTTTCATCATTCAGCCCTTATACTTCCGCTTCAGTTATTCAAATGCTTTAAACAGATTACAGAGGACAGATTGTTCATTTATCCATAAGTGTGTGTGTGTGTGTGTGTGTGTGTTTGTGAGTGTGTTTGTGGGTGTGATGTGCTGGGGATTATTATATTAGCAAGCTTTGCATTACGCTAAGAAATATTTAAATTAGTCTCAAATAAAAAGATGACTCAACTTAGTTAATTAAAAAATTGTTCACATATATTTCTTGCCATAAACACATTTGTTTCTGCATCTCCAGGCACATTTAAAAATATTTATATTTTTTATTAAAGCTAACTACTTTTTTATTTTTGTTGTTTGATGTTCACATTAAAACTATCTTGGAAACTTATTACCATAAAATTATTATTGTTTTTTACTAGATACTTTTTATGCCGAAATATTATTGTTTGTCCAAGATCCAGACTTTCATGAAAATGAAAATGTACTCATTTTAATTATTGCACATTCAAATGCAAAAAAATAAAAAAAATAAAAATAAAATGCTGGGTTTATTGTGTGAAAGTGATTTATATCAAGTTTGTGTGATGTCATTTGCACCAGCTCTTTTCTATAGAGAAATACATGAAGAGAATTCAAGGGAAATGTCACTTGAACATTTTCTTTTTCATTAATTTCCAATCCAGCTGTTATTTTGTAACATAATGTAAAAAAAAATCCAGAAATATTGTTTAAATGTGTGTACACAGAGGATACATATATGCTATAAAAGAAGAAGAAAAATCCATAGAGAAAAAAAAGGAAAAGATGCCAGTAATTAATATTACCAAAGTACTTTGGTTCCTATTTTTACAGACTTTTTTAGAGTGCTATTGTTAAAACTAAAGTGCTAAAACATAGCTATTGCAATTCAGGTGACGATTCCGTCACAAATGCAATATATTAAAGATTTTGAGATGTGATGAAATGACGCTGTTTAGGACATGACCTGTACGCATTGTTGGACATCATTATTAGAAGGGATGCACAATATATTGGCTACCGGTATCGGCCGATACATGTTACTGTTTAATGTTAGCGTTATCGGCCCGATAAGAAAATGAAGCCGATATATTAAAGCCGATAAATAATAGATCATGTCCTTCAGCTGAGACACTTCAGATGCGCACTGTTCGCAGCGATGGTTTTGAATGGCTTGAAATTTGATTGCAATCACTTCAAAAAGGAAAATACTTTTAAGTGCAACATGTACAGCACAAGTCTCATATAGGCTATACAATTATTATGAGAACATTATAATTTGGAAATGACTTTTAACTTTTTGACATTTAAAGTTTTTGTAATGAGGCTCTCAAAAATCATATAAAAATCTGGATTCAGATTTATCGGCCAATATATCGGTTATCTGCTTTCAAATATAAAGAATTATCGGCCTTCTGCCAAAATGTTCATATCAGTGCATCCCTAGTCATTTAACAAACTCAATAAACTAGTGAGAGTGTAAAATCCACAGAGGCAAAAGTGGCCACAGTTGAAGAGATACCCAGACGTGTCTTCATTTGTCACAATTTAACCACAAAGGTGACCACCTCCTGTAGCTTTCCCAGGGTCTGTATTGCAATTAGCAATTTACAATGTCATCTTGGCATTTTGAAACTAAAAGCTAGAGGATTCCAATTTATAAAAAGAAAAGACCAGGTATTGCTTGTATAGCCAAACAGAGGACCCCAACTTTTTAGAACAAGGTTACCTTATGGAATGGAAGAGGAAACAAGTCAGGACAATAGCTTGAAAGTTCACCCTAAACTTCCAACTTCTACACCCAATCCAACCCCCCACTGTCATGGCGCCCCGGCAGGACCCCTAAAGTGAATCTCAAGGAGGAAGAAGACCACCCTGCGGGGGCTCATAATGTAGAGCTCGCATTCCATTGGCAACCTATTGAAACACAAACAGTTCATTTAAATTTGCTCCTTGATATGACCCGGACGGGTCTCCTTTTGAATCCAGACAGAGCTGGCTCATTAGGGTTAAGATGGTGGAACGGCAGATTTGGGGGGATGGTGCCGGGCTCAGGAAGGGGTGAATGGGAGGTGGACCATCTGGAGCGCTGATAGGAGAATCTGAGAAAAATGTTTTCTCATTTTTTCGTAATCAAGCTCACAAACATTGGCTAATTGTTGAGTGTGTAATTGAGACAATGGAGGCATCCTTGCTGTTTACCAATTGTAAATGGCTGGAGTATTCAGGTGTTTAAAGTGTTTTAACCAAGTGGTCTCCAATTTAAAAAGCAGACCGCCTCTCTACATTAATTTACACACTCTTTCCTTACACATACTTATTACAATTAACACCACCACACAGGGACTCTTTAAGCAAACGTGAGGATTTGTCTAAACCCTCAATCCTGTATCCACACGTAGCCGTACAGTTGTTGTTGCCGATGTGTGTGAGTTTTCTCATTAAATCAATCAATGGCCATTTGTCAATGCAAAAAAGATTTACTCAAGCTCTAAAACAGAACTGCAGCATATTCAGCCAAGCTCTTAAGTAAAAAGGGCATTTCATAAAACAGTTTAACATAACATTAACAAAGTAACCTCTTTCTGTAAACAGGCCGAACTCATCTTGGTCCAAATTCCCTTCAGCTTCTCTTCTGTATTACATATTCATGGCAGATACGACAACCGGTTTGGGCTTTGAACTCACACAGGCTCTTTATTTCAGCACATGGATCGTGTTAATGCTTTAACTAAGTTTATTTATTTAAAACCATATGAAATATGCCTGATATATCCTACTTTCTGTAATGTCTATCCATCCATCCATCCGATGCCCTACAGATCTCACTATGCTAACTTTATCTTTTAGCTTGTTAACAATTGCTGCTAAGCTAACAGTTTGAAGCTATAGCAAAAATTGCTCAAAAAATCTTCAAAGGCTCTTACATAAATCAAAGGCTCTTACATAAGGCTCAAATAATGGATAATATAATATAATATCATATAATATAATATAATGCTGTAATATATAAAGTACATTTTAATTAGATACAATGACTTTCATTCTATACTATAAGGAAGATCTACAGCATTAAAATACACTTATTGTGACATAGAAGGTTGCATGAATCTAGTTGCCATGTCTTTGATACCCAAACAGCTATAACATCGAATCAAGAATCATCTGTCAGTCATATATTGAGATGAAGCTGAGAATTTCGAAGGCTTCTGTATTGGAATGTGTGAGTGGAGCTGATAAGAGTAACTTTTACCATCAGACACCAGGGGCAGAGGGGTCAACCATGGAGGTCATCCACTAACAGTGCTGAGACCACTCGATATTATAGGCTTTAGTTGAGCTAGGCTCTTCATGTCATTTAGATTATATAAATCAATGTCAAAGCAAAAGAGGTGAAGACCACAAGAGAAGTTAGTGAAGATGGGACAGTTCTAAGTGGAGTGAAATTACAGTAGTTGGGGGAGAAATAAATAAAGGTATTAGAGCAAACAATAAATCTAGAGTGCTAATGTGAGCACAATTGGGATTGTCTTATTTTAAAATAACTTCCCATCCAAAATAATATAGGCAAGAATGGCATGTCCCAAATTATTGTACATTTAGAATAGTTTGTTAAAGTGAAACAAAGAAGTTTCGAAGTTTATATCCATGTATATTTTGGACTAATTTCACCTAGAATCCCTTGCCAGAAAGGGAGGAGTTTGTAGTGGTTTTCTATCAACATTGAAAAGCCAAAACTGACAAAACAGTTTTTGAGTGCCACTCAATGCAAATCATAAAAATAATAATTGTTTCAAACCAGTCTTACAAAATACTCCTAACTGTGGTCCAATTTTTTAGGTAAACAGAAAGTCTCAACTCGATTAAAATTTTGTTTTTGTTTCGTTAATATTAGACTATTAATTGTCTTTAAATCCCAAACTGAGCAAGCCACTAGCGCACTGTAGTATGGCATTATTATGGCCCAGTACTATACTCCCTGCTGAAAAATTGTCTAGAATCGAATAGTGCTAATCTAACTGGTGGACCAACAAAGTCAATCTGTTCTCAAGCAAAACTGACCTGCAGTAGCTGGTCCATAGGTAGTCTCGCATAGCCAGACCTTCAGACTGATGGCAGAAGGTTTGGACTCCATTGCAGCCTTCATTGGCCACGGACCACCAAGAGGCCTATAGACCGGTGTGTATAACTCTTTATTTAAAGAGTATGCAGCAAACTTTACATCCTTCACACACTATTGAAAATCCAGCGTTAAGCTGATCCTCATAAGTGCTCATTGTCACAGTTGTAAACATGATGCCATTCTTCTTCCATGAGGGGGTTTGGCGTCATGGCATCTTTGCTTCCAGGCGGACAGTTGACACAAACACGACACACACTTCTCCAGGAAATCCAGTAGAATTTAACCAGATGACAACTTTGGAAATCCTGAAGCATTTACATTTAAGTGTACCATATGTATAAGACGTTCAGACAGGGGTTTGTGGGCATGACGTCTGACGCTGGGGCTAGTCCACAAGCACTCCTGCTTCCCATGCTGGAGACCAGAAAACCAGCAAACAGCATCCCAGCATGATCCCTTAAGCTGGTAAACAGCAATGCTGGATTTTATTGAGTATTATAATGCTAATTGTGATGCAGTGTGAGTGTCCTCTCACATGTGATAAGACTGTAGGGTGTGGGAGGCAGAAGCACACACTGTGTACGGTGGCAACACAAGCCTCGAGGCTACAGCTGTCCCCTGTTCAACTGCACAATCTTCGTTCACATGGACGGCTTAGTGGTTGTGCTGGAGCAGGCCCAGTCCAAATCAAACACACACATGCAGTAGTGGTGATAGAATACTTTGATATTGGATGTATTCCTGCATTATTTACCTTAGTGTCATTGCCTATCCATTCAACAATTCAGCAGGTCATCTCATCAACACATGGTAGAGTTTCCTTCCTCTTCTCTGTCTCTTTTTTTTCTCTACAACCCTTTTGTCTACAATGTATACTAACAATTCCTTCTGCATTAAACACTCAAAGGAAGATCCAATGAATCATCTTGAAACAGAGGAAAACATCTTTCTGTTCTTCTCTGAGTTGTCTATCATCGTTTCATTACTGCTCTGAGAATTTAATCTATGTGCTAGTATCACTGATTGCTTTTGTTATCCAGCATCTTATATCCATCGTGCTCTTAACCCATCTGTCCCCCATGGTGGAGTTTTTTTTGGCAACCTGGAGAGTTTCCTCCCTGATCCTTGACAAAGCAATTAAATCACTGATGCAGCTGAATCCTATTATTCAAATCTCTGTTTTCAGAGCTGTAAAGATTCTCTCAGGTAATCTTAATGTTGTGAGGATATTAATTGCCTGATGACAAAAATTTGGATTTGAGAATATGCTGTTTTGAGTTATACATTTTGTAAACAGGGATCTACATCAGTTGATTTAAAAATGCATTTTCCCAGGCTGTGTATTTAAACAAAAGCATTTGCCTTGCTGCCCAGTCAATGACTTCACAGGCAGCATTTTGTGTATGAAGGTATCTCATAAGGAAACTACTTTGAGACAGGCCTCCAAGAGTTCTTTAAACCACTTTTTTATATACCATTTTTTCACCATCAATCGCTAAACCACACACACAGGATTGTGGGATATCATAGGCAACGAGGGACATATCTATGCTGCCTCCAAAAATAGACCAGATGAAGGCATGTTACGTAAACATTGAACTCAGATATTTCTTTATGCCTTCCCAATTCCATATACTACCTTTGAAGGCAGCATTATAGAAGCACCCTCAGTGTCTCTCTGTGATTGGTCACACCTATTTAGGAAGCCAATCCAGATTTTCTCAATTTGTTTCCGGTATGGGTGCTGTTTGTGTATTCTATAGATCTATGAGTTTCTCTCTCTCATCTTTCTCAGTGTACTTAAAGTTCAGGCTTTGTGCTATTTATGACTCAAGCCCATGGCTTCACACTACTGTTCCGTTTACTGTTAAACAACCAAAACCAAATAAAATGGTGAACAGCCTGCTTGTCATGTGTTCATCTGGATTTGCAAGATCCCACTGAAGTGTAAACCTAATGTCACAATGTCTTACCATTTTTTATGCCTTAAAGTAATCCACATAACTGTTACTTGCCTCGTGATTGGTTCTTCTTGGCTGCTAACAAGAGAAGTTGTATTATTTAATTGCCATCTGAGAAGATACAAAGGAAGCTAGTAGTTTTTATTTTAACAATATCAGGAAAAAAATATCAAACACGCTTAGTTGAACTTTAGCTCACTTTAATTGCAGTGAGCCCTGGCTATTCTTGAGGTTCTGTCTTTTCTTCAAATCCTCTATAGATCAAAGCTCTGGAATAGACAGACAGGTTGGGGTGACGTGGATTGGGTCTGGACTAAAGAGTGGTGGAAACTCACAGCAAGGCCTCTTCAGGGGAGGTGGGGGCAAAAGGAGACAATGAGGGCAATTCACAATAGTATTAGCTAATTAAGGGACTCAGGCATTCCTCATTCTGGAATGCAGGGTTGGATTAAACTGTAACATATCTTTTTTGGCTCAAAAAGGCTGGAAGACAGTCTCATATAGATGAAAGCTGTAACAAAACACAAAATATATGAATTACCAAAGGATTGTATACTATATTGAGTTTTAGCCCCATTCATCCATTAAAACCTATTTGAATCTGACAGTTTTACACAACCCATTTTGTCTCAGGACTCAAGTGTTTTAAGTAACCAGGGTTGAGTTGCTTACGGTAATTTTAGCCATAAACTGCCTATACACACACAAAACAATAGTGAAGATTTTCATTGAGTGGACGTATCTGAATGTTATTATTGTGGTGCACTTTGAGGAGTGTTGAGAAGAAAACCCCCCTGTTTATTTAATGCAGTTCCAACTGGAAGTGACTTTGTGAGCCGTAGACAACAAGCCAGGATTCATTGGCTCTACTTATCCAAACAGTGTCAACATGTTCATTTTTACTGGAGGTCTTTGACTTTCCTGACAGATCCCATCTGCCATTTTACAGGCTCATGGGCTATTTAACAGAGGCTCTCTGTAGCCACCAGAGGAGCAATGAAAGGGAATGCTGGTATTCACCCGAAACTCTAGACTTTCACTTTTGAGAAGCCAATGATTTGACCACCTTGAAATCCGAGACTCTTTAAATCCAAAGGAGCTGCAGGAATGCCCCAGACCCGTATATAGTCCCTTTCCCAAAGTCCTTCCATGTGAAGATGTTGAAAGAGAAGAGGCCTTCACTAAGACTTAAGCAACTATGTCTTGTCACATTTTTGCTCTGGTCTGTTGAGGCTGGTCACCTCTCATTTGATCACTGGGCTACCTAAAGCGCTATTGGATGTGGCTGAGTAAATGGATGTTATATGCAGGATAGGTCTGTGTTATCATTAGCTACCATCTTTTCCTACATTGTACGGCATCTGTGTCAAAAATCTGCTTCTTCATTGCAAACAATCCCAAACCAAATCTAAGTGTAATATGATGAATGTAGGCTAGATACCAAGCTTTGATCACCTTGGTAGAGGCTTGATTGGTCACCAATAATAAGAATCCTATTAGAACATTAATTACCTTAAGCTATTAACATCTGGGACTGTAAAGGTCCCTACCTTTGCTTTAAAACTCAAACATCTTCTGGAAAAGTAGCTTGATGTTTGTAGCAACTATTAATATATAATTATGTAAAGTGAAGCTGGTATGACATTGGTTTACAAGCGTGTGAATCTTGTTGAGTTACTTGTGTCTCTGCTACAACACCAGAACGTGTTGGTTCTGGAGAATAATGAAGGGCTCTGTGCACTGACACCAGTTTATTTTTCATTTCCTCCACTCCTTTCTGATTCATACATGATCGAGTATGTGATGATTGGGAAGTAATGATGTGGAAGAGTAAATATTTACAGATTGGTAATGAGTAATTGAAAGCCGGCCACCCACCCCCCTTCTAGCCCACTGACCATCCCTGTATAACTCCTCCCCTCCAGCCATACCATGCATTCCTCTCCAAATCTGGATTTCATTGATGGCAAATCCAGTTTGCAATGGTGTAATTCCTTCTCAGGATTTGTACTGACAGCAATGGTTAAGGTGATGTCCACTCCCTGACATAAAATCAAGTCTATGTCAGTTCAGCCGTTGATCCTGGATGAGGGGCTAAACGTTACCAGGGTTCCAATTTGGTGCTATTTGGAATCCAGGCTAGTTAAGTTAGCAATTGTGTTTAAATGATTGAAGATTCAGTTGAATTATGTGCAGATTTGTTGGTTACTGGTAATATAGATGAATTTGCTTTTGACTTCCTGCCACATTTAAAAACATTCGGCAGCATCCCAGTGCGCTGTTCATGTGAGCAATTAGCTCAGATGAGATCTAGCTAAGATGGTCCGAGATGGTTTCCCTCATCTTTGTCACCTCATCAGCTGGTTTCCTCTGCTGAAAGATGCTAGGTGCTTGTGTCTACTTCAAAAGACATTCCTATTCTTCCAAAAAGACAGGGGTCTCTGCTTTCAGTCCTTAGGCCAAGCG
Organism: Meda fulgida; assembly: GCA_030578275.1. Lineage (NCBI taxonomy): Eukaryota > Metazoa > Chordata > Actinopteri > Cypriniformes > Leuciscidae > Meda > Meda fulgida. The sequence goes on from CM060622.1 coordinate 3,367,181, forward strand.
TACAAATGACCTCCCCTCCTCCCAAACCTCTGCCTCTCCCCCACTCCACCTCTTCACCAGATAGGCCTTTCATGACTGGCCAGCACAAAGCCTTGCAGCTTGTGAGAGGAAGTTTCCAATTTCCAATTTTGCATGTGGGAAAATATGTACGAATCTGAGAGGACCTTTTGTCTCAGGCCGTAATGGCAGCAATTGGAGTGCAGAGGTCATAAAATGCAGCGTGTCATCGACACTACGCAGGCATGCAAGGGACTTTTTATAAGGTCTCACTCTAGGCTGCAACCAGAACGTCTGCCATGACAGAAAAAAAAAACCTCATAAATGCTTATAATGCAGATGTATCTGACAGGTCATATGTGTATGATGGGTGGATCTTTGAAATCTGAACATACTACATCTCCAAAAGAAGAACAGTGTGGGAAATAGTGCTATTTTTTTTAAATACACAACTTTATGTGTCCAAACATCTAGACAAAAGATAAATGTGCTGGTCAATGAAAAAATCAGTTGACTTCAAATCCTATGGAAGTCTTGTATTTGCAAGACCTTTAGGAGAAGAGGGGGGAATCATTTCCTCATTTAGTCATTTTTTCCGTTTCCTGATTCTCCTAGAGACCACCGGGCTCAGTGAGTGAAACAAAAAGTAAAAAAGAACCTTGTAAATTCCTCAAACACAAAAGAGGCAAAGGCACTTTTATTTTGAAATGTTAACAGCCAGTTGCTGTGACAGTGGCTACAGAAAAAAACAAACAAATAATTACATAAAAAAGTATCTTCTAAAAAATTTAGTTCACAAAATGTCTTTTATTATGTTCATGGTATAATACAAATATTAACTTAAGCATTAACGTGCTGACAGAGACTTTAGTTTGTCTACAGAATAGTAATTTATGCCTTTGTCTTTCACTGCAGTCCCCTCTATGGGATGTCCGTCTTCAGAACTTAAGAGACTGCTGGGAGGGCAAGTTTGGTGGTCAGCGCTCACTGCAGACTCCGATCCCCCACGCTGCCCGAATGCAGCCCCTGTCAGGTCTACCCCATGATTAAAGGAATCATTTCCCGTTCAGAGGCTCATGGGACACAATGCAAGTGCCTTGAGAGGCTCACCACAAAGGAGAGCAAATCTTCCCACAGCCTCGCCACATCTCTCACTGCAAGGATTTCACAAAATGTATCACCATATCAAAAGTGCATTCTACCTGACCCCATTCCCCCCAACTGCGACCTCCAGCTTTAATGGCCGCTCCAAGACAAATGGTCACTACATGCCCTGCCCGGCTAACCTTTTGTCTCCCCTATTTCTCATCACTCCAGTTCTGACAGGTAGGGTAGGTCAAGCCTTTTTTCTTTTCTTTTCATTTTTTAATAATTAAAAGAACAAAAAGAGACTGTTTTAAAACTTTAACTCTGCAATGGAAATTCAAATAATGAGCCTGACAACATGCCAAATTGTGCTGGACAACTAGAACAAAGCAGAAAGTCAGAAAGTTTATTCCGAGTTAACTGTGAAACATGTGATCATAAAATAATTGTGTGTGTTAGCATAAACAGTGCTGTAAACCTTATGATCAGGCCCAGACGGTATCTGTGAACCGTTTTACATTTTCTGCATTGATTGTGTGGGAATACCAAGGGAATTCTGCAAAATTGATGCAAACATGCTAAACATTTTCGGAGCTGATAGCAGCTGAAAGAATAATCATATTAATCAAAAAATATGTATTAAACAAAGAAGTAAGGAATGGGGTGTTGGCACACTCTGATTCTATGTTGGCTGTCTAAAGGTTCATGTATTTTAGTCTACTTTCAAAAAACGTTTTTGACAGTTTTATCAAATCAACTGAGTCATGTATGTTTACACATTAATGTACTATCCCTTTCTCTCTCTTTCTCACTGTGTTTTGAGGGGGTTGTTCTTACTCCCTTATCCCCATTGATAACCCCTTCCTGTCATCCAGCCTGCTGATTCAGTTGAAAAGAGGGATATTCTCATTCAATGAGGACTCTCTCTCTCTCTCTCTCTCTCTCTCTCTCTCTCTCTCTCTCTCTCTCTCTCTCTCTCTCTCTCTCTCTCTCTCTCTCTCTCTCTCTCTCTCTCTCTCTCTCTTTCTCTTAAAAACAAGCAAGAAAACCAATCATTGTTTACTGGAGTGGTGGTCATGGGTAATGTGAATAGATAACACATTGTTAAAATCATAATATTAAATAATCTCTCTTTTTCAATTCCTAACAAAGGCTTTAAACAGTAGTGCACAAAAATAAGAGCAAAAGAGACAAATTAGCCCTAATCAATGGTTTATCTGTGTTTTTTTTATTAGTTTCATGCTACCAGAGAGGATTATGGGAAATATAGTTTCTATCATGGAAGCCTGTAACTTCATCAACTGGCTAATTCTTTTCTGGCATGCTTGATCACTATTATTCACAACAGTACCGTCTCGAGTTTCCCTGGTAATTACGACATCGTGGTGGCATCCAAATGTATTCATCACGTAAATACTCTCATTCAGACATGACTTGAAGGCATTGCTTTCAGTTCAAAGCTAGCATCCATCCACATCTCGAGTGGTCAGGGTGAACTGACACCTGGGCTCCTTGATGCACAGTGGCCCCCTAGAGGTGGATGTGTGACCTCTCACTCTGACCACTGTGTTACTACAGCCGCAGACAGGACCATCCCACCCGATCTGAGCTGACTAGCTGCAGGACACCTTATTGCCTTCTGTCTGTGTTTTCAATAACATACAGTAACTTTGGCACTCTTAAGATACTAAAATGTAGCCTGACAGAAGCTAGCATATTGAGATATCTTTTTAAAAGAATCAATTTACATGTACAAGTGAGCTTGAGGGGGGATATGGGAGAAAAAAGAGTGCAAGCACGCTCACTACAGATAAAAAGAGTTGCTTGTAATAAAGGAACTGGTAGGAATGTGGATTTGCATAAGGCGCGACTAGCAGGCCACACAGAAACCCAGTGACTCTGCCACACCACCAACTACAACCCAATAACTTTTCCTCCTTTGTTTCACAGGTCAGAGTAAAACGGCTTGTTGGAAGTGATCCCATCACCAGACATGTTACGTTTTCAAAGCAATAGTTGCATAGTAACAGTCACTAATTTAAGAAATGAAAGACAAAGAGGAATGAGAGGCCTCGAAAAGGCAATTTTTTTGGTCCTTGCAGGGCATGATATTTGGTAATAGTGATTCTTTTTTTAGCATAACTCTTTCGTAAAGTATGTTTATCTCAAGTACGAGAACAGTTTGTCTTTGTCAACACCTCCAGCCATTTCCAGTAAGGCCATAGACTTTTGCCAGCAAGTAGATTACTTGTAGTTAGCTGTACCTTTATTGACAAACCAGCCAATGAGGTTTCACCCTGCATTAAGGGAAGTCATGGCGGTTTTGAAAGTACTGTGGCAAGCATACTTCCTCAACAAAAGTGATGCCATTATATAAAAAAAAACATCCTTTAACCAGACTTGCTGGTGGGTCAGGGCACATACTTTTTACACACATATATTGAGGTAGCTAGTAAAAGCCTAGTCCGAATCCATTTTTGGTTAAATAATACCTGGGCACACTGTCACCAGCACAACTGCTGGTGGATATTTCTCCCACTGTCATTCTGTTCTTGGACCCACCAACTTTTGTGGCACAGTCTTTATGCTCCAAGTTCCACGACAGGTGAAATTAGGCAGGGCTACATCTATTTCGCTGCAGCCGATCAAAAGGACTTCTCTTCTCTGCAGCTGTTGCGTGTAAATCAGAGGCGATTTCCGCACACTGTCCGCTCCTGAGCGCCCGGAGAAGAGGAAGGAGGGGCGGGGAGCCTCTCTTGGGCACCCATTGTGCAATGCAACTGCAAAGACAGATTCTGAACCTCTGTACTCCCTGGCTCCAGAGTACAGAGGGTATATCGAGAGGATCCAGGTGTATCGGGTTGCGTCTCAAAGATGACGCAGGTTGATCAGAGTGCTGCCGGAAGGATACGTGGGTGACAGCTGGAGGTGGAGCGGACGGCCACTAGTGTGACATGCATTCCAGGCCATTGTGATCACATGAAAAAGGGGTGAAGGCAGTTTTTCACAGAGGCGAGTTTGTGTCTGCTGAGTTTTAGCGCCCAGTCTCTTATCCAAATTGCACAGGCCCCAAGGGGGAGGGGTTGGTAGAGCAAGGTCATGTAATCATGACCTCAGGGATATTTATCCATTCAGATGATTCCATAATTAATATGCATATGCTCTTAGTTTAAAGTGAGTTTAAAACACATGTGACTAGTTGTTTGCTTTGTATGAATGATTTCATATGGTTTTGAAAAATATTTTTAATGACTATACATATCTATATATTTAATGACTAGAAATGTGTGGTAAAAAGTAATGATATACTTTTCAATTGAATACATGTGTGCACACATTTTAATCATTCTTTTTAAGAAAAGTTTTTTTTTAAATAGAATGTTTAAGGTAAAAAATGTTACAAATATAACAATTTATTAATTCATAAACATCAAATTTTTGGGGGAGTCACACCACATTACATTTTACAATCTGAACTAACCTTGTCTTGTCAAAAATTGACTAAATTATGTGATATTTTTTACTTTGACACACAGTCATGAGTGTCGGCAGATGTCCTCTATATGACATAATTTCCTGTATATATATATATATATATATATATATATATATATATATATATTTTTTTTTTTTTATTCTGTATGTTGGCTCTACCACAAGACTTTTTCAAGTGGTGCTCACCGCAGAGCCAAATTACGTCTGGAGGAGCTTAATGTGTGGAGTTAAGTTTAGCGATAAGTTTATGTCTGCTACAGACTGTGCGATTTCAGCAGTCATATAAGAACATTACAAATCACACTGTATGACATGGATCTAATAAACTTGGGTATGACATGAAGACTGTACGATGATGTCACCTGTTAAATCGCAGGCTACGACGTGAGAATAAAATGTCATCAGCATGCACTAGTCAACTTGAGTCGACAAAGAGGCCAACTTGGCATGCCATGAGTAAATGGTTTTAATTTTTACCCCATTTTGCGCTAATCAATACGCCATTTCATTTTGCATTTTAATCGGCTAGTTAGTAGACGTAGGTCGTAGCAGCAAACACTGTGAGATGATTATGCTAAAGTTCTGTCAGAAGATTATTGCAGACTATTTTTAGTCACAAGACCGTGACAACAGCCGTATTTGAACCTCTTTCACTGGTCAACGTAGGACCACTGTTTAGGAGCCACAACCACAGAAATCGCCACGATTGGTCATCTTTCGTCTGGGAAAGCCCATAATCGCAAAATGTGTACTGGGCATTGTGGGTACGGTTATGGTGTGATTGGAATGTCTAGCTCTACTCATTACATCCAAAGAGGAGGAGCGGGATGTAAAGCTCCAGCCACCAACTCGACTTTTTTGCACCACATCACATTTTTTTTAAATAATGTATTAATATAATGCAGTGAAGCTGTTTTTTTTTTGTTACAACAATACAAAAGTCAATTTAAAATACAAAAGTTACATTTTCCCCTTTTTTCTTTATTCAAATATCAGGACGTTTTTTGACTTTGTAAACCCCACGCAGAAAAAAATACATCGAATTTTAATTTTAATTCAATCTTTTTTTTTTTTAGCCCAGTCAGCCTTGTCAGTTGGTTGAAGGGCTATGTTTCTGCATTTACTATCATAAATAAACAAAATATATGATTATGGATTACATTTCAAATACAAGAGCAGGTTTTAATGTGAATTATCACTGTTGGGTGACGCTATGCATGAGGGTTATTGTGCTATTCATTTCAAAACACTAGATCTGATTTGCAGTGAACAGGTGCGTAAAATCATAGGAGGTTTTGTAATGTTTTCCTCTCTATGCTTCTGAACTGGGCACCATTCAAGAGAGCAGAGGGGAAGCTCAGAGTCGTAAAAGAGTTTGTGGAAATGGGAGGCATTACAGAACAGCCGCAAGAACAGCAGCTGCCCGGGAGAACAGCCTTCAGAGCGTATGTGAGGACTGATGTGACAGAGCAAAGGATGGTCTATTGCACCGTGAGTGACATTGGGAAGAAATGTGCAAATGTGGAGCCTCACATACAAAAGCTGACTTAAAGTTGCATGCATACCTGCTGCAAATAAGCTTTGAAGAACACTGGCTTGTGGCACCTCAATGGATCATAAGCCGAAACGGAAAAGTATGTTTTCCTTTCGATATGGAGTAAGGAGATGTGTGTGCGTGTGTTTGTGCGAAAAGGAGTGGGGGTCAAGAACGGATGAGGTCCATTGGCAGGAGGCCACTATTAGCTATTCAAGCAGTAACGGCCAGTGGTGGAAGAAAAAGAGAAAAAGAGACATGGAGAGGCAGACAAAGACAGTGAGCGAGAAAGGCACACTAGGCCTGAAGTAAGTCACTTTCAGGGGTGACAATACCCATGGAAGAAAGAGCCCGATGACTGCTGCTAGGAGACTTCATTGAGAGGCATGCGGACAGCGGGCCCCAAGACCCCAAAAACATCAATGGGCTCATCCAATCCTCATTAAGGGGCTGAAATGATAGAGATATACATGAGAAAAAGGCCATAAGAGATGAGAGAGAAAAGAAGAGCATGCCACCCAGTAAAGCAAGGCTGACGTTGGCCAGAAAGCCCAGTCAGACGGCATGCAAGTCACCCAAGACCATCTGCAAAGCAGTCGCCTGGAGGGAAAAAAAGGCGCATTTGTTTGTCTGAAAGGAACAAAATAATCAGGGAATATAAAAAGTACTACACTGATCATGCTGAGACACTCAAGCACATCAAATGCACCAGATATATTAGAGGGAAACTGCATGATACTTTGTTTCTGTCAGCTGATATGGACTACAGTGGTGATGCTGACGGGACATTTGTCACCATTTGCACACTTCAAACTAATAACATCCTGCTCATAAAACACAGCTGACCTGGCTCTCATCCATTTCACCTCTTTAAAACAGAGTTTGTTAGCTTTTTATTTTTAGACCAAAGGCATATCAAAGGAGATTAAAGGAATAGTTTGATTTTGTCATTATTTACTCACCCTTATGTAGTTTTAAACATGTTTGTCATTCATTCAAGGAGACATTTTTTTAAATTTTGACGCAGCAACTAGAGTTTATAGTGACTACAGCTGTCAAGGTCCAAAATGTGTGCAATAAGTTAACATTTTTAATATATTTTTATGGTGCTTTTCCTTATACTGCTTGGACAGTCATGGATACTAAATTTATGCAACAGATGTTCCTAATTCTGAGTGTGGGCATATTTGTGTAGTCTACTGGTAGTGTATATAGGAATTTACTTTACATATCTACCTAACTCTTTCCCGGCATTGACGGAATTTTCCGTCATTTATGACAACGTTTCCTGATGGAATCTTCCGGCAATCCACGTTATACAGTAGGGACGCTGTAACACATCTTCAGAATCTCCGGGTCAAAACACAGGCAAAAAAGAAGAAGAAACAAGTGATGGAAGTTTTGCTTATGCACATGTCAAATAGCGCGATCATCAAACATAAAACGGCAGATAAATGAAAACTGCCTAATAATATCTATAGCACAAATTAAATTTCTCGTACCATTTATTTGCCAAATATTGTTTTTGCGTACATATGATACGCAGTTTATGGCGTGTAATACACACGCACTCAATACCCCTAATCCTACCCAAGGGGTTTACAGTGCGTATCATTTGCACGCAAAAACTATTTTTGCCGTATAAATGGCACGAGAAATAAAATTTGTGCGATAGATACGCACTTTCATGAGATCGTGTTGGAAATGTCGACCCAGGACGAGCTACAGGACTGTGAAGCTTTGGGGGTGTGGATGGACTCAATCTACTCCATTTATATTTTGATCATCGTTCTGAATCTGATCTGGACAAAGTCTTTGACAAAAACATGATTTTCTCAGCATTTGTTCAAATGTTGCTTGCCCACATTCAAGAGTTGATAAAAAAAGCATGAAGCTAGAATAAAATGTTTCTGTTGTTGTTTAAAGTCAAGTCACGTCTCCTTTATTTATATTGCGCTTTTTACAATACAAAAATGTTTCAAAAGTGTACTTTGAGATACCAAAAAAATATTTTATTTAAAATATACCTACGAGTTCACTTGTAGTAGTTTCAGTACAGGTGAAAATATTACTGTTGTAAACTAGTTGTGTTACTACTGTTACAGTTAAAGTATACTTAAAAGTATACTTTTATACACTAAAAAGTGGGCCAATTTAGTCTCAAGTAGTATTGAAAACACTAAATGTAGTATTGAAAAAACTAAAAGTTTACTTAAAATACACTAGAAGTATACTATATATATATATATATATATATATATATATATATATAAATATATTCGTGTGTGTGTGTGTGTGTGTGTGTGTGTGTGTGTGTGTAATGAAAAATTGTATAATATTTAATCAAACAATATATACTGCATTACTTGGATAATATTCCAAATTAAAGTTACTCCAAAGTGTTCCTGAGAGAAAATCTTTCTTTTTATCTTTAAAACTTGGGGTCTCTGGCTTGGCTGAGAGTATGGGTGGGGGTCTGTAAAGGCTGCAACCCCTGATCTCCAAGAAAGTTAAATGTTTAAAGCATCCGTATTTTAGCCACCCCCCTCTATTCCCAGTTCCAAAAGCATGACCCCCAGCCCTATCCCCTGACCGTCTGCTGCCCACCTCGGGTGCATTCCTCTATCAACCCTTCACACAATCGTCCGGCCAGCGGCCTTTAAGCACATAATCCCACTCACTGCAGTCCTGCAATCTGCAGAAGGGGAAAAGGAAGGGGTGGATCCTGGGAGGAAGAGCCGTGGCAAAGGGGGGAGCGCGGTGTGAAAGGAGGATAGTGAATGAGTGAGGGAGGACTTAACGACTAGAGGAGGGCAGTGAAAGAGGGGAAAAGGGGGCACCAGGGAGAAGGAAAAAAGTCAAACCCTGAGATGGGGGAAGCAATTGTCCAGGAGAAAAGAAAGGATTAGGTGACAATATTGGACAGAGCCGAGGGGTCAGGGGACCCGGGGCCCGATCGGACTCCACGGAGAGAGACAGATGAAAGGAAGAGCCCCTCCTCCAGTGAATGGACAAAGTTCAAGTGCAAGCGCACCTCTGGAAGGGGGCAACCTGCACTCTCGGCCCTGCGTGGGGCACATTCATCCACTTACATGTGGCCCTGTAGGACGTTCCTCGATAAATGTGCCCCTTAAAAGAATTAAAGTGAACAGGATAATTGGCCATATTAATTCCAAATAATAAATGGCTCTGCAATTTTCCTTTTTAACTTATGTCACAAACGTCTCTCTTATTTTTCAACTCACCAACCTTCGTTCTGGTATGTAACGCTTCTCTTGATCCAATCAGTTACTGATTCAAAAATTAAGTGCCATTATACATTTTTCTGTCTCATTGGATAGAAATCACAAATCAGATAACAGTTTTGACAGTTAGTTTAAAAAAATAAATAAAATCATAACCGTATCAGTGAAAGTGTCTCTTTTGTTAAAGCTGCATTTTTAAGCTTTAGCTTTTCAACATCCTAATTTAACAATGGGTGTGTCACAATATTTGACAAACAAGAAGATAAGAACAGGTATTCTTAAGGGGACTTGTACGTAGTTGTTGACTGAAATTGATTTGCTGTTTCTAACTATCTTTGCCCTAATAGTTCCCAAAGAGTCTAAAAAAACTGTAACCAGCAACCAGCATCCCATTCGGCTCCCAGAATACAAAATATACTTTATGCTGGAAACCAGCAATGCTGGATTTTTTAGCAGGGTACGTTTTTGCTTAAATTGGAATGTAAAGTCTACATTGTTTCTGAGTAACGACTATCAAGTTTGCAACTAACTCTGCATACTTTTTAATTGGCTGCACAACTTATTCTCAAGACAGAAAGTCTCTATCAGTTCATAGGTTCTCTGGAATGTAAAGTTGCTTAATATGATCTTTACCTTCAATTATCCAAGAGCAGTCTTCAAAACTGTGAGCAGAAGGTGTTGAAATGCTGTTCATTTCAAATTATCCTGTTAAAATCATTTTTTTTTTGTCTCATGTCACGGTAACGTTAAGTTTAAATTGGTAAACAATATTCAATCATGAAATAACATAATAGCGATTTTTGTATATAAATAACATGGACAAAAATAAATAAATGCATATTGCCATTTATTTATTCTGATCATGTGATTAATCTGTCAGGTAGTTTTTTGACGCAATTCAGTTAATCTGCTGTTTTATTCCAACATTATTCTTGGTCGGAGACTTCTATATATATTTATTATAAATAGTTTGTTCAAAAGAGACAATCATGCAATTTTTTTTAAATACTTCAAATACATCAACACACAAATCAACACTATTATATAGAACCAATTCATATGCGTCTGATGTGAGTTTTACATTTTCCAAATTTAACTCTTTCCCCACCAGCCTTTTTGAGAAAAAGTTGCCAGCCACTGCCAGCTTTTTTGATCATTTTCACAAAAGTTTCATGGCCCCCAGAATATATTGTTATATGAATATCTGAACATGCAAAAAATGATGTCAAAAGAACAGACCCTCTGCTTTTAAACAACAACAAGATTTTATGTAGCTTCATACATTATTATTTTTATATCAACACTTGAATGTGGGTATAGGTTTCATAAAAAAAGCAACATTTTGAGCAAAAAGCTGAGAAAATCACGTTAATGTCAAAGACTACAACCAGATCGGATCAAAACACAGATGGAGTAGATTGAGTCTATCAACACCTCAAAGCTTCACAGTCCTGGGTCACATTTCATTCAGTAACATCAGGCAGTTTTCATTTATACGCTGTTTAATGTTGATGATCATGTAATTTTACATATGCATCTGCTTAAATATGCTATCGCTTGTTTCCGCTTCTGTTTTACATGTGTTTTGATCAGGAGATTCTGTACTCTTTCAGAAGATGTGTATTAGCGCCTCCTACCGTATTACAGTGAACACACGGAAAGCTGGAAAATTCCATCAATGGCTGGGAAAGGGTTAATCTTCTGTTTTATTCCAACATTACTCCTGGTCAGAGGCTATTTATTTCAAATTTAGTTTGTTCAAAAGAGACAATCGTGTACATTTTATAGCAACAGCAGCAGTATTATCAACACATATATCAACATATCAAGAGTCAAGAGTCTGGTGTGAGTTCAACATTTTACAGTTATTTAAGAGACAATGTTGAGAAATATAGGGTATGGCTTTAACTTCAATTAGTAACGTCTCTGATTTCAGGCAGATATATGACGGTGTTGGTAACGATTTCGGTGCATGAAAACGTATGAATTTCCTTATTCGAAACGATAACATGTGAGTCCAAAAAATAGATAAACTAACATTTAAAGAGCTCTAAAAAAAGCCACTGAAGAGGTCTACGCCAGAGAAAGGCAAATAGGTAAAGATTAATAGCCGTGATGTAAAATACTGAAGTCATGTTACGACCAACAGCTTGAACAGGCTTTTTGTTTGTTTATCAGGAACCAGTCTAACTGTATAAATTGCAAATGGGTTCGTTAGAAAGCTGCTGGTGTGGGTCGAACTCTGGTGCCAAAGAGGTGGAGCAGCTGGCAGAGGTGTGATAAGCTGAGACTGTCAGTTAGAAGATCACAGAAGTTCAAACTCCTCCACACGACACTTTTATGGTCTCGCTTAATCCACAGTGCTTTCGGTGAATAAACACAAACACAGTAAAGGCTTCCACGTGTTTTCCTTTCACCTGCTATTTCAGGATTAGCGAAAACAGCCACACAATCTCAATGTCACGCTCAGGAAGCTTCTACTTTTAGGTATTTGCATACAATAGCAGTCTGAGCTCTCCCATCGATGGTGACTGTCGAAATAGGGCAGAACGGTGGGGGGGGGGGGGGGGCGCTTGGGGGGTTCCATATCCTTAATACAGCAGAGGGACTTGCACTCTTGCCCCTGCCCTTCCCACAATCCTCTCTGCTCAGCCACTGAGATCACAGCACTGAGGGACAGTTAGACCTGCGCTCATTTGCGGTCCAGGACGCTCTTCCTTCCTGGCTGACAGACAATAGAGGAGGTAAACATGACTCCACCCTCATCCTTCCCCGCACACGACCGCATGAGTGTTGTCCCCCACCTCTCGCCCCTCATATGCGCTTACAGCACACACAAAAGGAAGGCCAGGTTTTACAATGCGCTACAGCGGGACAGATGCAGTCAGGGGATGGCATGTTTATGAATAGGGCCCGGTTTATGGAGGATGTAACATCTTTGGGACCGAAGCGACTCAATGACGTTCTCAGCTCTCCGGCAAAGTCCACAGAGAGCAATCTATTGTGATAATGTCGTATCCCTGAGGTGTCAAACCTGGTGCTGTAGGTGTCGAGAACCCGTGACACGCATTTCACTCAGACTTCCTGACAACACTGGGGCTTTTGCAAGAAAAGGATTGTCAACCCTAAGTCGAGTCGCATTTATTTATCTAGGCTACCACTTTATACAGATTGCATCAAAGCATCTTCACAGTAATAAACAGGAAAATAACAGGGTTAATGTTGCAAAATTCAATTTCAGCTATGAAGCAGCTCTACAGAAGACAGAGTCATGATTCAGTTCTGGGTTGATTCACTTCAGTTCAGCACAAGTGTCTCTGTGTGGAAGTTAAAGGAATATTTCGATTGTCCACTTTTGACATTCTACTGACTAGAAGTAACTTTGCAACTACACGCCAACTTATTCTACTAACCCGAACCCTAACATCTACCAGTACAGTCAACGAATACTCTAATGAGAGTTAGTTGATATGTAGTTGCAAAGTAACTTATAGCCAGTAAAATGTCATCAAATGTGTGACTGAATATTTTAACCAAACATTAACATTACACATAAAATAAATAAAAAATCAGTGGAAGAAACAACTTGGACATTCTGTTAGACAATTCCTTTTGTGTACCAAAAAAAAAAAAAAAAGATAATAATAAAAAAATATATATTTATTTTGGGGGTAAACTTGTGTTTCCGCCATAGAATAAAAAAATAAAAAAGGTAATTGCGACTTTTTATCTCACAATTTTTTCTTTTTTTCTTACAATTGTGAGTTTACATCTCTCAATTCTTTCCTTTTTTTCTCAGAATTGTGTTTATTATAACTAGCAATTCTGACTATAAAATTCGCAATTGCGCGTTTATATTGAGAAAAAAAGTTTATATCACGCAATTCTGAGGGGGAAAAAGGTCAGAATTGTGAGATAAAAAGTCACAATTATCTTTTAAATTGTTTTATTCTGTGGCGGAAACAATCTTCCATATTAAATCCAGTGAATCAACGGATTAAAGAATTCTACAAGCATTCAAGAATGGAGAATTTAAAAAAAAGGGGTTCAAGGACATAGAACAAAGCCATATGCTTATTCAAAAACCGGTTCCTCAACAGCATGCACTTGCTGTGTAAACTGTACCACTATGTATGATTTAAATATTATATATATATATTTAAACATTTATAAGAATACTGACAATTTAAATATTTAGAAACGTGCACAAAAATTTGAACGTATAAAAGAGCTAAAAACAGACTTAGTTTAACTCAAAAGTGTGATGTCAGGCACGGCTGTCATTTAACTGTAAAAACACACTGTTATGACTTACAACACATGTACGAGTTGTTAGCTCAGCAGACATCAAGCATATGTTGATGTGGCTTAAAAATAACAAAGGAGTGAAATTTTACAAGATAGGAGCAGGAAGGTGTTACTCACTGAAATTTAAGAAAAAGACACGGTTTTCCAAGACAGGAAAACAAATGTCACTTTCTAAAAACGACAGATTGTTAAACGTGTGAAGAATAGATCATACTAAATGATCCATTAGGTTTAGGCCAAATGAGTTAAACAAGCCCATTTCCTGCATTATAACATTTATGGTAAACACACACACACACAAAAAGACTTTTGCACCTTTTGAACCTTTATCTCAACATCTGCTCATGGAATATCTGAACCAAATTACTAAGACAACTATTTGCATATATAATAAAGAAGCCATTTATAATCAGTTAAGTGTCAGGTGGAGCAACACTCGTTCATTCTGATCTAATAAAAGGAAACTTGCGTGTTGCAAAGCATTGTGCTTGTTTTCTTAGTCCCTTTGAAACGAATGCGGCAGGTTTTAAGTTGGCCTTGTGTGGAATGTGGAGGAGATTTGTGGCAGATGAGGACTATCTGGGACACGGTGACCCCTACCACCCTGCCACATGTGTAAGAGGTTCATCAAACCAAGGTCAGGGGTCAAGAGGTTAGGATTCTGTTTCCTGTTTCACACAGACCGTGGCTTCATCTGGGTCCAGATATCAGCGCCTCCATCAAAGGCCTCACAATGGCAGCCATTCAAGCCCTGGCCCGTTCTCAAGCCATTACAGACCAGACACAGAGCAAGCCTAACAATTTCCCTCTGATTATGACGAGATGTGTATGTCAGTACACTTCCTCCCAGGATCATTCTCTGACAGCACTTAATTGAGCTACAACGACTGCTGTTTATATGTTGCTCTAGGTTTGGCTGATTCTTTTTTTGCACCTTATACAGTCTGTTTAAGCCAGTTGATTGGTAAAGACTGTGCTGATATTTACAGCTAATATTTATTTGGTTTATTAACCCTTGTGTGTGCACTTTGTGTCCTTGCCACTGTCGCCTTATTCCACCTGTGTTGCCATTGGCTTGGCTTGCTTAGTTGGGGACATTAAATTTAATATTCAACAATAATATTGATCAGCCTGTATTGACACTATTATACAAGAACTGAACTGAGCTGGACGATGACATCACAGTTTACTCCAGAGCGGCTATATATATATATATATATATATATATATAAAAAATCTGAACTGTGATGCTATTTTTTTCTGGAAACCTCACCTTTTTTTTGCATTATTTTCCTGTTATCTCTGTAAAGCTGCTTTGAAACAATCTGTACTGTAAAAAGCAAAGAAATTATATTGAAGTATATATTAGTTTACATCATAAACATATGTATTTAATTACTACTTAAGTTCTAATTGCATGTATTATACAATATAATACATTTCACCACCTTGGAATTAAGGAATTAATAAGGTTCTATCTGCATTCTGAGCAGTTTTGAGATATTGAGTTTTTGCATTCCATTCAACTTTGTAGATATAACCTTTTTGTTTTCAAAATAAAAAAAGTCGCAAAATGTAAACCCCCCACCAAAAAAACAATGTAAATAACATACATTTTGAAGGATTTAATACATTTTTACTTAATTAAGTGTTTAAAAACGTTACATTCAGTTTGCATTTAATTTCATAATAAATGCTCTTTTTAATATGCTAAAGTGTGCTTCTTTTTCACCAGGGAAATTAAATGCTTTTAAGTGTTAAAGGCAGATCACAGGGTTGATTAAGCCATGTTGTGCAAACATTTTATTAAATATTAAACAATTGTATTAATATTATACATTTTAAATATTATTTCCAAAACACTTAATAAATGAATAAGTATGCATGCATATGGATGATGATTCAGGAACAGAAGCATGCATATGAGTCAAATATCTCACAAACGGAAGATGTTTAGATAAAGGTTTGGTACATTTGGTCATTAACTTTTATATGCATCATTATGCAAACACATGAGGGAAGTGTCAATATGAAAGACCTACAACTGGCTATTATTTCTCTCCGTCATGGTTGAAAATTAAATTAAACTGAATGTGGTCAGGTCAGGTCAGGTCAGTTTAAATGGTGACAGTATGCATGTAAGCGACAAGGTGATCCGTTCATTAATGACGCAATTATGACAAAGTAGTATGTCACAAACTTGACAAAACTCAAAAGTGTGTACTTTTTCTTCAAAAAACAGTTGGTAAAATAATCAAATTTAAATTACTAATTTATTTTTCAGACATTATCAGTGTTAAATGAAAAAAAAAATTCCACTGAGCTTGTTGCAGTGCATTCTGGGATTGTATTTACTGTGAAGGAGACATGCTAGAATCTGAGCAAAAAGAGGCAACAAAATCCTTATCTCTTGGAACATACTTTTGGAGGTGTGCCTATGATGCCTTAAAGGGTTAGTTCACCCAAAAATGAAAATTCTGTCAGTAATTACTCACCCTCATGTTGTTCCAACCCCGTAAGACCTTCGTTCATCTTCGGAACACGAATTAAGATATTTTTGATGAAATCTGAGAGCTGGATCACTCCTCCATACTAGTCCGTAGGCTTCTTCAAGGATTGAACTTGAAACTCAATCAAAGGATTGAGCGACGAGAATACTTTTTGTGCGCAAAAACAAACAAAAATAACGACTTTATTTCAACTCTTCATTTCCTTCTCGTGGGCCTCTAGTCAGTTAAACTAGTATGTTTGCATAGAGCTACGTCACACGCAGGGTCACTATTGGCCGACGCTGGTCATGTGTGTGATGCATGACGTACAACAACAGAAGCTTACGCTGTTACACTAGTAGTAATATGGAAATGAATAGTTGAAATAAAGTAACTTTGAAATGAAATAACTTTGCGAGGCCGGCAAGTTTCAATTCTTGAAGAAGCCTATGGACTAGTATGGAGGAGTGATCCAGCTCTCAGATTTCATCAAAAATATCTTAATTCGTGTTCCGAAGATGAACGAAGGTCTTACGGGGTTGGAACAACATGAGGGTGAGTAATTACTGACAGAATTTTCATTTTTGGGTGAACTATCCCTTTAACATGCTACCTCTGAAAGCAGCTGACTATGTTTTGGAAAAGTGCAAAACAACACAATCACTAAAACAAACCTCATCCTTCAGGCTTATACAGTCACAAAGGTCATTTTAAGTAGACTTCTGTACATGAATGTGTTTTAGAGCTGACCCAACCCAGAGTCAACATGCATCAGCAATCCTAGGTCAAACTCAAATACCTCTGGATTCTATGAACCCATTCACATGTGTCTAGGGAAAATATTTCTTTTTTCTGCAGTGGGTCTCAGGTAAGTATGCATTGTTTCATAAAAGCTCAGTGATATCAACTGTGAATATGTTATTTTAGATGGGTGTGAATGGTTTAAGCATTGGATAGGGTCCACAGAAAATAGACATATTGCTGATTGATTGGAATGGAGGAAAGAACTTTTCAAGTACAACTTGTTTGGAAAATGCAGCAATATGTCCAATAATGTAAAATCTAATAACATTTGAAACTCATAAATGTATGAAAAAATATGAAAACATACAAGTCACTGAGGCCTTTCCTAAAATGACGTATTGTTCAACTGTACTATACTTGGAGGAAAGACAAGCGCTTTGGAAAATGTATGGTAAATTACTATACAGTAAGTAACTTTGCAACTACATGTTAACTAACTCCATTAGACTATCAGTAGACTGTCTGCTTAATATCTTCTAACACTTTATGCTCCCCAACAGACATTCTACTGAATATAAGTAACTTTGTAACTACATTTCAACCTATTCTAACCCTAACCTAACAGTCTACTAGTACTCTAATGAGAGTTAGTTGACATGTAGTTACAAAGTTACATCGAAATAAAGTGTAATCGAATGGATGAATTTCTTTCTGCATGGCCCCAGACTGTATAATAACCATGTACAGTAATTTAAAGCTGATGAAGAAATATAGAAAAAACATGTTTATAAATAACAAAAATACAAAAGGAAAATAAGACTTCATATTAACTCACGTAAAATCATGGTAAAACCATGGACACTAACATGCAGGGGTATCTATGTGGTGTTTTAATATGCTTTAAGACAAACCATGTGTAAATTCATAAGTCAACACCATTGCTGAGTATTTTCTCCTTAAAACTGCAGTAAACCAAAGACAGTCTCAAAAACACGGTTTGAAATCGCTGGTGTTTCTGACGTCACAAACTACCTTGTAACCAATCAGATCAACGTGTGATCGTCAACGAGTGGATCTCTGAGCTGAGTGAGTGAGTGGAGGCAGGGCTCATTTGCATATTCATAGGACTGCTTATACTAAATAAAGGAAAAGTGTAGAGTTACATTCAAACTATTTTAAGGCATGACAAAAAAAAAATCTAAGAAAAACCATTCAAATATGTATTATTGGTGATCAAAAATGAGTTTTAAGGGATAAAATTGTTGACTACAGGGGGACTTTAAATTACGAGGTAATCAAACAGTGGCATTCTACTGACAAAAGTCAGAATGGCACAACCACGCTTTTTTGTGTTAAGGGTGGCATGTCAGCTTCACGTAGAAAGGTGCAGGGATTATAGGATGGGAATGTGCAGTAAACCTGGATTATACAGCGCTGGCATCCTGGGTCTTATGAGCGCCACCATAGCCGTGTCTTATCACCTGGCTCTGGTTACAGTCCTCAGTTCGAGACCGACTGAAAGAGACACCACTCTCCATTTCCCCTCCCTGTCAGCAGTCTAGGTGGGATGGGCGGATGGGGGCCGTGGTCTCGCACCATTGCAACTGTGAGGACCCATACCAGGCGCGAAACACGTCTCATCCTCATAACAGAGTGGCAGGACCAGCAGTTCTGCTAAATTCTTCACCTTTGTGCTGCCCACATAGAGACTCTGTAGCCGGCCTGTTGGTCTGGTCCTCGCATCCGACAGTAGATCATAACAATGGGAAAAGGATTGCCAATTGTCAGTCAGAGACCTGTCTAGAGACTGTCAGTCACACAGCATTGAAGAGAGTGTGAAACTTCTAAAGAGGGAAATGTGCTGCTTGGGAGGCGGGATTTTTTTTTAATTTTTTTAACAGCAACACTAGTTCAATAGTAATTCCTTGCAAAAAAAAAGTACTGTGTACAGAAAAGTTCTTGGCAAAAAGCATTGTACATACATGTAATACCATAGTACTAATACATACTAGACTAATACATACTACATCATAATAAATGATTACCATATAGACCTTATTCACAGCAGCGCCATCTTTGATTTTTAATGGGAATGAAAGCGGGGCTGTGAGGGACAGACATGCATCTATTCAATGGGCTGTACTGTTATTAAATTTGTTTTTGGATTGTTCTGCTCATGAAACACTGGAAAAATATCTTTCCAAGAAATTTCAGTTGACAAAAAACTCCCGACAATATAAGCTGTGGAAAAAGTAATCTAGGAGCTTTATACAGCTTTTTACAGCGGATGCCATTGGAAACACAGCAAGTCTATGCCTCACAGCCTTACTTTCATACCTGTCATTGCGCTGCTCTGAATAAGGTCTTTTCATGGTATTTAGACATGCCATGGTATTAACCATAAAAGGAGAGCGGTTAAATCACAATAATTCAGGTGGTAAAATAGAAAGCTGAAAATGAAGGCCACTAAAAATTGGAGGAATTGGAGAACACTGAAATAAATGGTGCACATGAAGACAAAACACCAAGGTAACACACATAAGGTTAAAATACTGCAATAAAATATCAACTCAGGGGCCGCGTGCACGACACTGTTTTCAACTGCAAACCTTTGAAAACCGGATTTAACGTGCAAGGTTTTAAAAACTATACCATTATCGTCTCCGTGTAAACTACAAAAACGAGAATTTGCTCAGTTTGACACATAGTTTTTCTTTAAAAAGTGACATCGCCACCTACTGGCCTGGCAGCAGAATACAGCATTTTTAGTCATTTTCACGGATCTTTGTGAGTGGGAATTATTTTGACAACGTTGTCGTCTGTATGTGAAAAACGCAAACGATAACGAAAATATAGGCCTAATTGTTATAATATAATGTTTAAACTTGAGGCTAAATGATAAATCATAATTTTCACTTCCAAAACCCAAGAATTTTACAGTAAAAATACATACAATGCAATATTAAACCATTTATAATTTTTCACTGTATAACTTCACTCAGTTTCACTAACATTTAATTTACCAATTAACAGGACGTTTTTTAAAGCTTTTTTAAAAACCTCTCTAGCAACCTTTTGAAACTATTATTTTTCATGCTACAATTTTTTACAACCATTTTTACAGTTTTTTGTTAGTGGCGTCCTCCCAAGCTGAAAAGGCTCGGCTCTATGTAGGCTGTTAATAAGCATGGCAAATCAAACCATGCAATTGTGTCAAGTTTTCAAATGCCTACACATCTGCATGAATTCAACCTAATTTTTAAATATGCTATAATAAAAGGTTTGTAGCTAGGTAAGTGTACATGCTATGTTATTTCATATGATATTCTTTTACATTTTCACAGCATTTACCACTGAGGTGAGAGTGTAGATACTTATTAGGTCGAGTATTCAAATGTTTAATGTAATTTAAGCTTTACACACCCACATGTAAACATGAAGACATGCACAAAGTGGAATAAGAAAATGAAAGGGGAGTTGATGAGACTTGCGTAGGTGTACTTAGGAATGAACGGTCTCATGTGAACATGCTCCCAGTGAGCTGGGAGGGATCTGAGAACCGCAGTACGGGAGAGTAGGGTGCGCCTCTCTATCCATGCATTGCTGAACAATGCTGCCAAGGAACTGACAAAGGTCAAGCAAGAAATGTAACGAGTGTGCCTTTGTATCGAACCGCTGACCTACTAAATTCTACGCAATTCTCCTAAAAGCAGGTGCAATAGTTACTACTTTGAGGAATGAGGCAACAAGGTCAAGGTGTAGGCTCCTTTAGAAGTCCTGATACAGTCGGAAACTTTGTATTAGGGTAGAGATAACATTCTATGGCAGGATCTTTGTTAGCTTGGTCATGCAGAACCATTACTGTCATCCACTGTTAAAACTGGGCTTGTTGGGCTGGGGAAATTGTATCATTTCTGCTTGTGTGTAGGTTCTGTACAATGTGTAGGATGTCTCGAGGTACATTTAAAAACTGCATATCTTCTTTAATTGATTTATGGCTTTTTGAATGGTTACATCTTGTGAAATTCACCTGTCAAGCCTTCTTCAGAAATATATAAAGTATCCATTTACTCATGCATCCATAGTTATCCAACAACGTATCTTTTGGCAATGTTTCTTTTAACAAAGTAAACTATACTTTTGGGTAAAAAACGGTCCTCGTGTTGAGGACCAGCAGACTATGAAATGCTGAGGTTAAGAGAGGCAGTGAAAAGTCCTGAGGAGGACTGCCTCGTCTGCGCACTTGGTTGAAGAGTAACAGTTAAAAAAAAAAAATCCATTCACTCAGACTCCCACCCTCCTGGTATAAAGTAAAAGGACCATTTCCAAGAAATCACCTGACTCACTTTCACTTTTCATCGTAGTTTTAACCACTGTGATAAGTAAATGGTAGCAATACAAGCAATACTAGTGAATCAGTAACCTATATTAACTTAAAGCTGCAATCCGTAGCTTCTCCTCTTTGTTGCCATCTCTGTTTGAAATCTGCAATTGCAGTTATTCGTGGAATTATCAACTTTACGCACAGCGTGGATGAATCCAATGTTTTGAGGTGAATGTGCTGTCAGTCACCGCGCTGATGTGGATACTGTCATTCAGAATCACAGATTCTACTTTTTGAAAGTATGACCAACATAAGAATTTTCAATGGAAAATGTCTTCTGAACAAGTAAGTAACATCCAATTTTGTTCTGACCAACTAAGGGGAAAAACGCATTGCAGTAAATCGTGCTGATTAAATCTAACGATCGCTTATCATATCATGTCAAACCGTGCAAATTATACTTTGTTCTCAAATTGTTAATGTTAACAACATCAGCATTGGGTGACTACATTTAATGTGTATAAGGGCTACCTGTAGTTCACTACTCCGTAACTGTATGAATTAAGCGAACAAGTGCGCTACTGTTACATAATTGAACCATTGAAATGTCTTACCTGTCAGGCAGAAAAAATGTCTGTCTCTGCGTTCGTTTTGAACCCGTTCGAAACACGGAGTTCACCCCACCTTTCAAAAGCCCTTACGATATTTATCCTTGTTTTCGAATGGTCCCGGTTGCAGTCTCTTTTTTTCTGTAGCCACTCCGAAGTCTTTTGCATTTTACAATCGGGTGAATCTCCAGTTGTCACTGGTGATTGTCGTTTGAACCTTTCTGGATCCGCCATCAAATTGAAAAGTTCAATTATATCAAGTGCTGTGAGAAAAGGTTATAAATCTCCACCTCCAACATCCTCACAAGCAATATAGCCTACTAGCTGAAACACCTTCTTTATGTGTACAGATGTGACGTAATGACGCAAAGGCATGCTCGAATTTCCAGCGGAAATTCACCAGTACCACTGGAATTAAAAACATTATTACAAGCTTACCGTTTTGAATCAAGCTATGGCAAGCAGATAGTTTTGAACACTAGCTAGTTATGCACTTGCTCAAACAATTATTTTGTATCATTTTTAACCCATAAAAGTTACGGACTGCAGCTTTAAGTGTAGGTGTGGAATAATTTAAGCGGTCGCTATTTTGAACCTATATGGCAAACATCACCACCAAGCCAGTTGTTCTTTCGGTCCACCGCTAAGCCAAGCACAGTGACAAATGGGAGATTAATTAATATGAATGAGTGGTTTGCAATGGAGGCATGTTTAGGTTATCCCAACCTCCTCCTCATCTGTCTAATCAGCACCAGGGAGGCAGTAATGTCATCCAGATGCAGACGGATGCCCATAGGGAGAACCCTGCTGGGAGCTCTTCAGCATTAGCCTTCTCTTCCTCATGAAGATTTAGTATGCTCATGATATCAGCTGCCCTCTGCTATAGAAATAGATATATGACATTTGAACTACAGTGCCAAACATGACTGCAGGACCATGAGTGCACACTAACCAAACCTTGTAGGATGGATAATGTGTCTTTTTTCTACCGTGTGACCCTAAACTGGCGGAGTGGTAAAAAACTGTGTGGGCCATGTGGTTCTCTTTATGCCTCCAAATTCATCTTTACACTAGCAAGAGGAATCAAGATCAAGAGTATAACTGCCTCATCTGACCCCAACAAGATGTCTGCGCAGCAGCAATATGACCCGAAGCCACTGGAGAGATTAAAACCATTGGTGTCATGCTTCAAGACCACACAAATATTTTTGAAGCTCTCTTCAATTGGCAACACATTATGATTTTTTTTCTGAGAGTGACATCAGTGACAGAGCACTCAAAATTTTAACAGCACTTCAGAGACAGACATTCTAAGCATTATGACTAGAACTGAACAATTTAAATTGGAGCTTGAAACAACATTTTATCAAGGCTCAAATAGGAAATGTTGAACAAAGGCAACAAAGAGCGCTAACTGTTTTGGCCAGTGTCCTTGTGGCTTCACAACTCTCTACAAGGCTCCACTTAACGGAGACTCTGAACAGTCCTCTTAAACTTAAACAATGACTTTAGAGTTTCCTCTAGTGCTGGCACTTTATGAGACATATGTGGGGAATGATTATGAATATGGTTAAATACAAGAAAGGAAGGACCAGGAAAGTTGAATGAGGAAAAAATGAGCAACATCTCTGACTTGTCCACCAGACTCTTTGTGACTTGCCAACTTGCTGCGCTTCCAGTCATGCTTGAATAAGTGGCCTTCTGCATTGCGGGAAGAGAGGTGAGGCTCTGTGCTGCCAGAAGGACTCAGCTCTGATGCCACAGTGGCATCATGGGTTGAGCTGATGAGAGCAGGGGGCAAACACAAATGTTCAAAAGAGGCTACAGAAAAGAAAAAGGGCCCCAGTGAGGAGAAAATTCCAGGCTGGCTTGCGGTGTTTGTTTCTGGGCTTTGTGTGGAGAGGCCCATGGTGAGTAGTGTTGCGTAAGTGGGCCGCGTGGCTGCTCTGGCATGCGGGCGGCTGAATTACTGCGGCAGATGGTAGAGCCGCTCCTGTGGGGGCCCACCGTGTCGTGCCAATGTTCCGGGTCGGGTGGCCCTTTCCCCCTCCCCTTTCTCTCTCTAACTCAGTAACACACAAAGGCCCCAGGAAGTGGCGATGAATGTACGGCCAGAGGAGCATGCCGAGGCGTGGGCCACAATTGGAGCTTTCAATCAGTGAACACTCGTTAATGCTGAGCCACGCTGCCGCTGCTGCCTTGCTGTCTCACATGGGCCTTGCACCCCTTCCCCCTTTGTCCCGGAGCGCGCCAAAGTGTGGGGCCCGTTCTCCTGATTATTTAGAAACCAGTGTTGGCTGGCAGTGTTGTTCCTGTGTTGCTTTGAATTGCCCATTGCATAGTTGAGGATCAAGCTCGTTTGCTGGTTAAGGATCCCACTTCTTTCTAGGCGGCTGATGGTTTTGTGTATAGAAATGTGTGTGCGCACGTTTCTGGATGTGGAAGAGCATTGGAAGTTGGACAGTTCCTTTTGTTGAGCAAGTTCAGCTATTTTTTGAGTAAAATACTTCACTCTATCATCTAGAGACACTGAGTTATGCACTTTCTCTGTACTAAAGTCAAAAACCTTTTAAGAATTAAGCCTCTTCACCACTACAAACCTGTTTTGTGCGAGGATCTTATTTTTGAGACCATAAAGATTTTCCTTAAACATGTAAGAAGGGGATAAGAATGCAGATGCCTGAAAACAATCTGATGTCAGCTAGCCGCTCAATAGCATCTAGAATATTGACAACGAATGGTTAAAGGAAAATGTATCAAAACCAATCACATTTATTAGTTAGTGATATTATGCCACTTTTTTGCTTGTTAAGTTAATTTTAAATGTGTGTTGCAGTTTTCAAATAGCATTAGCACTTAAATTAGCATTTAAAAAATTAGCATTTAAAAAAAAAACAAGTATTGTACATTAGCTATAGTCAAATGAAGTCACATTTATTCATATAGCGCTTTTTACAGTACAGATTGTTTCAAAGCAGCTTTACAGAGATAACAGGAAAATAATGCAAAAAAGTTTGTTTCCAGAAAAAAAAGCGTCACAGTTCAGCTTAAGTAAATTCAATGATGTTTCATTTTTGTCTAAAAAAAAAAAAACTTATGAATTTAGTTAATTTATATATATAGCCGCTCTGGAGTAAACCGTGATGTCATCATCCAGCTCAGTTCAGTTCTTGTATAATAGTGTCAATGCAGGCAGCTCAATATTATTGTTGAATGTTAAATTAAATGTTAAATTTAATGTCCCCAACTAAGCAAGCCAAGCTAATGGCAACAAAGGTGGAAAAAGGCGACCAAAACTCCATCAGGTGGCAAAATTGAGAAAAAAAACCTTGGGAGAACACAGGCTCAGTGGGGGGCCAGTTCTCCTCTGGCCAATTGTCGAACAGTGTATGATTATGATTCAGACAGAATTTTAAGTCAGAAGTCAGATTGGCTTGGAACAATCAGAATATTATCCAATTCCATCTGGTTTAAGATCAGAGTCATCACACCGGGATGGAGACGGGTTTGATGAGGATCAGTGCTGACGGCTGTCGTGACGATGAGGCCTTCGATGAGAGTCTAGTTGACACAATCTCTGGTGACACTTCAGGGATGCATTGTGGTCGTGTCTAGGCGCAGGTCCTCCATCTGGTCTGGATACAACCTGGATCCAACTTATTACAGTAAACTTCGGAATAAGCAGAACGACTAACATTAGCGTAGATGCCATTCTTCTTACGATGTAACAAGTACATTGGGTGTTGTAGGAAGTGTTCCCGGTTCCGGCTGACCTAATTTATGCAGCCTAATAATCATTTAAATGATTTGAATAATAGGAATGTATAATTTTCTATGTGTATGCCAGGTTAAAGAGATGTGTTTTTAGTCTAGATTTAAATTGGCAGAGTGTGTCTGCTTCCCGGACAATGTTAGGAAGACAGTTTCAGAGTTTAGGTGCTAGATAGGAAAAGGATCTACCACCAGCAGTCGATTTTTGATATTCGAGGTATCAACTGGCCAGAGTTTTGAGATCGCAATAGACAAGATTGACTATAATGCCTTAGGAGCTCGCTCAAGTACTGGGGAGCTAAACCATTTAGTACTTTGCTGTTTAATAGGGAGCCAATGCAATGCTATGCTATTCCAATGCAATGCTATAGCCAATCTATAGATTGTAGATTGTACACAAGTATATGTACCTTCTGCTGAACAGAGACTGGGCACGTGGTTGCACTAGGGATGATGCAATGGACTGACCATCATTTTTATCATGATGTTACGATATAAAGTGTTTATGGATGACAAACATATGTTTTTACTGGGTATTACAAAGAGGCCTAAAATGGCCTCCAGACAGGAACAAACAAACAGCAATGCTACGTAAATCGCTATATAATGGGGCTGATTTGAAATGACTGGCTTTTTTAAACAGTCATAATCCCTTTTGCAGGCCAGGGAGCTACCACACTAAAAAGAGCCATTGTGGTGGCGTTGAGCTTGTGGGAGTGATTTACATAGCTAAAGGAAGGTAATCAGCTGGCACTGTGGCCATTGAGGAGGGGGTTCAAAGGAGGTTTGATTGAAGTCCGCTGAGGAAAAAAAGCTAAAAAGATTGACAGTCAGGCCTCCCAAATCAGCCCCCTGTTCTGGCTTGGGAGAGTGTGTAGGGCAAGAGGTCATATTTTAAAAGGGAAAGGGGAAACAGGTCCAGGTTAGCAAACTACCCTCACTTTCAGCTCTCGGCTTTGGAGTGTTGAACAATGTGAGCTAACAAAACTATATGAGAGCCTGCAAGCAATCACGTTTTTCTCGAACGCATATCCCAGCAGGAAATTAGGAAGATATATAGACACATATTAATATCCCTCCATTCATTTTCCAAATGGCTGCCGGGTTGCGAGGATGCTGGAGCCTATCTCAGAGTTTCGGGCTGTAAGCTGGGAAACACTCTGGATGGATGGCCAGTCCATCACAGGGCTCAAATATAAAGATATTTACTTTAAATTGCAGCCTGAATGAAACAATAAATATGTTGTTTGTACACAGAAAGGCCAAATGCTAACAAGCTCAAACACTTATTGATAAATTTGGCATAATTTTTTACCATTTTCTTGTATAAATGATATCTAAACAAGCACACTCAACAAACAAGGTGTTCAATGAATTTGTCATCGTTCCTGTTTGTCTTTCTATTACCCCATTCACTGACAAAGATAACAACAAGCTTAATTGCTGCCACATCCAACCAATCCAGATACTTCCACTTAGACAGCTATCCAGTCAGAAAGCTCTGGTGAAAGTCCATTCAGCTCATTCATTCACAGGAGTACTTGGAAAAACCACTGTGCTTATTATCTTCATTTAGGACTTTATTGCCTCAACTTTATGACACATTTCCTTTTCCCTTCATAACTACATTTCTCTATTAAGATAGATTGAGGTCCTAAAAATGAATGATTTACACATCAAAGAATCTGTAGCATGTTTCTTCTTTGATGTCTTTCATTATGCCAATTTCCAGTAAGGCCAGTTGAACAGAGGTGTTTAGGACATTGTTGCAGTTTACATTGGACAAATACAAATTGTATTGTAACAAAACTGACTAATACAACAAATTTATTCCACACACACACACGGACGCACATACACACGCACGCACATACACAGTTTCAATGCAGCTGTCAGACCTCACAAAGCCAAGCCTGTAATGCTAGGAACAGCCAGCTGGACACAGCATACCCTCTATTCCTTCTCTAGTACAAAACTTTACCCCCCTCTCGCTGCCCTCTACCACCTTTACACTAATTATCACATGCCAAGGCACTTGCCAAGTGGGCAGCTGTCAGCATGGGTGGCAGGAGTGGATGAGAGACAGTAAGTAAAAGGAAAAAGAGAAAGGGTTAGGATGAGAGATCGAGAGAAATTCAGAGAGCTTCGGTAAAAACATCATAAAGTGACAACGAAATGATTGAGCAGCAGTGGAACTGCTGCTGTTATACCTGCAGAAAGTAGATTTTTTAATTTTGGGGGAAAAAGAGTGTCTACTCAATCATAAAAAAACGTGAGGGTGCTTGTTACTGCAAACTTCTCCTCCCTGATGCTACAGTGTTCTGAATGGTTCTGAAGGTGTAAACAGCCAGTAAACTGGAATTTGAGGGCCTGAGCAGGAATCGGTGAAGTAACTCAGGCCAATAGATATGTAGGAGAAAGACCATTAAAGTATTTTGAATTGAATGTGGGATAAAACAGTCAACCAGTAAAGATGTGTTTGGTGGAAGTGGGAAGTCTTGCTGCTGAGTTTGGAACGTATTGTAACCTGTATTGTATTGTAGGAATGAAGAAAATAGAGTGAACCCAGATGAGGATGCCTGCTATTTCCCTACCACTCCCTCTGTTTTCATTTTGCCGGTGGGAGCTAGAATCGTTAACGTGCGTATCAGCATCTTAATTGCTGCCTTGATGGTCATGTACGTGGGACCCACCACACACACTGTGCACCACCCACTTTCCCCATCTCACTCTTTCGGGCGCCCGACTTAAGCAAGACAGTCCTACTCTTGGGACTATTACACCACATTAGGTTTAATTAGGGATCCTGTCCGGCATCTATCAAAGGAGTTGCAGGTCCACAGTGGGGTGGGGATAGCAGGCCATTGACCACACTGTGATTAAGCAGTTCATTAAGTTCAAATTCTACTTTGCCCACCCTTGAATCTCTGCTGTCCCAAGAAACTTGGACAAGTTAATTACCCGAATGGGTTCCATGAGTTTACTGGCCGTACTGGAAAACTTAAAAAGGTACAACTTCCAATTTCTAATTCTCTATGTTCAAGGTCTGTGGTCAGTGGTGGCTGCAGTTGGGCAATATAGTGATGTTATCAGATTATGCATGATGATAAATCTATGTGCATGCCTTTGTCCCCATGAGCCAGGCACAGTCAAACCCTAATGATCAAGCTGCCATTCCCGCCGCACCCTCCTGCCCTGGGCAGCTACATGGGTGGCATACATGACTGAGAGGTAATCTTCTGTTCCCTGCTGGACACTTCTAATGGCAACATGGTTACTGTCTGTTCTGACTGGCCATTCAACAAAACAAAATTCTCTTGAAAATGAAAAATCATCATTAACTCACCCTCATGCTGTATGGTATTGTATGATTTTCTTGCTTCAGCAGAACACAAATTAAGATATTTGAAGAATGTTTCAACTCTTTCGATGAAAGTCAGTTGGGACCAGAAGTTACAAGCTCCAAAAGGGACATAAAGGAAGCATCAAATTAATCCATACACCTTTTCAGAAGCAATCAGACTGATGTGTAAGTGTTTATTCACTTTCAAACCAAATTAAACCATTGATCAAATGGAAGGCTGCATTACTGTGTAAACTGCTAAGACTAGTCTTAATTAAAAGTCTTCAAGACTGGAACCTAAATTTTTAAGGTCAGTTACATAAAAAGGTAGATCGGTCTAATTTAAATTGAAAAAAAAAAAAGAGTAAGACTGATTACCCCTTGGTTAACTGCTAGTTATTATTTTATTTATGCAATACGTACAAATTAAATGTCTGTAGTCTCCTAGGGGTTTACATGGGCATTTTAGCATTATCTGATTAATTTACAACCCAACAAAAGAAAACATAATGCCACCATTTACATAATAAAACTGAACAAGCTCAGTGCAACACATTTCCACATCCTTACGCATCCTTACTAGAATACAGCCTTTTCATTTGAAAAACACCCATAGAGTCGAAATCAAATAAGGTGGCACGGCAGTAACATCAAACCTCATTGGTTCTTGCATGTCACGTGACTTAGTGTCATGAAGTTATAACACAACCACCATTAGCTGGTCTAGATGGTTGATGAGCTACAGTACGTACACTACTAACCAGTGGGACTGAAGTCAACCTGGTGGACCTTCTTGGTCAAAGTGGTTAGAGTTGGTAGGCAACCAACAAAATACAGCTACTACGCTTTAAAAACCAGCTGGACCCCTTTAACTGGTATGATCTGTTTATTCCACCCGGAAAAACCTCAAATCCAAACTTCATACCAATCTGGGAAGAACTAATAGCTCCCGATATCAAAATCAATGGCCACATCATGCTGTGAAAGACTAAATATCATAATCCCAAGCAAACATTTATTATGATAGACCACTGAAATCATAGCCATTATGATCCCAAGATCACCCAGGAGGGAAAAAGGCAACAATCTGCTTTGAAGAACTCTGTGGGTTAATCTCCCACACAGATCATCCTAAGTGAGGGGGTCTTTGATTTATTATGTTCAGCACTCTCAAATTTGTCTGGATATACATAAAGCATGATTCACATTTTCGAATGGATATCTACCTGTGCTTTGTATGGAATGTAAACGCCTACAGCCTCTTCATGTTACTTCATGTTAACCAATCCCACACTAAATCCCTCCAATGTTAAAGATAATGGGATGTGCCCCTGTCAGAACAGCTGACTCTCAATCAAGAGTCACAGACCAGAAACTGATATGGGACCAGTGTGAGGTTTTTCGACTATTTCGTTTAAAAAGAGAAGGAACATGGAGGTGGTTTTTGGAGGTCTGTGTATCTTTATTCCCCCAAATATTTAGACGGCAGTCTCTGTAATTGACCAGCATAGGGATAGTTAGCATATGTGTGTGTGTGTGTGTGTGTGTGTGTGTGTGTGTGTGTGTGTGTGTGTGTGTGTGTGTGTGTGTGTGTGTGTGTGAAGGGGAAAAAAAACAATCACAATGTCTTTAATAGACAGACATAATGAGATTAAACTGAGAATAAATGGAGACCGAATCTATGAAAGAACAGCCTCTGAGCAATAAGATTTTCCTGGGTTTGTGAATCTCATGAAAACATGCCCATGATCAAAATTATATTATACAAAAACATATATTTTTTTACATTTACTGTGACATTATGTGACAAATCTTTTCTTAAATTTGCATTACAGTAATGCAGCACAAAAATAGTTAATCTAATTAACATTTCCAAAAGTTTTCAGAAAAGTTTTCTGGACATTTCTGGAAGCAGTTTATAAAGTTGTAATTTTTTATATTTTTCTTACAAAAACGTATAGCTTCGCTTCAGAAGGCATTTATTAACCCCCTGGAGCCGTATGGATTACTTTTGTGATGGATGGGTGTGCTTTTTTGGACATCAAAATCTCAGTTGATATTCACTCCCATTATAAAGCTTGTGTCACACAAAGAACTAAGGCAGACAAAGATGATTTAAAGGTAACAGGATTTATTATAAACTTAGAAACACTAGTCAACAGTCTTGACAATGTGCAACACACAAACAATAACCAAAAATGGACTGAACAGAAGAGGGAGTCAAAATTCACAGTAAATGAGGACACTAAATTAAAACAGCTGACAAGACTTAACTAGTTAGAAACCATAATGACTAACGAGAACTAATACAGACAAGAAAGAAACTGAACTAAACCGAACATTCATGTGACAGCTTGGAATAGCCAGCCTTGAATGGCTTGAGGGCGAGTAAATTATAGAATAATTTAAATTTTTGGGTAAACTAACCCTTTAACATTGTTACTGAACTACATTGTCTTTCAATAGAAATCAGCATGATGTAATGAGTACAACCATACTACACGTGATGAATACATATAAATACTACACTATTTCAATAGGCCTATACATACAAAATATAAAATTTAAAGAAAAAGATTTCAGTAGCCAAAAAATTTTTTTTTTTTTTTTTTTTTTTTTGCGTGTGAAATATGACCCTTATATATTTTTGACAGGTTTCATGATATTCACCCCAGCAAGTTTATTTGCGTGTAAATAAAGGTTACTGGGGTCACCGCTGTTTGTGTGATGATGAGTCTCTCTGGGTGGGGTGAGTCGAGCTATGCCTAGTGCGGTCGGCAGTGGCAGATCATCATCTCTGTGAGTTATAGCGACCCAAGCATGGCGGCCGGCAGCATGCCGTCTTCCTTTCGTTCGCATTCCTGGCCTCTCCGTGCAATAAGACACTACAGAGCCACCGACCTTCCCACAGCTCTAAATAGACACTTGGTTGTAAAAGCTAATGAGCTGTGATTAAAACAAACGTATCTTGCCCGCCGTACACAATTACACGTGTGCACTGAATGGGGGATCTTTCTCTTCCAATCTGTCTCATTCTGTTAGTCTTCTAGACAAAGGCCTGTCAGGTTATCTTAGCTTAGAAACTAAACAAAGTTAGCTGTTTTTGCTTAGACTCAAAAATTAGAGCATTTCCTGCGTTGGCTCTCCTCGGCCCCGGTCACCATCTACATCCCCATCAGGATACAGTGAAAGCCTGACAAATAATCTCTTTTCCGCCCTTCCTCCAGTGAAAATAGCACACTCTTTTTCAGTGATTATCAGGAAATTCCCCTCAGATTGGGAAGCAAAAGTGACATAACTATCCTGAACCAGACAGTGGATGTCCTGTGGAGAGAGCCACTGATCTAATGTGGACGACTGATATGCCATATCTGTAACGACATTGGTTCTCCAGCTCTCCTTCTCAAATATACAGTATTCAAATATAAAGTTTTCATTTCCTCATGTGCTTTTATATGGGTAAGTATGAGAAGTGTCAGTTACAACTTTTTGAGGCTTTGATGGACCACTGGAACAATTTTCAAGTTGTGTTTTTAATAAAATATGACCTGTAATTGATTTAATAATTCACAAGTATTTTTTAAGTTCTTTAATTTTACAGTCTCACATGTTAAATGTGAATATATTTCCCATCTGCTTTTCTGCTGTTATAAATAGCGTTCTTCAGCCCCAGTTTGTATCCAGCCTCTCACGGAGACTTCAGATGCCCCAACAGATGATGTGATGAAACGACTCGACGCCTGTGAAGAGACGACTCAACGCCGGCGATATGTTATGCCCTAAATTAATACAGGATTAACTGACTGTATTTTTCTATGTACATTTCCGAAATGCACTTTCTGTAAAGCTGCTTTGAGACAATGTGTATTGTGAAAAGCGCTATACAAATAAATTTGAATTGAATTGAATTGAATATATAATTGGGGCCAGATTTACTAAACAGGGCAAATTAGCGTGAAAATGAAAGCACCGAAGGGAGTGAAAAGTTCTGTGATCAACTGACAATAAGCAAATTCAAAAACACAGTCACAGCAGATCATTTTCATAATGACCAACGCAATCTACCAAGAGCAACGCACATTCATAGCTCTCATAAAATTATGAGTCTACATGTCTACAAGGCGTTTTAAGGTTCAGAATTGTTGCGGTAATTATGACATGGCGTGAACACACCTTTAAATAATGGCGCAAATACCAGTAAATTGAGTAGTGCAAACCTAAACCACACTGCATGATTTATTTAAATACTCTCCTCCCATAAATTCTGCGTCTGAAAAGGAAACTCCTACAAATGAATATGTAATAAGGTCAGCCGCAAAAATAACCCTGTCCAAGCCTTTTCAGCACTAATTTTCACTGCGTGTCTTTAGTAAATCCTGACAGTAGTTTTTTAATGCCAAAAGAGGGTTGGCGCTGGCCAATTATCTTTTTCCCTTTTCAAGTATAATAGTGGTATCATACTATTAGTCAAAATAATAAATTATTATTTGTGTAAATGACTTTAGAATTTATGTTGAAAATATACATTATATATCATATAACTTTAAAGTAAAATCTAATAAAGGATTAATTACATTTACAGCTTATTAAACAAGACAATGCATATACATTTATTACATTAGTTATTGCATTATGAATATTGTTTCAATTGATTTATTAGGAGGAATCACCTTGTTTCCCTACAACGATGTAACTCGCTGTTTCACTACCATAGTACGATGCATCGTTAGAGAAATCAACTAGCTAGTCACGACTGTTTCCCGAAACCCACTGTCGCAAAGTATCGTTCAACCACGATGGTTTCGCATGTGGTGGAATAATAACTACTTTTAATGAAACTGTTTGAGATCCAGTTAACGTTAGATTTGTTAATATAAATTACAGACATGTCATCTGAGGACTATTTCTAATTGCTCTCAGTTGTTTTGCTTTATTACCAGACTCAATATTTGGCTCGTTCTTGCATAGTAGAGCACGTTCGCACATGCGCACTCTTCCAACACGTTACTTTAAATCTTTTGACAAACTAAAAGACGTAAATTACATTTGTATGTATTCTAAATAAAAGGCACGGTTGTACTGAATGTCAGCTTGCTTATTTTGCTCAAGATAAGGATTTATTACCTCCAGATGTGCTGCAATATAGAAACGATGCCTCTAGCCACAGGTCGAGAGCTGTCGTTCAAACCACACAACTTTGCGATGCTGTTTGCGAATGTTCGCTGGAACGATGGTTTCGGGAAACACAGACTTGTTGAACTATGCTGATAAGGACAGAATTTGCGACCATAGTTGGCTAACGATGCTTTCGGGAAACGCACCCCAGCCTGTTTTACACCCCCTCCTAAAAAATCCTTCAGCCGAGGAGAGACAGTTCGAACTTTCCCCTCAAACATGCTGTTGCCCGCCGTGTGGAATGTAATTTTTATAAATTTGCATAATTTGAATACAATTTGAATAGTGACCCCAACCTGCCTGGTTGTTGTGTAACCATACTGCGTATTAAACGACAGCACAGAAAGTCCCTCTATCTAGACAGTGAGTTAGATTGATCTCTATCATATTTCTGAGTAAATATCTGATTAGACAAAAACAGCAGAGCGTATGCATGCTTATCAAAGCTGAAGGAATGCGTTTGCTCTGCCAACAGGTAACCTACAGAGTTCACTCCTTTCCCACTAAAGCACTGGCACGAGAGATTTCTCTGAAGAGAAAGAGTTCCCATTTAAAACGCGATGAAGCAAACACAGCATCCATCACAGCCTGTCCAGGGCCATTTTCCAGTGAGTAACTCTGCCTGAATTTAGGGGGCATTTATAAACAAAGCAACTTTTCACACATTAACAAGGTTCTATTAAAACATCTCAAGGGGCACCACACAGTAACAGGACACACTGACAGCTATTTTCACACAGGTTCAGCAAATGAGTACAGTGTATTCATGAAAGCATATCTTCTCGTAGTTCCCATTCAAGCGATGGAGAGCAGTAAATTAGAGTTATAAGAGAATAAACGACAACTCACTGTCTCAACTCTCTCCATCAAGTGCTGTGGTATAAAAGCAGGAGTAGCTTTAGAGAATATTGTCAGGGTTCTGTCACTTCGGTCGAGTTTATTCTTAGTTTGGTTATGGTCTTGACGGATCCGAATACCACACTCCGCAGACAGAACAACTCAAACAACTCACAGACAGACGAACTCGAAACTGCTCGCTTACACAAAGACAGGACGACGGGAGTATCAGGGCTCTGTCACCAAACTAAGAGAAAACTCGACCGGAATGACGGAATTCTGACGACTATTACTAATCGAGGTTGGGCTAAGAAAGGGCTATTTCTTAAATTGCCTATTGTCTTTAGCATTACTACTATTTTTTTTACACCATGGAAGTGGCATTTTTTACAATTAAAGGAATGTGGACCACTTTGCTACTTGCTGCAGTTCTTTGCAGTGACAGATCCAATAGTATGATGTCTTTTTCCTCCATTCATTTGGCTGCACTAAAAAGTCTGTGCATTTAGCTCAGTTTAGGCCAGCCCATCACAGCCAGGTTCATGGGTCAAAGAGATGAAAGAGCAACCTTCTGGAAGGGTGTTATTAAAGAAACAACATTCTCAGTCTCAAACCCGTGCATAACTTTACATCACGAGGTGCCAAGGCTTAAAATGTGTTGGCAAATAGCCAGAAACCCTTGCATTTTTTGGCAAAGGCGTGAAAGCCTACAGACTGCTCATCATGTAGACTATCCCTTAAAGACAACTGAGAACCACCATTAGCTGTAGGGATGGAATTTTACGAACGATCCAGTTAATTTTGTACGTTTCGGGACATTTTTAGTGATAAATAAATTGCACATTTCTTGAAAAAAACATAAGAAACAATAAACGATTGAATGTTGACTGTTGTTTCATCTGCTTAACCAACAGAAATGAAGACACTTTCTGAAATTTCTGAAAATTTAAACAATTGGTCTTCTGTTCTGAATGCAAACCAATTCTCAAAAGTGGTTGGGTAAGAATAAATTTACCCAACTCATTACATTTCTGAATCTCTCCATGCCTGCATTTTTCTCCCATACGTTGCAAAGTATGGGTGGCCGTCAGATGGGAGGTAAGCTCTGGTGTGAAAGTGGCTGACCATTGCACCAGGTCACACAAGGGTTATTCTTGTGACAAGAATGTACAATCCTCACACATTCAGGCTTCAGCAGCTTGAGTGAATGCTGTTGGGGAGATCAGGCACCGATGGTTTTGGACACTCATTTTTGGCATATTAGGCATTGCTCATTACTCTATAAGTTACATATTTCCTAGAGGAGCACTGTGTTCTTTGATTTGCCTTTAGGGATGACTGCCTCCATTTACAAATGAAGGAAATGAGGTCCGCCTTAGTGCACATACCATGCAGATTCAGCCCAGGGCCAGACCGTCGTTTAATGCCTTTCTACCACACTGGGACAAAATACATTCTGCAGTGTTGGTTTGAATGTGTTATGGCCCGTTCACACCCGAGTTCTTGTGTAAGCCTGCACTGGCTTTTAAAGTGCCCCTATTATGAGTTTTTTAATTTTGTACCTTTCATGCAGTGTGTAATAGAACTGTTTGTTTGTAAATGTAAAAGGTGTGCAAAGTTTTAAAGATCAAAGTGCACGACAAATAAAGTTATTGTCTCCTAAAAGGAATAATCGATCCTGACCTGCCGTCAATCACTGTTGTTGTTTTCTGTGTTCGAATCCACTTCACATGCACTTCAAAAGGACGAGGACTCGCTCTGGAATTGATACAGAAAAAAGTGATACATCGTTCATTTTACTGTGTAATATATGCTAATGAAGCCTGTGGAGCTGAAATTCAGATATGGTAATGGACATTTAGTTTCCGACACACACGGTCAACCAATCACAACGGACTGGGCCGTCCGACCAATCAGAGCAGAGACAGCTCTCAGAAAGGAGGCGTTTTGAGAGACTGGGTCTTCGAACGGACCGTTTTCAGATTCTTTGAGAAATGAGGTAATGTGCAATGTAAAGTATATTCTGAAGAAATTCAAATTTAAATTGGTATTATGGGGCACTTTAATTGTTTTCTATGCAAATATATGTGAATTATAAATGCCTGATGAATGAATTTGAAATATGCACCTATATCCCACACCACTGCATGACATCTATCTGTTTCTGAATGCGAGAACACATCTTTGTGAACAGCCCCTTAGCACGCATGTAGAAAGAATGTGCGTTGAACAGCTTGTAAGTAAAAAGTCCAGAAAGGCCAGTAGTTCTGGACATTTTGCTAGCTTTAATGTGGGAGGTGGCATTTTTCATATCTCGTGATTTAAACTATGAAACAGGGTTTGTGTCTCTCAGCTTAGCGCCTGGCTGGGCTAAATTACAGGGTTGTTCATAATGCAGAGAGCAGGGCTGTCGACTTCATAGCTGGGAAGATTTACTGTCAGAAATGTCTGCCCAAGGTCTTTTGTTTTAAATTACCTGGGATATCCTGTCTTTGAGGCCGGTGCTCATCATTTTTTATCCTCTTTCTTTTCTTTCATGAGTTTTTCCTGAGATTCTTACACTGTTCTCTAAACCACACTGTAAAAATAAATCTGTAGAGAAACAGATAATGTCATGGCTGAATATTACCAATAGCTTTTCCGTTCAGCTTACGGACATTTCCTTCAACCCTAAAACTTATATTTAAAATAAATATCTAAAATAAACCCAATTTATAATTCAAAACACAGATAAGGTGACATTGCACTGCAATGCAATGACATTGACACTTTCAAAGCTAAACGTCTAGTGAGTGGTGCTAAACGCGTGTTTAGTTTTATCAGAAAAATATGATTGTGAATCTGGCTAAGTTTTATTAAGTTGGTTGTTCTAGGTATTGTGGCAGTTCTGAACTGAACTATCCTGTGAGTGACCTTCTATCACGTTTGAAAATAACAATCCACACTCAACTCCAAACATACCCGAATAGTGTTAGCAAAAGCAAATGTGGGATAAACACGCATTTGTGAAGCAAAGATGCCATTTTAGCTTTCTTCTACTGTACTCAAGTCTTTGAGCTCTTTTGTCATTACTCATGTTTCACGGGATTCATACCCGAGTGCTCTGCATCCCAAGTGAGCTTCCAAGCAAGTCTGCTACATATGAAAATCCCTAGAATTAGCTGGTTATGTGACGCAAACGTTAGTGTATTCGTTTACAAATCATGTACTATGGTAAAAGTGTTCTGAGGTCATAACATAGTTTTGTTCAAGGAGCCGCGTGAAAATAAGCCTTTACTCAATAATCTCCACCTTTTGTCAGTGTTGGGAAAAGTTACTTTTAAAATGCATTATTATATATTGTGCTACTCCACTAATTGTGTTACTTTATATGGAAAGTAATGCACTATGTTACTTTAGCATTACATTTTCTCACCTGGGCTTGCTAGTTTGTTTGGGAAATGTAAATATTTTGTAAGAAAAATATCCATATTTATAACTTTATAAAATATAAATAAAACTTCCGGTAACAGCCATACGCGAGTTGAATTTCTCCGGAAGAGTGACCTCTGACCTGACGTAGGATGTAGGAGTAGCATAAGTCAGATTAAACGCCTCTCACGGTTCAAACAAACAGGGCTGGGCATCAAACTCAAGCTCCTCCCACATTTATCTTTAAAAATTCTCTTTTGAGACTTCTAATTTGTGAACGATGTTTTGTTTGGCTCTATCCTCTGCGCTTCTGCGTTCATCAATACGTCATGAGTCGGGTCAAAGGTCACCGGAACTAGACTCCCATACCGCCGTTACCAGAAACCAGTGATTATTGTTTATGAAGTTTTAAATATGGATATTTTTCTTCGCCTCAGAAGGCCTTTATTAACCCCTGCAGGCGTATAGGTTCACTTTTTTTTTCTTTTTTATGAATGGATGCACTTTTTTGGGCTTCAAAATGTGTGGTACCATTCACTCCCATTTTAAAGCTTAAAAGTGCCATATTTTTTTATATAAATCCGATACTGTTTGGCTGAAAGAAGAAAGTCATATACACATGGCTTGAGAGGGTGAGTCAATTATGGGATAATTTTCCTTTTTGTGTGAACTAACCCTTTACCTAAACTCAATATAGTTTATAGTGAGAATTGGACTCTAAACTAAAGTGTGAGAAGATAGGGATGCGCTTCCCAGCTGTAGTCATTGCAGTTGAACATGTCCTTTTATAACTCCTCTCTGAACTCATTCTTTAGCATTATACCAGCACCACTGCATTTTCTGGGGGAAAAAACTAAGTATATTGAGTGCATATAAAGGGAGACATCCTCTGAACACCAAAACAGGATTCAAGATAAGACAAGGATACCCTCAATGACCTAATCTTTTTATGAGCGAGGGAGGACAGCTCTCATTCACAAAACCGGATGGGAGAAACCAGTTGCGGCTGCTTTCATTTTGCTCTTTTTTTTCTTCCTCCAGCAAACCTCCCTCTCCCCAGGCTGATTTTGTCAGCATGTCTGTCGTTGGTTCCCACTTAGGCCTCATGTGATTTCCTACTGAGTCCTAATGACATTTAGCTATTTTTGTCAATGGCTTTGTGCATATTGTCCCTTTTAACCTCAACCCTTCCTCCTTTACAAAGCTAACAGCACAGACCTGGTGAAGACGCGGCCTGCAGACGGAAGTAAAACTAGTCAACTGATGCCCGCAATGTCTGGGACGTTTTTTTTTTTTTTAAATACGCATGGAAAAGGCAAAAATCTGCAACAAGATAAGACAGGAGCACAATCTAATCTAATTGGCTTCATGTTTCATTTTGTTCACATCTAAGTAAATAATACCTGTATAATATACTATGATAACAGCTATTAAAGCTTTATAAACGGCTCAATTCACAAGTGAAAGAATGTGATTCTCTAAAACAATGGCAAAAAGGCGCAAATAATTTCTGTAACCTGTAATGACTTGTAAGTCTCTGATATCACTGAACACACAATTATGTCAGGTTTCTTTTCCTGTTGCCCAGTTTATCTTTTTGTCATTAACAAACGTTCCACAAAAAAAAAAAAAACTTAAAAAAAAAGAGTTTCATTACCAGCTGTGTCCAAACACTGTTGTGAACGTCATAGGAAAATAATACGAAATAATCACAAATGAATTGAAATTTGTGTGAAGCACACATACCTTCAAGCTAAAGAAGTTTGTCTGCAGCTATTCAAGCCTAGGGCACAACAGCTGTGTTTCAACTTGTTTTTAGGATCTGAGATCAATGGATGGAACTGTTATAACAGAAATATGAGTGTAGTGAGGGTTTTGTCTCAGGCTTGGTGATGTATCAGATATTTATGATATTCTTATCCCAAAAAAATGACAAAGTGTCTCTTGCTGTCTGTCGGTGCAGTGTGAATTGGCCTATAAATGTGCATGTGTGGCATTTTCTAAATAATATAATATAATAAATTCTTTCTTGCAGTAAATATTTTGAATCTGGTTATGATGGCTGATATATTCCCCCAGAATTCATGTCCCCAGAATATATTTTTTGTTTGAATATCTAAACATGCAATATATCAAACGAAAGAACAGAGCCTCTGCTTTAAAAACAACAACAACAACATTTTATTCCAGAATGCTTTCTTTTTTATAAAAACTTGAATGTGGGTATGTTTCATAAAAAAGCAACATTTCCATCAAAAAGCTGAGAAAATTTTGTTTTTGTCAAAAAAATATGTCCAGATCGGTTTCAGAACAGTGATGAAAACACAGATGGAGTAGATCCAGTCCATCAACACCCCCAAAGCTTCACAGTCCTGTAGCTCCTCCTGGGTCGACATTTCAGGCAGTAACATTATGCAGTTTTGATTTATAAACTGTATAATGTTTGAAATAGTGCTGTCAAACCATTAAAATATTTAATCGTGATTAATCGCATTAATGTCACAGTTAACTCGCAATTAATCACACATTTTTATCTATTAAATGGCCCTTGATTTCTTTTTGTCCCATTATTTTGTCTCATTTTAAAGCTTATCAACATGGAAAAGTGGAAATGTGCAAATGTTTTATTATTGAAAACAACATTGACATATACTGTAGTGTTCAATTTCACACTAACATTCACACTTGGAGCAAATAATCTTTCACACAATGTAACATTGTCCATCAATAAAAGGGTGAAAAAAATACTTTGGGCTGTTTGTGTGTATTTTTTTCACCCTTTTATTACCCTTTCAACAGCCCTTTCTAAGGGATCAAATCAGGGCTATAGAAAATAAAATTACAAATTCGCGGAGAATGCGCATCAGCTGTGTGCTTGGCCATCAAACGGTATTTTAGACTGGACGTGCTGCGACGATGATAGCTCAATTCACAACGACAAAACACACAGATCACTTTGGTCTTGTCAATGGAACCATTTGGCAACTTTTTAAAAGTAAAAAGTCCATTCAGAATCTTATTGGCATCCATTTCGCCGTCTTGCGCTTGCCATCCACTCAAAACATAACGTTAGCCTACTACTCTTTGGCCGGCTCGCAAGCCCAAATAAGTGTGTGCGGTGTGCCTGTTGTTTTG
This sequence comes from Meda fulgida, assembly GCA_030578275.1. Lineage (NCBI taxonomy): Eukaryota > Metazoa > Chordata > Actinopteri > Cypriniformes > Leuciscidae > Meda > Meda fulgida. The sequence goes on from CM060622.1 coordinate 3,408,683, forward strand.
TTTCCGGTCTAGCTAGATCCGGTGTGGTGTTGTGGTTTTTCTAACGTTACTAGTTGCTACAACATCATGTGGGAAAAAAACCTACAAAGTTTGCTAGGCCAAAAAGAACGTTAAAGGAGTAGTTCACTTTTTAAAAAACTTTTGCTGATAATTTACTCACCCCCATGTCATCCAAGATGTCCATGTCTTTCTATCTTCAGTCGAAAAGAAATTAAGGTTTTTGATGAAAACATTCTTGGATTTTTCTGCATATAATGGGCTTCATTGGGTACCAAACGGTCCAAGGTCCAAATGACAGTTTCAGTGCTGCTTCAAATGGCTTTAAACGACACCAGACGATGCATAAGGGTCTTATTTAGCGAAACGATCGGTCATTTCAAAAATAAATAAAAAAGTTTAAGTTTTATAAGCACAAATGCTCGCCTTGCTCTGTTCTGTGATGTAATGTAATACGCAATTACGTTGAAAAGGTCACACTTCTTGACGTATGTGGAAGTACCGAGTCAGTGTTTACAAGTTGAACGTGCAAACAAAGTCAAGCGCCGTTTACAAAAAAAGGATATTAAAAGGTAAAACAACGATTGTGGGGCGATTTTGAACTTCGAGGAGAAGATGAGATGGAGTTTTTCGCCCTGCCCTTTTTGAACCGGAATACACATACGTCAAGCGTGACCTTTTCAACGTAATTGCGTATTACGTGACGTTACAAACGTGCATCACAGAACAGAGCAAGGCGAGCATTTGTGCTTATAAAACTTAAACTTTTTTATTTATTTTTGAAATGACCGATCGTTTCGCTAGATAAGACCCTTATGCATCGTCTGGTGTCGTTTAAAGCCATTTGAAGCTGCACTGAAACTGTCATTTGGACCTTGGACCGTTTGGTACCCAATGAAGTCCATTATATGGAGAAAAATCCTAGAATGTTTTCATCAAAAAGCTTCATTTCTTTTCGACTGAAGAAAGAAAGACATGGACATCTTGGATGACATGGGGGTGAGTAAATTATCAGCAAAAGTTTTTTAAAAAGAGAACTAATCCTTTAATCTCGCAACAAAAATTGACGCCGTTAAAATGGGTTTGCGTTAATAACGCAATCATAACGCGTTTAACTGACAGCACAGTTTGAAAGATTGGGTTATTTTCAGAGGTGTAAAGTCCAGGGGTCAGAAAGTAAAAGTCCTGCCATGTGTTTATTCAACCCATGAACTCTGATTTCAGAGTTGATCTGATTTCACTAATCTCCTGGCTGAAAAACTGCTAATTTACAAGTCCAGGTGATTGGAATCAAATACTGAGGAGGACTTTTACTTTCTGAACCTGGACTTTACACCTCTGGTTATTTGACATCTGGATAAGCAATGCATCCATCACTTGTTTCTTCGCCTGTGTTTTGATCCAGAGATTCTGTACTCTTTCAGAAGATGCGTAATAGCACCCCTAACGTATAACAGCGAATACATGGATTGCTGGAAATTTCCATAAATAGTGGGGAAAGATTTAATGCATCCATAGGACTAGGAGTCTCATACCTTCTGCACTGTAGATGACTTGCTATGAACAACTCAAACCCCATTAGGCAGATTGTTAGAACAGGCTCTTATTGAGAGCCTATGACTTCAGGAGAAGAACAAGGGGAAGCGGCCAGTGACAAGGACCAGCAAGACACAAACAAACAATAAGAGCGGGGACACATTGTGGACGGGAGCTGCAGTGCGACATTCCTGGAGGAAAGGCCTTAAGCAGCTCATTTCCCCAGGTCATCGTTTTTCACATCAGAGAGGCCTTTGCTGGAAACCAGACCCAATCAGATGTTCCCCGGTAGAAGTCACTCACTTGATATTTGATCAGATTTGCCTGCCCCCCCCCCCCACCTTACATCCACTAAACCCACCCTCTCTCTCTCTCTCTCTCTCTCTCTCTCTCTCTCTCTCTGTCTACCCTGCTTAATGGGAAATAAAAGATCAGTAAGCCTTGTGGAATTCAGGACTCCTGTTACATGAGCATGTGCTTGCCGTCTGGACAAGGGCCTTTTTGCTCTCCTTTTCTCCCTCTCTCGTGCCACTCTATTTTTTCTCCCTGCTCTTTTCTTCTTCGGAGCACTGAGACGATGTTTCGGCAATGTGAAATGTCACCGCATGCGTCGGAGTGAATCTGTCTTTGCATTCTTAGAGAAATTCAGTTTGTCTTTGTTGTATCTATAGCAGTCATATCAGCGCTCTACAAACAGCTACACCCTTCAGTACCCGGCAGAGCATGTCCCTGGCTTGCAGAAGCACGATGTGTCATGACTCAAGTATCTTAAAAACACCAAAGCAAATGTCTTTTCTTTCAGTCAGGCTCAGAAGCTTCAGCAGGAAGGAAAAGGCAAGGTCGCTGCCTTTATATAGGTCAGCAAAGCAAAAAACACAGGATAGTAACATGTCTTGGCTGGGCCTCTATTATGTAGGCATATCTTATTTTTCCCATTGAATGTCCCATTGTATCGGATCTGTATATTCATATTTCAATCCGTGACCTCCTCCCAAAACAACAGACGATTTTAACAATAATGTTTAAAATGCATATATTTAGCATTATAGGGAATATAGTGTGGAAACGGAAATCCATTTAAATGGGTTCACAGATGCTCTTACCCAAAGATGTTAAAATAGACCAAGTATTTCTAATGTAAGGCCACAATTTCCAGTTGTTCCTACAGTTGTGACAGGAATGAAACAAAAAAGTTGGACAAATTTTGGACATATGCTGTGAACTCGAGTGAATCTCTGATGAGGAGCCAATGATGACACACTTTGCAGGAACTCCTTTCATTTTCACATTAGCGGGTTGAACCCAGTTCAATATTATAATATATTATATACGCCACTGGTCAAAATATTTTTTTGCTGTTTTTGAAAGAAGTCTTTTCTGCTCACCAAGGCTGCATTTATTTGATCATATTATATATTCGATCAATATATAATATAATGTTTGGTTTATGATCACTGTTATTACTATAGTAAATACATGCATAACAGTAAAATAAAGTGTTAGCATGTTTTCTTTTTGGAACTGTAATTTAAGCATTCATATTTATAATCTTCAAGCTTTTCAAACACTTCATGATCATCAGATCATTTCAAGCAACCCAGCAAACTTGTTATGTAACATTTAGGGAGACCAGCAATGCATAAAATTCTGAAATAGTTACTGAAACAAATGACAAAAGGATGCTTGAAAAGAAAAGAAGAATGCTCAACACTATTTCCATTGGACCCTTTCTCAGAAAGTCTGTGAAAACACATTACAATCACAAGACCCTGAAGTAACACTGTCCCATTTATACACCGTCAATGGACTGTCTCAGACACAAGTCAGCATAGCTTTCATCGCTGCAATCTTAACTTCAGTCATAACACAGGGTGAGAGTTGAAAAGTTGAACCTAGACTTTTCTAAAAGAGCAAACCTATTACATCCCTGTCAACTGTCAAAACACTCGTATGAGAAACTGATCACACAAGCAACTGCTTCATGGTAATGCTAATCTTGTTGAAGTTGAGTGAGATGAAAATGAAATGAAAAAAAAAAAACTACAACATTTTAAAACACACACATTCAAGGCAGACCTGTTGGGTCGGTCTTATCACACTTCAAAACAAACCCACCCAGAAACCACCTCTCTAATCTACTGAGACTGTACAAACATGCGTATTGACTGATTTACTGGGAACCAAAATGTAATGTTAATAATATTATATTCTTGATTTTAGGGTATTAGTAAGTGATACAATGGTAAATTTTCAGTCAAGCAATGTTGCATCTCACTGAATACAATTTATATTACTTACTTGTGTTTAAGACACTTACCAAATTATGTAATTGGTAAATACCTGAACAAGTTCTAAAGTATAGTTGAGTATTAAAGATATAGTTCACCCAAAAAATTTAGATTCTGTCATTATTTACTCACCTTCATGTCCTTCCAATTTTTTTTTTACTTTCCTACTTCTGTGGAACACAGTAGAAAATATTCAGAAAAATTATATTTTGAAAAAGTTTTTTCTCTCTCTCTCTCTGTACAATGAAAGTCAATGGTGTCCAATTTTTTGTGGCCTCAACATTCTTTAAAATATCTTATTTTTCATTCTGCAGAAAGAAAGAAAGAAAGAAAGAAAGAAAGAAAGAAAGAAAGAAAGAAAGAAAGAAAGAAAGAAAGAAAGAAAGAAAGATTTTCATTTTTGGATAAACTATCTCTTAAAGGTGATACCACACTATTAGCATTAAGGTAAATCTGTAGAAACAAGTAAACTTTTTTTTTTTTTTTTTTTTACTATTCTACAGAAGCATAGTTTACTTCAACAAAAAGCTGTGGTAAAATAAATGTTAGGATCAAGGTGAATGTATAAAGATTTCCTCGGAACTGAAACACCTCTTTATTCTGTTTATTTAATATTGGGTAATTTGATTATGCTTTCAGCTACAGGTAGCAATAACAATGTAGTTATCACAACTTTCTTTTTGACAAGTTTTTACACCATAATCAGTTCATAAAGTGCAACAAAAAAAATGCACATTCTACTTGAAAAGGTGTTGAAAGTCATGAAGAATAAATGCCTCAGCTGGTCTATCTGATTTTGATTAGGATGTTGTGGAAAAATATCCTGAGCCAGAAGAGTAAAGAGAGCTTGATAACTGGATTTAGGGAGCTGTGTGGGTCACCCGCTACACTCAACATCTTGGCCATGAACAAATTTAGAATTTTCTTTAGCTTACTACTAGAATTTAGTGTAGTGACCTGAGGCACACCTGACAAACTAATAAAGTTAAGCAAGTTTTGGATGCACATGAGTAGTTTGCCAATTGTTGTAAAATGGGTTGCATTTATGATGAATCTGTCTTGAATGAGTGTTGGGAAGGCAATGCTGTATGGCTGTGAATAAACATTCATTCACAATCCATATTCTGATGGTTAGCAGAGAGTAAAATAGTCTAAATGTCTCTTAAGATATAATACATCTGATGAGGTTGATGATAAAACTGCTACAACTCCAATCATGTTCTAACCAGCTGTGACTTCAACAAGCAATGAGCGACAGGACATTTTGTCAGTAGCTTGCTTTGTTTTTAAGGTATTGCACAAGGCATAGCCAGTGAAATCTCAATGGTCCAAAATCCACATAACTAAGTTACATATATTTAGTTGAATGTTTTATTTATTTATATCAAATATGATCTGTGCCACAACAAATTATGATGGTACAAGAGCACATATGAGCATTGCATTGAAGTGTATTAGGGAATTAAGCCTTCTCATGTATGCAGTCAGACAAAGGAAGCATAAAAATTAACTTCCTCTTTCTATTTTCTCAATGTACAGAAACTATAGCAGCAGAAATGCACAGTGGTCACTTTTTCTCTAAATGGTGAACCTCTGAGCCTGATGTGTGAAAGTACTACAGGAATCATTTCCCATGATGTTCGTAGCATGAGTCCTAAAGACTGACAACACACATAAACACTCAACAACAGTTACAGTTCAACCTCTCTTTGGCCGAGGCTAGATTCTTCTCCAGTCATCCAATCAAAGAGTGCATGTGTATGCGAGAGCAGCCAATCGACTTCCTGGATCTCCTCTCCAGCAGTTCCTGCAGTTTCTCATCCCCAGCCCCATTCACAAAATGCTGTAGGGTCCGTTCAGATGTGCCATTTGTTCTTCATTGAAACTATTGTGCAACCACTTTGAAAGAATCAGGAACTGAAAAAGCAAAAGCTGTGCAAGCAATCAAACTCAGCACTTTTTCACCCATTTTTTTTTACCTTCAGAACCGATTACTGCAGAACTGACAGTGTTTTAAATCACATCTGACAGGATGAATACAACATATTGCATTAGGGTAAAGTTGTCAATAAGGGGTGTTTCTGAATTTCTGTTTTTACAAAACAAAATGCACCTAGTGGTAACAGTTGTCAAAACCAATTAAACACCTTGTGCCGCGTTTGAATATGCATGAGTAATTATTATTAGCGAATAATGACTTTGCAATCTTTTCCACACACAATGTTATCGTATAACTGTAGAAAATAAGGTGCACAAATCATGATACTTTTATTAAGTGTTTTTATATTGTAAGTGTGAATTAGCATCGATTTTTATTGAATTGAAAAGAGCCGATTGGACAATTTGTAAATATTCTCCTTTTTTTTCCATGAGGAAAGGAAATCATATGGTTTGGAACGACATGTGGGTGAGTAGATTCATTCAGCTCTCCATTCATTTTCCTTTTCTCTTCAGAGGAAAAGCTCCACAGGAAACATAAAATGCAAAAGTTTCATAGACATGAACTCAGTGGAGCACAAGAAATTGCATGCATGTGGGATCCTGACAGCAGTGTGGGGGTTCAAATAGTCTTAACAGGATCTGACCTCTCCGTTTGGCCTCAACAGAACAGGAGCCCTCTCCCTCAACACTGGCTAGCCATCTTGTGCAACACACAACCTCCTACCCAACAAAAAAAAAAAAAGACTGACTGACTTCGTGGGACTGTCATAAGAGGAGACAATCTATAGGGCTCATATGGGCGGAGGCTTAAAAAAACAGAACAATCTTTGTGGGGGAATGATAACAAAGACATACGCTTTTGCACTTTGTGCAGGCACACACATGAAAACAGACAGATTTGGTGATAATCGTTCTGTTGAGTGAAAACTGATGGTCTTAAAAGAATTGCTGCTGTGCACTGTGGTGGAAAGTGGAGAAACACTATATCTCCTCACATCAACCAAAACTTCCAGCCGGGAGGAAGACATAGGGAAGGGGGTTGTAAAGGGGGAAAAAGATAAACAAAATCAGGCATGGAGAGCTCAACTTCTCAGACACTAAAGTGGGGAAGTTTGTTAGATGGCTAACTTCTAACTTACATTTATCCTACATAATACATTTAGCCAGATGCTTTCTTAGCACAACAGCAAACTGTACACACATGTGCGTGTATGTGACCATTACCTGATCCTTAGGTAGGTAGCTAAGCTAGAGCATGGGTTTGAGTGCTGTACACCGGTCTAAGAGCACATTGCTCAGAGGAGAGCTTACGTGGGAGCATTACCCTGCCTAGTGTGTGGGCTGGGAAGCCTTTGTTGTAGATTACCGTCCCATGAGAACCTGGAGCAACAACCAGGCGGGGGAAGCAAGCTACACGAAGGAGGGGCAAATGGAGACAGGCATGCATCAAGCAAGGAATGCTGTCGAACCCCACCACCACCAAGCACACATACACACATACACAGAAAGATGGGAAGACCTACGCACACGTACGCACACGTACAAGCATACCCACGTACTGTGGCCTCTCAGCAAAAGGCGCATTTGAGAATAAAGTAAACAGAATTGATGAGAAAACTGCATAAGGAGATTTCCCTTTACTGAACAACAGCCATGTGTGTGTATAAAGCAGTCAATAAGACAATAAGGCCAGCTCAGCGCTGAGGTAAACACACGGTTCCTTGGCAGATATTCCTGTCTGATGAAATATCCATGCTTGGAATGCTTTTGGATTTGGAGCTTCTTAAGGTAGAGATGGGGGGAAAGTCTATTTATATGAAGCGCAGCAAGCTGGGTTTGGCTAAAGCTTGAAGTTCATGAAAACTAAATTCCATAGTCTGTTTGAGGAGCACTGACTGATGATTTTGTTGAGATTGCTGGAGTGCAGCCTTATTGCACTACATGTCAGTATTATGACTATTTTGTTTTAAGCGTCTGTTTGAGGTCAAGGCTTTGTGTGCATCTCCGTCCTTTTAAGTACTTGATGGAAATAAAGAAAAAGATTCCCTTCAAAATGTCCACATTACTGTCACATGTCTAACACGCTTGAAGTGTCATGTTATACTGTAAATTTGATATCAACTTTTGCAGTTCACTGTATTGAACTGACCTACTTCACCTAAATGCACCCAACTTCACCCCTCCAAGATGTCATTGAGTGTACAATTACAATGTGTGTCCTGTCTTCCAGTACTTCTAATACAGTCATCCGCTCTAAGTCCCATAGGAGCAACTGGATTCCAAGCACCACCTAGAGGACCTTGTGTAGAACTACACTTATTTCATGATATCTGGCACTTGGAGAAGCACAATGAACTTCACCATGAGCAAATTCAACTTTGCCAAGCACTTTTTAAAAAAATTATTATTAAGTGAGGGCATTTGAGCAAGTTATCCATAAAGATTGTAATAGGCACAAATGAAGTGCAGAAAGAATTCATAGGGATCATCTTATCTGTTTAGTCTTGAAAACTTAAAAGTTATGTAAATGACCTGAACGTCTTTCGCAGAGTTCAATCAAGTTATTATCATGGTTTATCACTTTATTTCTGAAAACAGTATAAACAATTTCACTTTCATTATCACACTATAAAACTCAAGGTCCTGAGATAAGACAGACAATAAAAAGTCAGTGTCGGTTTATGTAAGTTTACTTCTTTGAAATAATTGCGCATTATATTGTAGAGATGTGAGGCAATGTAAGATGTTGTTCAATCATAATGATGCAGGTTAAACTTATTGTGGGAACTGATGTGCAACTGATATCTTCTTTCAAATCATTACTCTTGAGCATTCAGAAACAATCCATCATACAGAAATGACCATCATCTTATTGTTATCCAAGACGTTTGTGTCTTGTGATGTTATAAGAAAACCCATTTCTTGAGAACCATGAAAAAGAGGTCCAGCTCTGCCATTCCCTGATAAGCACAAACTATCACACACCATTTTTTTTTCAAAGGGTGTGTTCACGGTCCACAATGACACTGCACTAATGATTTCCTGATGTTATGTCCCCCGTTGAGGGTGTCCGCGTTTAGTGCGAGGAGAACTAGGCACTGTGAGAATCACAGTGTTGATAGCGGTGTCTGAAGCTTTCTTCATTATCATGGTTTCCAAGATGTCACATCAAATCTACATCAGAGATGATTTAAAGTGACAGGTTCCAGACTCAAGACTTGGAGGCCATTGTCTTTCAGTCCCTGAATTCAAGAAAAGATAGCGGGTGTCGTTTAAGCCCGAGCCCCAACAGCCACTTGTTGGTCTAGAAGAGAGGAACGGAATTCACATGGGTGTTTTTGTGTTGAATGCTTGTGATGAACACATGGTAAGGTTCATGTGGTCAAATTTATAGAGTTAATCTCTTTGAGAAAGAGAAGGCTAGTGTTTCAAGCTAAAATATGAATCTTTGGATGGCAAGTCACGAAATTCAGATTATTTTTGTGCAACTCAACACAGGCCCCATCCAGGAGCAACTTATCCAGCAAGTAGGAGTATGAGCCAGCCACTGGTTTGGAGTCAGCTGTTAGCGGTGAGTAATGAGACAGTTGAAACCTCTGCATGACCTTGAGAAGATGCATAAGACCAGATAGGGAGGGGTGACTTGTCTGCCACGATTGTTATGGCTTACCTCAGGCCAGCACCCTGTGGGCCTCTGGACACACAACAGTTGAAAAAGCAGCTGCATACAATTATGAACAGCCACCAAGGAAGAGGGTATACCTTACCCCTAAAACCAGGTGCAATCTGTCACAGTGAAGGTCTAAAGACTGACCTGGGATCAGGCCCTTGTTTGCATGACCAAGAACCTGAGTCATTTGTCAAAGAGGGATCTCTGAGATGGACAAAGCCACCGGTTCTGTTTAGGCTGGTCTGCCCTTTCGTTTACTTGTAGCCGAGTTTAACATGCATATCATCATTCAACTTGTGAAAGAAAACAAGAGAAGGTGACGAGAGACCCCTTCATCATTAATGCGTTGTGTAAATATGACAGGGATTTTCTTTTCTCTCAAGACAGACTTGTACATACACAATTAAATGGCTCCGTGAACACACCCCAAAGTAAAACATTCCTTTAAGAAGACACAGAAAACTGTCTTTGTTCATAATAAAGCTACAGTATATGCATTTGAAAAAGCTCCACACAGTGCTATCATATGATTGAAGTTCTTATGGCTTTTTAAAAAGCTTTTTTCAAAGCTGTGGCTGTGATGTTGCCATATATCACTTGAACTGCATCTCAGTTTCCTCAGGAGTGTGTAAGAGGAAACAATGAGCTGTTTAAATTGTTCTTTTTATTAATCAGGTACACTCAGTGGTAAATGAACCATAGGTAAGCATTAATAATAGCGCCGAACATTTAAGTTCCTCTATGTTGCCATCCGCCCCTGTTTGAACAGTTTAGGTCAGGTGACTGATGGTATAAACATTTCTGAATGAAAGAGCGAGCTGCTGATATGAAGAGGCCTCCATTCATGCATTCCAGCCTCTTAGGGAAACATGAGCCAAGGGCAGAGGGAGGGATCAGGATCCTGCTGTACAGGCACAAGGCTATTATCCACACTAAAGATCACATGGGCAACCGCTAAAATTAAGAGCTGATAATGAATAAATGAATGACTGAATAACTGAATGAATGAGTCAGTGGATGGATGGATGGATGGATGGATGAATGGTCAGGCAATGCATGAGTGAGAAAGTGACTGAGTGATTGAAAAGGAATACAATTCTTACATAAATCAATGAATGAACAGCCAAGCAATGAGTGAGAAATAAATGAATGCAATTTGATACATGGATATGTGAGTGAGTGAGCAGGCATTAAATTCAATATATATATATATTTTTTTTTCAGTCAGGATATGAGTGAGAGAATACATAAATTAATGCAATTAAATGTATGGAATTCAAACAGTCCGAATTAATGAGTGCAGTTGAATGAATGAATGAACGAACCAACCAACCAACCAACAAACAAACGAACAAATTAATGAATGAATCTATGAATAAATGGATTTTAATCAATGATTTAATAAATTAATGAATGAATCAACAGTCAGGAAAAACTGAATGAATAGTATGTGAATGAATGTTAGTGAAAGTAAGTGAATGGAGGAATTACAATTTAAAGAATGAGTGAGTGAATAACTGGTTTAACAATCAGTTAAAGGAATGGACAAATGAATGGACAAATGAATGATTGATTGAATAAATGAATGAATGAATAAATATGAACAGACATTTAATGAGCAAATGAATGAATGGGTAGATGACTAAATGACTTGTCAGTCTAGTTGAACCAAATGAATAAATGAATGAATGAATGAATGAATGAATGATCATACATTCAATGAGTGAGTGAGTAAATTAACGAATGAATGTGTGTTGCTTAATCAAAAGATGAATATGAGACTGAACAGTCCAGATGAATGAATGAATGAACAAATGAATGAACGAATGAATGAAATTTGATGGATGACGAGTGAATGAAAGGACAAGCAATCCAGATTAACCGACAAATAAATCCAAAATGAATATAAATAAATAAATAAATAAATAAATCGGGCAATGAGAGCAATGTAGATCTTTTGTCAGAGCCACGATAAATGTTTGAGCCTCTTCCTATCTAGGACTAACAAATGAGTGTGTTTATGGCATGAACATCTGTCTGCATATGCTTGACAGCGCTGGCTTGTCTATTGTACAGTATGAAGGAGGTAACCCAACTCCACAGCCAGCTGTTGCTCAATGGGTGTTCTGATGTCAGGAGAACATTACTCTTTACACTGGCCCCCTTCAGCCAGCACTTCTGAGGAGCAGTTTATAAAAACGAGGCACCGTCTCAACAAACCAGCTCATTCCTGCACTCCTGCCTGACCTCTCCAAATTTAACCTTTGGCCCGGAAGGCCAATATTAACTCTTGGCCAATTGTGGGGGGCTCCTGACTTCCCCTGCGCAGCCCGTGAGAACATTCCAGGAGCGGTTGCCTGGCAAGATTGGGTGTTAGAGCGCTGACCTCCAATATGTCCCGGGTTACCCTTGATCTTCTCGGCTACCCCCCGCGGGTAAACCCCCTGATACCACCACCGTTTAGAGGAACTACTATTCAGACACCTTCACAATCATCCAATTATCATTTGACACCTGCAGACATTTTCTGATAATCATAATCACCATTAGACTCAACTTTCACTTGCTGAACAGCCATTATTTGTTAACATCTAGAGTTAATAAAAACACACCTTTTATCTGTCTGTCTGTATAAAATATATCCATGCAAAAAAACAAAGTATGCCTATTCGATCTATGCACTTCAATAAGAGCTCATAATTTCACCTGGAGTGAGATTATCTGCACTGATATTATTCACTTTCCATTGGATAATTACAAGTAAATTAGTCTCTTCGGTCTCTTGGGGATTACAGGATCTGTGGGAGGAGACGTTTTGCCAAGTCACTTTCTGCCTCAGACTGGGAAGGACCTCGGAGAACAAAGGCCAACACCGCTCTATCGCTATGTGGGAGGATGAAAGGCTAGTCCCTATCAGGCCTGAGCTAAGGGCAGCTGAATTCAGCTGAATAGAAAATATAGAAATGCGTATTGCAACACAAGCAGTCCACCAGTCAGCTGACAGAAGTTTGCCTTTGAAAAAACAATATACAAACGGTCTGCGCCACAGAGTGGAAGGTTTCCCTCAAAGTAACAAGCTGGGAAACAAACCATCAGAGGTGGGCTATGCGCTAATCAAGTTTTCCTCATTAGCTTGACAAGCAGACAGGGGCCGGTATCTGAAGAGAACAATAGAGCATTGACAAATTAGCAGCACTAAATGATCATTTGTCACGTACATAATCAATGATGCCAGGCTTAAGATTAATGTTATCAGAGGACGGCACGGTTCTGTTTCAAGTCAAGGCCCATGCAGATTAGCTGCAAGTGTAAAGAGGCTCAGTGTGTCTCATGGAAAATAGAAACTGAGCCCATTCAAAGAAGAGGTGAGAAGAGGGAGGTTGCGTAAAAACTGATATGCGTAAATATCAGAAAAGATATTCTACTGTAAACCACACAGAAAAGTATGAGTTCAAGTATTTCTAGACAATAAATAGTCAACAAAAATTCTATAGACTTGCAGAACTCAAGCCAAATCTAGAAACTTGGAAATGAATCAGAAAGCACATTAGAAACCGCGCAGCAATGCACTAAAATCATGCAAAACATCTTAGCAATCACTTAGAAACTGACAACCACACATTGTGGCACCACTTACATTTTGTTCAGAAAATGTAAAAAGAAAATCTAGCATTTGCATACTGTTTTTAAGACGACATTGACAATGTAGGACAAATTGCATAATTGTCTTATCAATCCAGTGGTGATATCAATACAAAGAGTTTTAAAAACATACAATATATTTGTTAGGGTTATGTTTGGTTTAGTTGTCCTTTCATTTCTGTTTCTTGTGCTTCATTGCAGTTTAGTTCCGTTTCCTTCGTTGTTTATTAGGTTGTTTGTTACTATGGTTACCTATGACTTACACCTGTGCATCGTTTATTTGCCTGTGTTTATCTTGGCATGTAGCACTGTGTTTTCAGTTGTCTTTGTCAGTTGTCCTGGAATAGTGTGTGACTGTGTATCCTGTATCTCTCCTATGATCTCCTGAGTATTTTGTTTTGTTTATTTACTATTTAAAATTATATGATTAGAGTCTTACACAATGTGACAATATGCTGTATATACCTTTGATTTGTTTTACACATTTTCAAACCCCTTTACAAACACTGGGCAAAATATTAGCCATATCAAATGACAGATGAAATTGTGTCAAAATACCATAAAGTTTGATTAATTGTGACCTTTGATTTCAAACAGACAAAAGATATGGAAGCATTTTCTCCTCTCTTTTAATTGTTGATGAGTATATTTCTTTAGTTATGCTAACTACGCATGATTTATGTTTAGTGGCATGACATTTTTGTATTTAAAGTGATAGTTCACCCAAAAATGAAAATTGTCATTACCCTCATGTCGTTCTAAACCCTTAAGACTTTCATTCATTTTAGGAACACAATTGCAATTATTTTTTAAGAAATCTGAGATATTTCTGTCCCTCCATTTACAGTTTAAGCAACTACCACTTTGTCACTTCAAAAAGTTCATAAAGGGACCATAAAACTAATCCATTTGAATTTAGCTGTTTAAGTCCCATTTTTTTGGGACTCTATCACTTTATATGATGAACAGATTGGATTTAGCCTTTTAATCACATATAAACATTCATCAACTCACACATCAGTTGTGGTAAACAAAACCTCAATAATGTTCGCTTGACGTCCAAGAACCAATGAAGTTCACTCTCGTGTAACGCAGCACGTTTGAGCTTCAGCAAGAACCAATGAGGTTCATAAAGCGACGACTCTTTTCAGAGACTCAACCCTTCAGTTAGACTAAACCGCTCAATTCATATGGATTAGTTTTACGATCTCTTTATGAACTTTTTGAACCATCAAAGTGGTATTTGCGTAGCTGTCAATGGAGGGACAGAAATCTCTCAGATTTCATCAAAAAGATCTCTATGTTTTCCGAAGATGAAAGAAAGACCTACGGGTTTGGAACGACATGAGGGTGAGCATTTTCATTTTTTGGTCTATCCCTTTCACATTTTTCCTGTGGTCCGCTAGAACAGGGGTTCCCAAACTTTTCCATGACAAGACCCTCCAAATACCACTAGGTTCTGTCCAAGGCCCCCCTTTTGCAGGATGTGTTATTAAACCCATCGACAATACTACGGCAAATGTAGAAATAAATAAATAAAACCTCTAGGTGAAGATCAGATTATGTGATGGTGTTTGATACTAGCCCATCAGAAAGATTATAGAGATGCACCAATTACAATTTTCTAGGCCGATTACAATTTTTCATTGAGTTTGACCTGCCGATAGAGATTTCAGCCGATTCTGATTTCATTTTTTTTAACCACTTAACAGCACACACAAATATTTATTTTCTATATATAAAACACCATATAGTTTTACCCAAACTGAATGATTCAGACAAGTTTAAATGGGTCAATTTTCTATAATTATTTTTGAGTTTAATTTTTTTTCTGGCATTGCCTACTCCAGTTCTTCTGAAAAAACACTAGACATGCAAATTATGTGCATTTTAGGCACTTTTTGTGTGAAATCATTTATTTTGTCCATCAAAAGTGTGCTTTCACTTTAATTGAGCGTGAGCTGCGCAGCAAAAATAGACTCAGCGCCGGAATCCGCTTCACTGCGGCTCAGGCTACGCTACTGCTCGCGGTGTGAATGCACTCATTGATTAACATGCACGGCGGAAAAATACGCGCCGCTACGGCTGTAATTCACAAGGTTTCCGAAATGTGCGTTCCGTGTGCACCTGTGATGCTGATGTTGTGCGATGTTAATCATGCGGCGCCTGAGTGCATTAGACCGGCATAAAATCGGCATATGTCAGACTGACTGGCCGGTCGCCGATCACATGAAAATCGTCCAATTCCAGTCACCAGCCAATCAATCGGTGCATCTGTAACCCCACCACCCGGGTCCCACTCAACCCGCTCCAAGCGGGCCTCGAACCCGGGTCTCCGGCATGAGAGTCAGGCACTCTAACAAGGAGGCTAAAAACTGCAGCCTCTAGCGCCAGAGAGCCTTTTGAGATCAGAGGAGTGAGGTTAACTTGCACAGCAACTAGTAGCTGGCCTCCGTTACACTCACCCCCCTAAACCTCACTCCCATCCGGGTCACGGCACCAATGTAACCCCACCACCCGGGTCCCACTCGACCCGCGCCGAGCGGGCCTCGAACCCGGGTCTACGGCATGAGAGTCAGGCACTCTACCAAGGAGGCTAAAGACTGCAGCCTCTAGCATCTGTCGCCAGAGAGCCTTTTGAGATCAGAGGAGTGAGGTTTACTTGCACAGCAACTACTAGCTGGCCTCCGTCACACATCTCTAAAAGATTAGCATTACAAGTATAATGTTCAGATAGGCTATGAGACAAATTATTATAATGCTATTTCATAACAATACTCCACTTTGAAAACCCCTGCGCTAGAAGAACAGACTCCTACCAGTTCTAAAAAACAAATGACCCTCTAAAACATGCACTGCTATGCTAAAGTCAGAGCCAATCAACCTCTCAGCACATGCTCAAACTCATGACTCGTCAATCTATGACATTTACACAGCAGTTCAGTCAGTCATTTACACTTCAGCTTCAGCTTCCGCATAATAGAAATATCTTCAAAGACTTTTATAAAGGTTAGTTAATGATCACAGATATGGGTGAATGGCTCAGATATCATGAGCACAGGTCGATCATTTGGTGAGAAAAGAGTGAAATCTGCAATAACGAAACTAAACGTATCATGAGGTGCAGGATGTCGCAACAGTTGTTGATAGTGTAAATGAATATCTAACTGTATTTGTTTGTGCAGTTGTTGCTGGCCAAATCTCACTATTTCATAATGCTGCTGAATTTTGATCTCCATACAGGTTCACATGGAAGAATCTTTTGGATTTTATGACTCATTACACTAACAAGTCATAACTTCCTTCCACACAATTTGCCCATGAAAGAACAAGAACAAAAACATGACAAATGAATGAAACATCTTAAAAGAAAACTATGCATCTATCCTGCTGCTTCCTTGCCTATCCTTTCTGTCATTAGGCTTTTTCAATTTAAAACACTTGTAAATCCCCTCAGGATTGAAGATACATCTTGATAAGATTTAACATGACTAAAACATAATTAAATTATATTAAGTATCTTTTTTTTTATTCTTTGAAGACTGGAATAATTGCTGATGGATAAATTTTCCACAAAGAAAGTGGAGTGATGTGTTTCCAATATACCGTCTGACAAGTTAAATAGGTAAAATTGGGTTAATTTTAGGTCAGAGGGTAGTTAAATAGGTGGAATTAAAGCAGCAGTCTTTACTTGCCCAGAAAACATACTAAAAGTAAAACTGACCATCGGTGTGCAGCATTTACATATGTAGTCATCTTTGCTATATGTAACTTGAATATACAATAATTCCACTGCCAAAAATAAATTGCCGTAATATAAAATACAAACAGAAGTATGATCTTTGAGGATTGAGGAGAGAGTTTAGTAACTAACTTTAGATGTTGAAAAGAATCAAAAGTATGAGGTGTGATACATGTTTTAATAGAGTGAGTCATTCACACTTTCCTTTATAGGCCGCACAGGAAGATTAACAATGGAACACATTCCCTGCAAAACAATGTTCCGAGACATTCAAACTTAAAAAGGTCAAACTATTTTAAAAAGCTGGTGATTCAATGTTGTATTTTGAAGTGCTTACTCAAGCAAGTGTGAACTGGAAGCAGGGATCCGATTCTTTCTGTTTGTCATTTCTACATTACATCTGGATGGGCTACAAAGACTTTTGCGGTCAGGCCAGATCGATCACAGGGGAATGACCGTCAGGGTGACACAGCGGTTCTGACTGACAGCTTTCTGAAGGGGACTGTGAGTCAGCAAACCCTCCATTCATTCCTCCAGAGCCGTGGGATACGATCGAAGACAGGACGGTGAACACACAAAAAAAATCCTGAATTATAGTTCCATCAGCTGACGGCCTCAGGAATGTTTCCAAACATGATTCCTAGAAAACAAAGCTGCACTTATTTACACACAACCAGTGAAACATTTGGACGCACCTACTTATACCTAAACTCTTCAAAACTATGGAAAACCACAAATGGAATTTCTGGAATTATGTACAAAAAATCGAATCAAAAGTTTAACACTTTGAAATAAAATTCAGTAAATTAACATAATACATTAGGTACTCTATAATGAAATAGTTAATATTAATTTACACATCTTGAAATGTTCATGTTCAAAATATATAGCCTAGATCAATAAATGTGTTAAAAGTTTACTCATTGTTATTTTATGTTAGCTATATTGTTATATAAATAATAAATAAATAATGTTATATTATATTGTAATGAACCATAAATTAATATCTTATATTCTCAACACCAACTTCCTGAGGTGAGGAACAGTATTAAAGTGGCCCTTTTAGTTTTTCTTTTAAAATATTACCTTTAATGCAGTGTGTAATAAAGCTGTTTGTGAATGTAAAATGACTGCAAAGTTTTAAAGATCAAAGTGGACAGCAAATAAAGTTAAAAGAAAGACTCGATTCTGAACTGCTAAAATGAGTCGTCAGCAATTCCAGTCTCACTTCCTGTTACATATCTGCGTAACATTGAACAGATTTGCATAATGTCAACCTGTGCTCTTCATTGGCTGATGGTGAACAATATCTACTGTACTTTGACCCGCCGTCAAACACTGTAGGTGTAGCTGAGACTGGAAGAGTTTGGTTCATGTTGTTGAAATAATGAGAAGCTGTTTCAGATATAATTCAGATATGGTAATGGGTGTTTCATTAACCAATCACAACAGACTGGGGGGTCTGACCAATCAGAGCAGAATAGGCTTGTGGAAAGGAGGGTTTTAGAGAGACTGAATCCTTTATCGAACTGTTTTCACACTCTTTGAGAAATTAGTTGATGTGCAATGTATATTATGAGAAAATCAATGTGTTTTTTGACCTTAAATGCATGTAAATCTATTATAGGTGACTAAAATTAAGAACCTTTAAAATAGAATAATAGCAAATGGGGCACCTTAAAGTGCCCTTGTATGCTAGACACTGCTACTATTTGGTCCAATGTGGCTATTCAATTAAAAATAAATAAAATTAATTTAGTAAAGAAATTCATCCATAGGCATCTAGGCACTATTCATATTGGCCAACAAAACAAATGTCAAGTCTTTAGATCATACTGATCATGAGAAACAGTCTCTAACAGTGTGTCCAGGCGTTTGACTGGTAGTGGATACATTTCCAGTTGATTTTTGGTTCTCATGTTAAGGCATTGAAGTGTGAGAAGAGGGAGTAACTCCGATTAAAGTGCAAAGGGCTTCCGCAGCGCAGAGAGAGAAAGCTTCGACCCGTGTTTGTTCAGCCAAGAATTCACTGGCCAGGTGAGAAACACACAGCTCTGACAACCACACAGCGGCTGTAAGAAAGACATTCCTGTAGTGAATGATTGAAAGATTGGTGGCTTTCGTGGCTCCGCCTGAGCCTGCAACTTTCATTACCCCATTTCACACCGGGCTCGCTCACGCTGAGGGTTAATGTGCACAACTCTTTTGATCACATTTTATAGATACGGCAGCAAGTAACCTTGTTTTGCCTTATTTTCCCTGAGATTGAACATTAACCTCCTAATAACAAGACAAGAACCTGACTGACAAATGGGCAAAGTCAAGCTTTGTTTTGGAGAGAAAGGCTTTCTGTCAGCTGCTGTTTACTTAAGGTCTCTTGGGGAGGAAAGCAATGTTTTGTGAATGCCTCAACATTAGTAGATTCCGTAGGCTTTTGCAGCAATGGTCATTAGCTGACCTGCTTTTAAGCAGCACATATGTAACACAATGATGGACAAACAGCAAAAGATCACCAAAAACTCACATCTAACATATAATAAGAGGTGGGTTAACCTTCCAAGATAAAGGTTGGAGTATAACTAGAGGTCAAACCTTATTACAAGACAGACATGATGGCCATCTGTGGGAATCCTTTGAGCAACGTTTGTACATTATTTTATGTAATACCTACCCATTTCTACATTATGTTCTTCCCACTGACCAATCATAAAAGTAGCAGGGAAATGAAAGGAGTCTAATTGAGAGGGTGTCGAGATCCCACCCCTCTCATGTTCAGAGTTAAGTGGTCCACATGGCCAGCTGTTCATGTGTAGAACCTGATAACCATGGACCACCCCCTCTTCTGGGCCAGAGATACCACAGACAAGCCCATGATCCCAGATGAAAGGCGTAGGTGGAGAACTTCAAGCTTCACAATGCGACTGTGCGATATACACCTTATCATCCAAAATGCATCAGCTGTCCGTTGGCGGCAAGAAAAAGAAAGAAAGAAAGAAAGAAAGAAAGAAAGAAAGAAAGAAAGAAAGAGGCAGTGAAGTTGCAGGCCTTCTGTTACAGGAGGTTTAATCCTGGCTCTGAGAGGCTTTTTCAATAGGTTGGAAATATACTTGACCCTGACGTATGAAATGATAGTAAAAAAAAAAAAAAAAAAAAAAAAAAAAAAAAAAAAATATATATATATATATATATATATATATATATATATATATATATTTTATTAATAATATAATATAATAAAAAAAATATATATATATATATGGAACAGTTTAATGAACTGATAATGAATGATAATATTTATTATATATGCACTTTTTTAATAAAATCTTAAAAATAAGTTTTTGTTGAGTATGATATACATTAAGCTTTTATAACTCAAATAGTATGATATAGGAGAATATGGAGCTCATACTGGGGGTAAGAGACAAAATGAACGCAACAAAAAAAAAATGCATGCACTTTGGTGCAGTTGCTGATATTTATATGGCCAAAAAGTGAAATTCTGATAGCTTGTAATGTACATCAGTGCTTTATACTTTATAACAGTATAGCAAAGGTTACATAAAATACTTATTAAAAACAGTTGTCTGTATGTCCTAATAGTATGTTTTAGTAAGATGATATTTTAAATGCTTAGAAAAAATCAAAGCTATCAAAGTAGTGTTCATTGTGCGGAACAGAACATAATGCAATGCATACAATAATGAGTGATAGATGTACAAATTCCTCATAAACGTTCCTCAAGAGCCTGATGGATCATACTTACGGGAGGGACATGGTGATGATGGAAAAAAAGATGAGATCCGAGGAAAGAAAACATATTTCAATACTTTGTCCCCTGAGAAACTTTGCATTCGCTCGCAAAACCAAAGCGTTTTTTGGAGGAATGCAAAACTATTGCAATAAAAACACTAAAGTATTGACATACATTTTCCTCCCATCTCATATTTTATTCCATAACCATGTTGTAAATACTTGATGCCCACATTTTAACATGGTTTTTCTGAAAAATTATATATGGATAATCAAGTAAAGCTTGATTTTTTAACAATTCTGAAACCATTTGCAACAATATGCTAACAATATTTAAAAAAAAAAATTATATTATAAAATCTGTTTACTTCAATTCAAAAATCGTCCCGGGTTACGTATGTAACCCTAGTTCCCCGAAGGGGAAACTCCCCGTCCCTTCGGGGAACTAGGGTTACATACCTAACCCGGGACGTTCCCCTTCAGGGACTACCGCTGCATGTAATCGCAGTGGGAACGCAATACCCACATCCCCATACGACCAAATCCCCATCGTGTGTCATTAGGAGACACAAACCGACGAGAGAACCTCAGCCCCGGAAGTGGATCTGAGATCAAGGGAATAAAATCGAACGAAAGTGTGCGGTGAGGACCAGCCTGCCGCATCACAAACGTCCTGAAGAGAAGCTCCTGAAAGAAGAGCTGTAGAGGCAGCCATACTCCTGGTGGAATGAGCCCTTACAGCCAAAGGTGAAGGCTGATGGGCCGAACCGTAAGCAAATGAGATGACCTCGACCACCCACTTGCTCATCCTTTGCTTAGATGCAGGACACCCTTTCTTAGGTGACCCAAAACAGACAAACAGTTGTTCCGATCTCCTCCACAGGGCAGCTCTGTGGACATAAGCATCTAAAGCCCTAACGGGGCACAGCAAATTAAGTTTCTCCTGGTCTGACGTCAGAAAAGGCGGGGGACAGAAAGCCTGCGGAACTATAGGTCTAACAAAAGAAGTTGGTACCTTAGGAACATAACCTGGTCTGGGACAGAGAAAAGCTTTAACCATACCAGGAGCAAATTCCAGGCACGAGGGAGCCACCGAAATTGCTTGAATATCTCCAATTCTTTTCAGAGATGAGATAGCGAGAAGAAGGATAGTCTTTAGAGTAAGAAACTTTTCCGAAACTTCCTCGATGGGCTCGAAAGGAGCAAGGGAGAGAACTTCTAAGACGATGGCCAGATCCCAAGCTGGTACCCTCGTGCGCACTGCAGGCCTCAGCCTCAAGGTGCCACGAAGGAAGCGAGATATAAGTGGGTGTTTCCCGAGGGAACCTTCACTTGAAG
Source organism: Meda fulgida (assembly GCA_030578275.1). Classification (NCBI taxonomy): domain Eukaryota; kingdom Metazoa; phylum Chordata; class Actinopteri; order Cypriniformes; family Leuciscidae; genus Meda; species Meda fulgida. The sequence continues at coordinate 3,430,587 of CM060622.1, forward strand.
GGGCGTGGTAAGCAGCTAAGGCCGCCACATACACCTTCAGAGTGGAGTGGGATAACCCTGTGGAGAGACGGTCCTGCAGGAAATCCAGCACTGTACCAACCGGGCAGTTAACTGGGTCCTGCTGGCGCTCTCCACACCAAGAGGTGAAAAGTTTCCACCTCGCGGCATATAACTTCCTCGTGGAGGGAGCTCTGGATTGGAGGATGGTCTCAACGACCTCAGCCGAAAGACCAGAATCTATGAGCTGGGCCCCCTCAGAGGCCAAGCCCACAGCCTCCATAGCTCTGGGCGGGGGTGAAGGATCGACCCGCTCGCCTGAGAGAGCAGATCTCTCCTGATCGGTATCTCCAGGGGAGAGCCGTCTAGGAGAGACACTAGGTCCGCAAACCATACTCGGGCCGGCCAGAACGGGGCTATTAGCAGGAGACCGAGCCTGTCCTGGCGAACCCTCTCTAGAACTCCCTGGAGCAGAGCGATCGGGGGAAAAGCGTACAGGCGTGACCTCGGCCACGGATGTACCATCGCGTCCAACCCCAGTGGGGCTGGCTGGCTGAGAGAGAACCACAGTGGACAGTGTGATGTCTCTCGGGACGCAAATAGGTCTACCTCGGCACGACCGAAATGTTCCCATAGGAGCTCCACCACCTCGGGGTGAAGACTCCATTCCCCGGGCCTCGGCCCCTGCCTCGACAGGATGTCTGCCCCCTGGTTCAAATACCCCGGGAGATAAATAGCTCTGAGAGAGAGAATTTTCCGTTGGGACCACAGAAGGATCTGACGTGCCAGTTTGTAAAGCGGGCGAGAACGCAGACCCCCCTGATGGTTGATATAAGAGACCACTGATGTGTTGTCTGTCCGGACAAGAACATGGTGGCCCCTTAGATCTGGGAGGAAGTGTTTCAGAGCCTGAAAGACCGCCAACATCTCTAGGCAATTTATGTGCCATAGACGATGATGGTCCTCCCACAGACCCTGAGCCAGGCGACCATTCATGATCGCCCCCCAACCCGTGAGAGGGGCATCTGTCGTTAGCATAACGCGACGACAAGGAGCTCCCAACACAGGGCCTTGGGACAGAAACCAAGGATCTCTCCACACAATCAGGGCGCGATGACACCGTCGCGAACTCATGATCATGCGAAGCGGATTTCCCCTCGGGGAGAATCCCTTGGTTCTGAACCACCACTGTAACGGTCTCATGTGCAGGAGGCCAAAAGGTATCACGTTGGACGCAGCTGCCATGAGGCCTAACAGTCTCTGGAACTGTTTCACAGTGAATGACCGGCCTAGCTTGACTTGATCTACTGCGGCGAGAATCGAAGCAACACGAGCAGGTGACAATTGTGCCTGCATCGTCGTCGAATCCCACACTACACCGAGAAAAGTGGTTCTCTGTAATGGAGAAAGAACACTCTTCTTGGCGTTGAGTCTCAACCCCAACCTCTTGATGTGAGCAAGAACGACATCTCGATGCCGAACCGCCTGTTGTTCCGATTAAGCTAGAATTAACCAATCGTCTATGTAGTTCAGAATACGGATGCCCTGCAGCCTGAGCGGAGCTATAGTTGCATCCATACACTTCGTGAACGTGCGGGGTGACAGTGCTAGGCCAAACGGAAGAACCCGATATTGGTACGCTTCGCCCCCGAAAGCGAACCTCAGGAACTTCCTGTGTTGAGGGAGGATAGATACATGGAAGTAAGCGTCCTTTAGATCTATCATGACAAACAGTCCTCGGATCTGATTTGTGACACAATCTGCTTGAGAGTGAGCATCTTGAATTTGAGCTTCCCTACAGCGCGGTTTAAGAGGCGCAGATCTAGAATGGGACGCAGCCCTCCATCTTTCTTTGGAACGATGAAGTACCGGCTGTAGTATCCTAACTCCCTGCTGGGTAGAGGAACCCGCTCTATAGCCCCTTTTAGCAACAGAGTTTTTACCTCCTGTTCTAATACCAGAACCTGCTCGGGGCCCACCACTGTGGGCAGAACCCCTCTGAACCGAGGTGGACGCATTCTGAACTGAATAGCGTACCCGTTCTCTATAGTATTCAGGACCCACTGAGAAACATTGGGGAGAATTTTCCATTCCGCCAGGAACTCTACTAAGGGAACCAGCCTCTCGAGGCTGGCCTCTGGATGAACATCCCGGGTGACAGACACAGCGCCCTCTAACGTACTGGCAGGGAACAGCTGGTCTGAGCACTCCACAACCCTCCTCGGAGGGGGTGAGCGTCCCTCGGGAAGTCGCTCGCCGGGCCTCTCTACGCCCTGTATAGGCAGGGTTAGTAGAGCAGACCCCTGAGGGCACCGGGAAAGACAGGGCACCGTGTTGTTGTGCAGTGAACTCAAGTCTTCCACGATGGGGACCACCCTCAGAGTCCTGACGTTCAGCACGTCAGGATTTTTTCGACGCGGCCTTCTTGGCGATAATGACTGTCCTCAGATCAGCCCTACCCCGAGAAGGTCGCGCCGGAGAGCGCCCCGCTTCGTCCCTCCAGTTTCTCTGCGGGGGGCACGAGATGCGACACTCCGTTTCTGCTGCGCTCTTTTTGAGGTACTCGGGTGCTGGGACTGCCCTCGCTCAGCAGCCCCAGCGACACGCACTTTAAGGGGCATACATTTTTGAAAAGCAGCCGCCTATTTCTTCTCTTCCTGGAACCTCTCCATGACAGAGAGAAGCGTGTCACCGAAGAGGCCCGCAGGCGAAACTGGAGCATTTAAAAGAAAAGTCTTATCCTTCTCCTTCATAGAGGTCTGACTCAGCCACAAATGCCTTTCTGTGGCCACCATGGCTGCCATAGACCGGCCAATGGACTTAGCGGTCTCCCTGGTGGCCCGGAGAGTGAGATCAGCCGTCTGCCTAAGTTCATTAATCATGTCAGCAGAAATTTCACCCCCTTCACATGCGTCTTTAAGCAGGTCGGCCTGATAAGCCTGCATAATGGCCATAGTATGTAAACATGCAGCCGCCTGCCCCGCTGCCGAGTAAGCCTTCCCAACCAGTGCAGAAGTATCTTTTAATGGTTTTGAAGGAAGAGCCGGTACTTTAAGCGAAGATGACGAAGCAGGAGAGAGATAGCTAGCGAGCGTCTCCTCTGCCTTCGGCAACGTCACATACCCTGCAGTTTTTGCACCAAAAATATTACCATAGGCATTAGATTGGTTAGTATAGATTCTACTCGAAACCGGTCTAACCCAGGTCTTTGAAACCTCAGCATGGAGATCTGGGAAGAACGGTAAGCACCGGCGAGAAGGTTGAGGTCGTGCAGACAGAAATCTATCATCTAGTTAGCTTTTATTTCTGGACTCCTGTCTATCAGCAGGCCACTCGATACTGAGCTTTTCAACAGCCCGAGATAACACATCCATCAAACCTTCTTCATTTGCAGTATAATGTGATAAACTAGTTTCCTGTGATGTAACACTTTCGACATCCAGCTCCTCAGAACTGGATAATCTCAATTCAACATCATCATGTGCCTCCACACGGGCGAAAGTAACCGCCGCAGCGCGTGCTTCCAGAGCCGGGTGAGAGGCACTGGATCCCGCCGGAGAAAGCTGAGATAGGGCGGGGCCCGTCTCAACGTCGCCGGTGAGATCCATCTGCGAACCCCAAGACAAGCGTCGCCGCTCTGCCTCAACAGAAGCGGGACCCGAGCCTTGGGGAGCTCGCAGCAAACCACTCTCGTCAAAGAGCGATCGGCGCGAGCGCAGAGTTCCCAGAGGAAAGCGCTCGCAATGCTCACAATCGACTCCCTCGAGAGCCGACTCGGCATGCTGCACTCCCAAACAAGCCACACATAGCTCGTGCGAATCCCCACCCGTGATGTATCGTGTACAGGGGGAACACACTTCCTATTACTGCTCGCTCATATTGTTTAAGACAGGAGTTTATCACTCTATATATATATATAGAGTGATAAACTCCTGTCTTAAACAGACAAACACAATCGATAGATTTCAGACACACACAGAGCTTGCTGAAGTAACAAAAGCTGGCGTATTGTGTGCTTAGGGGATATTTATAGCTTCCTGGTCGATGACGTCACTCGCCGTACGCTCATTCTCTCCATTGACTGATTTCATTCATGCTTCAGACGCGTCACGCTGGAGGGCGTTCCCACTGCGATTACACGCAGCGGTAGTCCCTGAAGGGGAACTGATTTTACACAAAAAGATGTATGACCTACAACCCGAAGGTGGACATTTTTACAATTATACTAAAATGTATTTTACCTGCTAAAAGAGTATAAACTATCAATCGGATGACAGAAGACATTTAGAAGATTGTGGACAACAGGTCCTTGATAATGTTTAGTATGTAAATCTGCACATTAAATATAATACAGTAGGCTTTATAGGGTTAAAATTTCTTTGTTTTAGTTTTCTTTCCTAATTTTCCTCATAACATACTTCAAACGTGCTCCATACAAATTGTTACTTCTGTAGGAGATCTTTTCCATAAAAAAAAAAGAATATAATTTCCACATTCTCTGACCGGTGTGTACACACAGTCGAAGTACAGACCTGGCAAGAGTTTATGTTGATTTCTTTCAGTATATTGTACATTTCTGTTTTATCTTTAGTAAAACAAAGGCATAAACTTTAATAATATTTGTATATTGTGATTATTAGATTAGGGGAACCAATAAAAGTAAAACTTTAAAAGAAAAAAACAAGATTAATTATGTATAAATTATTTTAATAACTAAATCATCTGGGACCCAAAATATAAAAATGCTAAAGTTATTCTCAACAGAACGAGAGTTAATGCAACATATGGCTTGTTAAATATATGTAATATACCTCAGCTGTGTAAAAAACAAAAACAAAAAAAAAATCTGTGTAAAAATCCAGCTGTAATATTTTTAAATGATGTGAGGAGGTGGAACAGTATTCGGCTGATTGTGAGCTCTTAATACGACATTATCGCTCTGTTTACACCGGATATAAAGATGCGCTTTGGTCGATGGGATCACAAGTGGATGACACTAAACACAGGTGTAAACGGGGTCTAAAGCGTTTTGAGCTTGTCCACTTTTGACCTCTTCCAGAGGTAGTGGAAAACCCTTTCGACCGGATTGCTTTCGTAGTGTGAACGCTCATGTGATCGAATGTGTTCAAACAGCCACAAAAGACCGTCTTCTCTCCGTCTACTGATCTAATGCATGAACATTATGGGAAGAGCTCTAGCCAGACGGGATTTAAACTGTCGGCTGAAGACTCAAGTTTGGTTTGAAGATGAAAAATGTACCAAACACAATGTTCTCTCACCGTTCCTGATTTCTAACACACACTCACAGCGTTCGGCTGGTCTTGCAGCTTCAGAACAGAAACTAAAGCTGATGATCTCTGTGTGTTTTTCCATCATCTCCAAGCTTATTTCGTCCATTAGATTGAAAGATCTGAAAAAGCACATACATTTACCCGCCCATAGACACTCCCCTCGAAGAAATCAGGACAGAAGTGGTTAAAGTGGACAAAAGAGACGGATTAAAACAGCAGGTGTAAACGAGAATGTGTCTCCCTCGTCTACTTGTGATCCGATCAACCAAAACGCATCTTAATACAGGGTGTAATGTGAAAAGCAAAATTATATAATCAAATAAATAAACAACTGTTTCCTTATCTCATGCAGTGACCTATGGAATAAGCAGGACGGGATCTAGTTTGACCTCCTGCTGGCTCACTGAGAAAACGCAGCAGTGCATGAGTGAATGAGAGAAATGCGTCCCAGGACCATCCTGAAGACCAGTGACCCAGAGCAGGAAAGACTGCAGGTCAAAGGTCGTGACCTAAACTCACCCACAGCATGTAGACACAGCGAGAAGGGTCCTGAGCAGCTCAGACTGCCGTTGTGTCCGGATGTACAGATGAACTTCATTTGTCCTGTTAGAAACATTAAACACGCAAAGCCAAATATGTGAATTCAACAAGTAAGGATTTTTAACAATAGCAATATGTCATCCCATAGTTGTGGTGACATTTACAACTAATAATAATATTAACTCTTCTTATTATTATTATTATTATGGTCACACTAAACAATGTAGGATTTTTCAACAATTTTTAAAGGGATAGTTCACTGAAAAATGAACATTTAGCCTAAATTAAATCTGTTCATCATATAAAGTGATCAAATCTCTTTGGAAAATTTTGACTAAACCGATAAATTCATATGGCTTAGATTTACAATCTCTTTATGAACTTTTTGAAGTGTTAAAGTAGTAGTTGCGTTGCTGTCAATGAAGGGACAGAGATCTCTCAGATTTCATCAAAAAGCTCTTCATGTGTGTTCCGAAGATTAACAAAAGTTGTACAGGTTTGGAACGACATGAGTTTAATACATTTTAATTTTTGGGTGAACTATCCCTTCAATGTACCATTTGCTTAAATGCTCTTATACGTGTGTTTTATGGAGATGCTCCACATAAAAAGTAAGGAATCATTATAACAAAAACAAAAATGCTATAATTTATCTTTATGCCAGATATTTACCAAACTTTCTTGGAGATTTTGATGGAGAAGATTACATAACAGCATAACGCCATGTATAACCTCTAAGAATGACCCTTCAAATAATTTTGTCCAATTCAGTTTTCTTCCCCTCAGTGCAAAAAACCTTCATCCTCAGACAACAGTTGTCATAAAACCACTGAAATTACAAATATTATTGTTATTTAATATTATAATATTAATAGTGATAATTGTTTTCATTTGCATATCGAAAACATTTGGTTACACTTTACTTAAAGCCTTTATCCATGATAAACATTATATACTTTCTAAAGGTTTAATAATGAATATTTAAGTATTATAATGTATTATAACTGTGGTTGCAATTATTCAAGAGACCAAACAATACATAATGCATTACGAGGCATAATAATGCATTAAACATACTTTTATAATGCGTTATATAAAAAGGCTTTATGTAAAGTGTTACTAAATGTTTTATAAATCATTTAATTTTGACATTTAGTGTTACAGTTACTGACATTTGTAGAATGACCCAATTATTCTCAATATGGATTTTTTTTCCTGCCTTCATCCGTTACTGAAAATCCTTTTGACTGTTAAAAAAGTTGATCCCCTTCCCAGCCTTTATTTGTTCAGCAAGCACGTCTTTAAAAACTTCCGCTGTTCAAGAGGCACTAAAGGACAGATGGCAAGCGCTTATAGGTAGAATTATGTTGTTAAGAGAAGAGTTTGACATTTATATTTTAAACTCATGGTCTCTCCTTCAGTTGGGAATTTACGCATCTGCATTTGGATTCATAAGCTGGAGGGAATTCTTAATGAGCATGTGTGGCAAACTGTGAGGAACCACCTTTATTGACACAACACTGATTCTCCAAATATCAGATAAAACATGTCTTACAATTTTATCTGCAATTTGTTATGAAAACAGCAGCATTTCCTCCTTGAAATCAATCGTTAGTGGGATCTGGGATCATAAATGTGATATTTTGTATCCTCTTTATCAAAGTTATGACATTCAACACTCAATACAATACCTGAATGCTTTATAAATATACAAAACATTTCTTATAATTATTATTGTTAAATATAATTACAAATTTATATGGCTTCACTTTTGCTTGCATGTCTCTTGTCAACATCATCAGATATTTATAAAAATAATAAAGTTAGCTTTTATCTTGAAGGTCTTTTTCACAAATATTTTACATGCAATGGGTTAAAAAGTTTGACACAGGGTTCAGATGTTAATTAATTAATTAATGCATATATTGAGTACTAGTTATGATGAACCGACTTCATCATTCAAACTTTAAAGAAATTGATTTTGATTTTATATAATTTGCCTAATTTTAAGTCTTATTAGTAACAACCAACAATTGACCAATTGACAACAATTGACTGCATTATGCAGTCTTTTTGAAACTGGAACATACTGAACGATAGCAAGGTAAACACATTTTGTGAGAAAATGCAAAAAGGAGGAATGTTGCACCAAAATGTAAATATGAAAAATATTGAAAAACAATGGAAAAGTTGTGCAGTGGATAGAAAAAAAATGCAATTAACAGATTCATCTAAAACTATTCTTGGTACATCAATTTATTTTTTGTTGCTTAGCTGCTGAATGCAATTTCTACTTTTGTTCTTGTTTTTATAACTATGTTTATTGAGCTGGATAAATTAAACAAATGTGTTTGATCTGCAAAAATAAAATAAAAAATAAAAAAAGGAAAATGCAAAATGAATTGCATATTACAGATATTTCTGTTTTATTATTTGTAAGGAGAAGAAAAAGTGCCCTAACACAGATTTCAGGGTACAAAACAGTTTGTTAAACATTCATTAAAAAGTCTATCCACTGACTCACAATCACACTGATGCCAAACTGTGCTGGTCTCTCCAGAGACTTTAATATGTGCCTAACGCTGACCAGATCATGGTGGTTTAATCCTGTTATGAACTACAGTATACATTCATTTACTCTCAGCCACCTCAACCACACACTGTGAGAGACAGAGAGAATGATTCACAGGGCAAAGTTTCCCGCTTCCCCAACACAATTCAAATTGTCATTTTAATTTCCAGATCCACGCTATGGAAGATTACTTCTAGCTCAGTGGCTGTGATCAACAGGTTGCGGTGGTTCATAGGTGGCATGTCTCGAAAAGGACAGTCTCTCTCTCACACACACACACACACACACACACACACACACACACACACACACACGTGATGTCAGCGATCCTCACAGAGAGGAGTCCCGCGGAGTGCGCCTTTTCTGGCCAGCTGTACCCTTGCTGCATTTGTGAGTGTGTGTTTGTACGTGTGGATAGAGTCGGCAATTGGGGGCCACATGCCACTCATATGTCAGGGGACAATACGAGGGCCAGGACAGATATTGGTGAACAATGGTCATCTGTTTGGTAGCCCCGAGACAACGCACCCATAAAAAAGGAGCTGTCAAAATTATTCAAACAAACCCCACGGTCAGACAAGCCTTTGTTTTTGTGAATGGACAAGGTTGAGAATAATGAAATGTTGCCCTCATTTTCAAACTGAAATTGAATTACATATTCAACATATACTAGTACGTCTTCAAGCAGCATTCTATACAACTGTCTCTCTTACAAAAGAATTAATAAAACTGCCATGATGCAGGCAGGCTTGCTAACACAGCTGTCCTTAGCACAAAAGCCAGGCTCATCATGCATCGCCACATCAACCTGTACTGTACAAGGTCCCGAATAAATCAAAATCTCGATGAAGCGGCTTCGGTGAGCCTCGGGCATGTGATCGTTACTGAAAGGTAAAAAGGTGATCTCACTCACAAATATTGCATAATCGTCTATATGCTATGGGAATGGAGGTTAGGACGGGGCCACGGGTCCCTGCTCTGTCTTCAGTGGCAGGTAGCGGAGGTGGGGTGGGAATCATTCCTTTCCTGGAAACACGATCCGCAAGGAATGTCTCTCTCCATAACTGAAAGCATCCATAGCCTCTGAACCTGGAGAGGCAGTCAACTGAAGCTGCCCGATTCAATTCACCTATGATTTGCAGCACAGATCCCTCTATTGTCTGAACAGCTCCGCTTCAAAAGAGCACTCGGGGCAAAAAGAGCACAGACCGATGTTGACCAGGTTTACAGAATTGTCATTTGTTGGGGGTAAACGATGAGCATTTAAGAATCTCTAGGTAGGGTGTCCAAAATGGGGGGTTTGTGAGTTGATGAAAAGCTAAGGTAACACTTTACTTTACAGTGCCCTTGTTACATACATGTACTTACTATAGTAATAACAGTAAATTTGGCATAATTAAATGCAACTTACCCTCAACCAAATTTTAATCCTACCCTAACCATAGAGCAGGGGTGCCCAATCCTGCTCCTGCCGATCGACTGTCCTGCACAGTTCATCTCCAACCCTAATCAAACACACCTGAGGCAACGAATTAAGGTCTTCAGGGTCACTTGAAAATTAAAGTCAGGTGTGTTTGATTAGGGTTGGAGATGAACTGTGCAGGACAGTCGATCGGCAGGAGCAGGATTGGGCACCCCTGCCATAGAGTAAGTACATGTAGTTAATTAATATTACTCAGTACTTATATATATAAGTATACCGTAACAACGACACCTAAAAATAAAAAGTAACCAAAGCTAATAATTATTCAAAAGTGTACAATGTAACTCTTGGCCCTCTAAAACAAACTGCATGCATTTTGTGGAAGAACATTGTTTTGGTTGTGCTTTAGCTCTGCAAATGAATATGACCTTTCACATTACATAATGCTTATAGATAAACGCCATCTCGATGTTGCTTTTACAACATTTCAAATCCTTCAGTTCTCGCCATGTATGAAAAGCCAAGCCAAGGTTGATTCTGGTTTTATTACAAGCTCTGTTGCATTTCGTTATTCTATTTATTTAGTCCTTTTACAACACAACAGATGCTTTCCAGTTTTGTAGCTGATTGTGACTAAATACTTTTGGTTTTTATCAGCTCTACAAAAAAATATGACCTATGCAAGAGTGAATTATGTTTACTGCTTAGTGCTTAATACACTAAAGGAGGCTGAACTGTACCAACTACCTCAGGGGGTCTAAATGCCGCTAGGTGGAACAAACTGTAATTTGGACTACTGTCTGTTCAAAATAAATGAAAAGAAACCTAGCATTGGGGATTTGTTGCTTTTTCCCTGTTGAGAGAGATTTTAAAATAAAAAGAATTTCAAACCTGTGTCCAGACTTTTTTTGGTCAAGGAATAATAATAATAATAATCTAGAAATGGTTTTTGTTCTCAATTATCATTTATTCAAATATTTAATTATTTAATAACATTATTGCCACAAAATGTCTAAGTCTTCAAATAACAAACATTTTACATTTAAGTTTTTAAAAAATTGTTTAAAAAAATGAATGCATTTTTTTATTAAATAATGATGAATAAAAAAATGCATTCCTCATTATTTAATAAAAAAATGTCTTCCTTTTTTTTTTGAGCTTCACAGTCTGTGATCACAATGGCTTTCCATATACTGGCGCAAATAACTTTTTAAAATGTTACAACATATAAAACCCAATTCACATCCATTGCATCCATCATGGATCAACCTGCTAGTTGTTTTTCCCCAATATTATGAGGTCCAATTAGGGTCCAATCTGGAAAGCCATTCAATGGACAGAAGGACCTTAGTTCCAACTAATTGAGCACCTTCAAACTTCTCTGATGCTGTTTTTGTTTGAAAGTTCTCTGACATGATGTGAGGCCAGCGCGTGTCCCTCATTAACTTTGTAGACCCTGCCAAGCATCTGCTCGTTTTACCGCAAGCCCGAACTCCGAGCTCCATAGCACGAAGTGACTCTGGCCACTGCCCGCCCCGAAGAGTTGCCACCTCCTGTGACCAAACCAAACTGGACCCTCCACCAACAGGGGGTGCTTGGCCGGTCTGGTGTCTGTTCCACCTTCTCCTCATCTGCCATCTGTTTCGGACTGCGGCCGCACGCTCCAGCAGCCCGCCAACCGTGCCAGAACCTCACGGCCATTCATACACACCAGCTTTGATTCCCTTTGTTGCTCCTAACTGTACTGAGGGGCTGACATTTGTTCTGGAATAAAAGAGGTCCTTGTATCTGTACTCAAGGGTGGGGCCAGGGTGCAGCAGAGGGAGTGAGACACTGGACTTGTGTTTGTTTTACGTTTGTTTACCAGCACTTCAGACTAGTGTGCATCCCCCCCAGCCGACACTTACAGCTAGTGTCCCTGTATCGTTCTGGCAATGCCCTCTCAACCAGAGATGCACTTCAGCAATTATTCTATTCAGGCACAGTTCAAAGGCTGCCATCACCGTAAACAAGGCAGGCAGACAAGATGACTAGATAACTTGTGTTTTGAACCATTTGTCGCTGACTATAATGGCCATTAGCACACAAAAGGTGGCAGAAGGGTTGATTGTTTTCCACATGGTCGGGCAAACACTGAATGGATACAAATTTGGTAGACAAATAATAATACTCAAATATATGTCTATTATTAGTGTTTTTTGATAAGGCTATATAAGCCTATGTTTTTTGATAAGGCTATATGATCACTATACCATCACTTTTATCTAAAGTTTGGGTTTTGAACTAAAATTGCTGCATAACTTGAACCGTTTTTGTTCTATGGTGGTTGAGGAGAAGTGAGAAATTGCTCTTTCAAGGGATATCACAACTAGGATTATAAAACTGGGGGAAAAATCCCACATATTTCTATTAATAAAGGGACCGGTACGCAACACCCTAGCAACCACCCAGACCACCCTAGCAACTACACAGCAACATGCTAAAACCCCTTGTAGTTCCTTTGCCAACACCAACAACCGAAGCAACTACCATATCTCTATTGCAATGACATACCAACACTTTAGTGACACCCTAGAAACTACATACTGTACAGTACCAACATCCTAAAACCATTCAGAACTCTTAGCAGTGGCCTACACTAAACTACATAGCAACCCCCCGGCAACAGTTTAACTTTACATGGGCACTTAGTTGTAAAAAATGTACTTTGAAGTATTCCTAAAAGTAATGGCTTTCAAAGTAAAAAGTATCTGCAATGGATTATCTTGGAACTGGTGCCTCACTAAACTAAAGCATTCAAAAAAAGTGTCTTTAGAAATTAAGCGCAGTAGACTATAATATTCTTGTGATAGAGGTTCCTAACTGACAAATGTTACATATGAGATGTGGAAACTTCAAAATGACTATGGGTGGTCAACCCAAAAAGGTCTTTGTGTCCATAAAGGATTTAAGAGTCCCGCTCACAAGGAGCAAACAAGTGCAGCTGATGCAATGCTCCCCCCACCCCCTTCGGCTTTCCTTCCCTTTAAACTTTTATTTTTCTACAGCTGGTGTAAGGGACTCTGGGCTTAGGAAGACGGCTAGTAAGTGTTTAGAAGGGCAAGGGGGTACAAGAAATGAGGACAACAGGCTGGGGTAGAACGAGCCACTATTAAAGAGTTCTGACAGGCCACTGTCTTGGACTGAGCATTGGTCGCGATCCCCCACTGGGCTCTGTCAAATCTGTTGGAGAGGAAACTCATCAAGTGGCATATTAGGGCTGAGAGAGTCTGTCTTATTATGAAAGTGGACGGGGGGATTACCAGTGAGAGAGACACTTTGGACTTGTTTTACTTGTTTTCCCTCCTTTAACAAGCTTGACAATCTGTGGACCGTTTGAGTATCACCTGCCTGATGAGAGTTTCTGATAAATCTAGCCAGGTGTAACATTACATAAAGCAATAAGACCCGAGGTTGTGCATTACTGCAAATGCAGGGATGATGTTGTCATCTAATTTATGCAGGAAAATACTTTCTACGGTGCTGCCTGCACGTGTAATTCTTGATTTTTAGAGCTGTGTATAGGTAACAATGAAATTTAAACAAAATAAGCAATATATTATATAACAATACAAACTTGTATGCATACTATATAAGTCTACTGCAAACAAAATATGCTATTCTCTGAACTAAATTATATTTTCTGAGCTATTTTGAAGTTACAGAACTTTTAACCAATTGATGAGAAGTTTTTTTAGTGGCTATACTGTATTAAGTCAGTTCCTCTCAAGTCCATGCAGGTGTCCTGGCAGAGTAGGTTGTAGATCATCACCTAATGTATTATTTGAACTAGAGGGTGTCCAAATGCTATTTGTTAATTTTGAACAACTAATCTATTATTTTATATGCAAACTAAAAAAAAAAAAACTAAAAAAAACATGTTAAACCTGATTATTTGAAAAGTGATCTGCGTGAACTTGAAACACATTTCTTAGCTTTGATATTTTTTTTATTTAATGCCAACAAATTCATTCATTTTTGAAGTGCGGCTAAAGCCTTTCAAACATGTAGGCCTATGACACTCTTCCTTCTAAGAAACACAAAAGGAAATATTTTGAATACTGGTTTAGTGACCACTGACTTCCATTGTATTTTTTTTTTCTCAAAATATCTTATTTTGTATTCTGCAGAAGAAAGAAATTCATACAGGGTTGGAACGATACAAGGGTGAGAAAATAATGACATAATTTCCAGTTTTGGGTACATTATCCCTTTAACACTTTTTGAGGCTACTAATATTTGCACAAAAAGCACATTAATACTATTTGGCTCTTTTCATTCATAATCCACTTGATTCTGGTGTCACCTTCATGAGATTATATCAGTTCTCAAACCTTATGTGTCCGGTACGCCCAAGGCCTCCACAAACGACACATCAGCGAGCACAGCGACAGGGTCAGGGCCATTGTCTGCAATCAATTCCCTTGAAACAAAAGAAGCACCTGTCAGATTAGTTCCCTGATGAACCATCAGCGAGCATGAGTATCGCCCCCCACACTGGCCAGCCATGCGCTGGACACAAGGCCTCCTTGTTAACCCAACCACCCAGTTCCACAATTCCAGGAAACCCCAGGGGACTGAGTTTAGCACGTTACACCCCAGGGTCATCCTGTTGGCATACAACATACAGTATGTGGCTTCATATCAGCTCTACTGTCTACACTCCAGGAAAACAGGTCCCCCTGGGCCATGGACACAGCGGGGAGTGCAGAACACATGCACACGTCCTCCATCTATAACAAGCAATAAAGGATGCATTATGAGAGCTTTTACAGTACAAGTGGCCAATCTGTCCATGGCCCTGCTCATTGAGCCCAGGCCCAGAACCATCGGATGCAGGTGCAGGTGTCATTTTCTCAGGCTGCTGCCAAAAAGGGCAGCTTGGACCACAGGACATATGGTGCAGGATTTGGCATGAGGCTTTCCAAAGAAAATATGCCAGACACTTGTTGCACATCTGTCTTTGGCTCTAATGCTTTAGTTTCTAAGACTCTCTTATTGCCTGTGCTCAGTTCGCTTGAGTACTTGTTAATCGATGAAGGATCTTAATCTTCATGTTAATGAACATGAAGGATCTGTGCAAACTTGCTTATACCTTCCAGTAAAATAACTTTGTTAAAGCATGCCATGAATGTCCACACATAGCCGGAGTATCGCTTAAATCGGCCAGGGTAAAAACTGAGACAAAATCCTCTGGATGCACTACACAAGATTGAACGCATAAATCAAGCTCAACATCTGTGGAGAATGCAAATAGATCCCCATAACTTTTCTTTTAAGCTTGTGTAAAAATAAAACCACACCCATTTAGAGTTTTAATAGGCTGTAACCATACCTTGCATTGCCTGAATGTTTTTCATCCCCCGCGAGGGTGTTTGAGCATTCCTCTTTAATCTTATTGCGATTTTCTCACTGCGGTGATTTTCATGCCACAATAGAGAGCTCCTTCACATAGCGATATCAGTTTGAAACTCATATGAGGAAATGGTGTGAGAATAATCTATCTAAATCACAATATTCAATCAGATATCACATAATGTCTTAAACTGCTTCAAAGCAGTGCACACATGACCTGAAAAAAAGTGTGTGGGTGAAAGGAAAGCAGTGTAACCATAAAATGCTAAAATGGATTAAAGTCTGTCGGCTATTTCAATCAACAAAGTCGGCTATTTGGTAACAAAGTGGCAGAGTGCATCAGCTGATAAGGACGAACACAGGTCAGCATGCTCCACAGCAAACTGAGGTACATGTGCTGCACTGCATTTTGCCGCCCACGCCGTGATCACAGGTTAGAGGGTGCCGTCAGTGCGGAGCCGCCTCAGCAGAATGCCTATTTGTTTGGAGTGTAAATAGAGACCAATTACCATGCAATAACTTTGATCAGCCCTCAATGTTGTTTGGGGAAAAAGACACTTGGTTATAATTTTCCCACGTCACACTTGATGGATACCTTATTGATGTTTGGAAATATATGACAAAAGAATAGCCATCGAAATAAATTAGATGTGTTTTCAATTTTCAGTATTTCAAAAGTACAGTTTCAACTGTTTCATCAGTTTGTCTGACTGTAACAATTTAGAAAATGTTGAACAAATTTGAAAATACCAAGCATTTATGTATACTGTATGTTGTATATATAAAGGAGACAATGCCTTTCAGAAAGCACAAAATATGAGCACATATATAAGTAGATGCATGCAGAATTTCCACAATTAGAGACAGCAGTTCTTTTGTAAGTGAGCGCCACCCATTGGTAAATGAAGGCACTGACCAGGATTCAATTTCCAAAGGATACAAATTAAGAGGGACATCACTTCTGAGCTTTATCCCGCACTATTCGCAGAATCCATACACAAAGCTTTCTTCACTCTAAGACACATTTAAAGAAACTGAGGTCTCATCAGAGACTGAATGAAGGCAACAGCTAACCAGACAAGCATGCTTTCACGAGAGGGAGTTGCTGAACGCGTAAATCCGCCATGGTCTTTTTGATGGAGCTTCAATTCAGAGGCCAATCGTGTAACAACAAAAGCAGAAACAACCTCAGGACCCCCGCCACCACCTCGTGAAAAACACAAGATCTTACGACAGGCTTGAGAAGATGGGCGAAAAAGAAGGCCATCTTGTATTTCTCTCACAATCAAATTACGATAATGCAAATGGACAGGCAACCTCCATGCTATAGTTACTGCACACAATGCACTGTAATTACTTATTCACAAAATGCAAGCATCTTAAATGTAGGTGTAGGAGAACTATAGGCTTGGAAAAGCAAAAACAGGCACACACAGACGTGAAAGTAAGTGATCTACCCTTAGCCCCCAATACTAAACTGGGCCCAGTGTGTTTGGTGAATAGCTGAAAGTTAGGCATGATACAGAGTTCAGATAAATAAACTGATTTGGTGCCTCTTACATCCCAAAGGTCAGCACAACGAATTCAAAGAGGCCCAGAAGTTTACTACGGCTGTGTAATGTGGGTGGTTAGACATTGTACGCTTTTAAAAGAAGTGCTTTCCTTTCACCAGCTGAAGAAGGGAAGAGGCAAAGTAAGTGAAAGGATAAGTTATAGCCTGTTCAAAAGACATGTGTAACTGCGCAAATAAAAGAATAAAGAGAAGTACCTCTAAGAAAATTAATGTTGTAAACCGAACCTTGCAGATCGAATTAAGTAGGAACAAACATTCAAATAATACAAATGCAAACTAAACAGAGGTTAGATTTCCTAGAACTTGTACTCTGGGAAGTTGAACTAATAGGTCCTTTGGAAAGAATGGCTACTTTTCATGCTAAAAATAAGCCACAGTTATCCTAGTTAGTTATTAAGCTAGTACTAAGTTAACCCAAGTAATCGTGCCTATTTGTGACTGTAAAACACGTTGCATGACATTATAATATCAATGCTGCTAATGCTATAATAACTAATGCTTTTCAAAAGTAGCGAGCAGAACAAAAGCTTGCTTTTGTCAATAAGGGGCAGGTTACAGTCAAAGAATGAAAGCTGTAGAGGGTCTATATTTTCTTGACAGATGGGTGTTCTGCTATGCTAAGCTGCGAGGGAGTAGCTCTTGTGGTGTATATGTTCAGAGATGCAAATGGAGGCCGCTGGCAGATGTGGCTTTAAATAGCGTCACACTGAGAGCTCAACTGCTGGAACCCACGGGGTTCAGGCCTATCCAGGGCTTGGGTGGGGGAGTGGCCCACATGAACATAAATGGATCTCTTTGGGTTAGAGTCGGTTCTACGGCATTAAGGCCTCTAGCTCGGAGACAGAGAAGTCGGTAGAGGGGAAGGGAATGGTAAAAATGTGCATTTAGCACTGATGTATGAAGACTTCCAGGGTGGTGTGGCGACAGGGGGGCAGGGTGTTCCCTTGAAAACGAGAAAGAATAGAGAGAGGGCTTCTGGTTAGCTAGGAAATTCTGTACTCTAGCACTAAGTGACAAGTTTATAGCTAAATAAATGATGCTTGTGAAAACACTGAAATGGCTTTGTGAAACATCAATTGCTGACTTTTAAAACCAAAATAAGCATAATTATGGATAAAAATATATATACATGTTTCGACCTTAACAAAAGCACTACCCTGCAGTCTTAAACTGCAGCAGGAAGTGGTCAAAGTTAAATAAACATTTCTCTCGGCTTGCAGTGCTCACACAGAGGTCTCCCAGACGCAGCTTAAATGGGCCGGAAGATTCCTTTTTTTCACCTTCTGGATGGAATTCCCATTCACAAAAAGATGAAATGTTGTAAAACAAGGGCAATTCCTCTCATGTTTCGAAGGCGGATGAGGCAACTCTGTAATTCAAGAACTGAGCTCTCTAGCTGTGTGCCTGGATGAAAAACGAACTAATAAACAACAGAGAGGGGGGAAAACATGGTTCATAGCTGTAATGTAACTAAAGACTATTTGCTATTTAGAAGAAAAAAGACCAAATCTATTTATATGTCTCACCCAAGCTTCCTGTTTCAACTGGAAATACCTCAACAAAGAAAACTACACTTATTATCCAATTTCATAGTCTATTTTGACTAATCTGATCATGCTTTTTCAGCTACCAATAAGTACCTTTACTCAAGTTATTATGTTGAAATCGATTCCAGATACTTTAGGAGATTTCCAAAAAGTGACTAACCACACACACACACACACACACACACACACACACACACACACACACACACACACACACACACACACACACACACACACACACACACACACACACACACACACACACACACACACAAACGAGAACTACTGTACAAAGTTGTAACAGATGATTTCAGATAGCCTTAGCACCAGAGTAATATGCCATCATCTTCAAAGTAAATTCTCTTGAACAAACAAACTTGACCAATGGACCAATAAATGACTGTCATTAGACTATTTGCTCTGACTCAAGACCAGTAGATATTCTGACACTGACAAAACAAGTAAACAAAAGTATTTGCACTGACTAGTCAGTTCTGGTAATGAAAAGTTAAAATAGGCCGTTTAACATATTTAGGTCACTAATAGATTTTAGAGAATGCAAGTGCATTAAACTATGTTATCTATTTTCAATCTCAGAAATTCTTTATTTGACCTGAGGATGTCACACTGGACTGAATACTTCACAATCTGTCCTCAATCTCAAACAATCACTTGCAAACATTGGTTCTAGCAGATAGCTCACTCTTTAGCTTCTAGACTATTTGGAGACCATTAGCCACTGACCAATAATTCATCTGAACTGGGGACTTACAAGATGACTCAGAATTTCAGCGGTTCTCTGTGGTTCGAGTTGTGTTAATAGTGTGTCTGGCCAGAACAGCTGCTCTAGGGGTTGAAATTACCAAGAGTCTACACAGCCTAGGTCATTTTGATAAAGATCACCTGCAGAAAAGCAAGGTGGGACCTGACCCCTTTCAAGCAGATAAGCAAACCGAGAGGATAAACTAAACAAACAGTTAAATATCTCTGAAAAATAGGCGACACATTGTTTACCCCTGAACTGCTTTTAGGGATAGGCCTACATCTGCTCATGGTTTCTGGAGTAGGTCAGAGACGCTGTTAAAGTAACAGAGCCCTTTGAGAAGTGTACCGCTTTACGCCCAATAAAAGAGGCCTCAACTTCATTCATAAACTTTCACATTAGCATTGTCTGGACTGGTCATATGTTCCTGGTATGTGTGAAAGCTAGAGCTGTGGAGGGGTGGTCTGCCAGTGTGTGTGAAAGCTAGAGCTGTGGAGGTCTGGTGTGCAAGTCGACTTTGCTACAGGCAACTACTATCCATGGTGGTCCCATTAAGGGCCATTAGTTTTACTGACAATTTTTAAGGCCTTGGTATCCAAGTTGACCTGAAGCCTAACTGCAGTCCGGGCATCCACCATCACTGACCACTCTTGTAAACATGGCAGGAGACACTTACACCCACCAGCATCATCAAAGCACTGAGGAGTGGCCATTTGGACACAGTTTGGCATTGGTATCTCTGGAATCCCTTTTAGGTTTGTTTACAACTCAGAGAGGTGACAAAGACATCAAGAAAGCATTTAAGGAAGTGATGGTGACGGGAAGACATAAGGTAAAAGGATTACCACAGATCATCGGTCTTCTTACGGTCAAGTACTGTACGTCTTCATCTTTGTGTTCTTTAATTGATAACGATTGATTACGAACTCTGAGAAAGTGGCAAAGGTATACAACTTTTTCAGTTGTCTAGATAAAGACTAATATCGAATTAGCAATTAATGTTTAGAACAAATAAAACATGGCATAAAGATCCTCTATAGTCAGGTCCTCTGAAAAAAGTGGAGTATGTATGAATTGTGAAGACTATAATGAAGCTGCAATTATCTAAATTTACTCTGGCCAAATCTTCTTATCCTTAATCTTGGTGTTGGTGTTTGTCCCCAATACACATCTAAAAGTACCTCTGGCCTGTACTATTTATCTGGAGTAATTTGTATGTATGTTGAACTAAAGGTAGGGTAGGTAGAATTTTTCTAAAAAAAACTTTTCCCCAAATTTGTTTAAACTGCCTTTATATATCAATGCATAATTAAAATGTAAGTACTCTGAAAAAGAGATTATAAAAATCGAGTGTCTGTAGTCCTCTCAGGGCTGCAATAAACACAGCTCACTATTCCATTCGGGATGAATGAAATGATTGGCTGGGGCGACTGTCACTCTCCCTCGCTACCATCCGCTGCTACAGGATCTTCCCACATGCGCACACCCGTTTGACTCGAAAGAGCAGTCACAATTCTCAGTACCACACAGTCAGTGAAAGCAAACAAGTAAAAAAAGGAAGACAGTATTCGAAAAGGCTATGATCAGAGTCAACAGTGCTTTCATCGTGTAAGCTCTTACATGCAAAACACCGTATATGTTATGAATCTTACACGAAATTCACCTTCACCACAGTGTAACTGATGGTAACGGGAAAACGTGTATCAATGCAACCTGTTTTTTTTTAGCTTTGCCGTATTTTACTAGCTCCTAACCGAATCAAACTCAATATATTTTAAACTTTACCAGTATTGATATGCTAGCTTGATAGTGATTACTAACAGCCATGTTAGTTTATATTCATAATGATAAAGTTAGTTATTTTATGATATGTGATTCTGACATGATTGATGTCACTACATGCACTGCTCCTCTCCGCTCGGCGCTGGTAAACGCGTCATCCAGCTGTGAGCGGTCGGCATCGCGCGTTTATGTGTTTTGGGGGCGTGGCTTTGGAAGGAGCCGAGACGGGAGAGTGTGGGAGTGAATGGAATAATGAGCTGTTTATTGCAGCCCTGAGAGGACTACAGACACTCGATTTTTATAATATCTTATTCAGAGTACTTACATTTTAATTATGCATTGATATATAAAGACAGTTTAAACGAATTTGGGAAAAAGTTTTTTAGAAAAATTCTACCTACCCAACCTTTAAGAGGCCAAGTAATCCTAATTGGAGGACAGGAAGAGGATGAGAAGCATTCTTAACCCTGTCTCTAACTCCATACTGTTCTCCAACAGAGCCATTATTTATAATGAATGCTGAAGGCTCTATCTATAGGACAAGGTAAATCATATTCTTGGATATAATTAACTGTTAAGAGTATGACTCTTACAGTCTTCTATTGATGTTCAATGGTTTCCCCAGCATGGTCTCTTAAAATTCCTGCTTCTTAACTTTCAACAACCAAGGCCCAGTTGTCGGATTGGATCAAACCCTGAAAATGGGCTGTTCAAGAGAAATAAAAAGGATTATGAAATTAGATTAGATCACAAACTCCAATCTTGGTTTTGATCTGAATCATCAGTTTGTGTTGATCAAAACTTTTTTTAGCAAGATTGGGATACCATAAAAAAAAGTTTGTATCCAGGGCTTAACATCAACTTTTTTGCTCACCAACCACTATGCTTAATGTTTTTTTCAAAGTTACTACTCAGCAATTTCACTGGCCACACTTTTGGCATCAATACCAATGGGGAAAAATTGCCATTAATATCATCTCATATCTTTTATTCTGTCTAAATTTTTGACAACACTACATTGCACAGTTTATTATTTCAATTGCCTTTTTAATAGACTACAATTGAAAAATGTATATATTATATATAAAATTCAACCCGCCAAAGTGGCTAGTAGGTGTGACTGCGTTACACGCCACTGCTAAAATACACACGCATTTGGTGGGCTGGCAGGTTTTAATGCTGTTTCTATCTTACACACAATTTTTTTTATTTCTCTCTTAAATAGTTTAACTGTTAAAGTGAGACATTAGAAGGAGACATCAGGCTACCTATCAAGCCTTTCAGTAGCCTACAGTAAAGTAAAAAAGAGATTTAGGCGTGCAAATAATCCCCAAACAGCTGCAAATATCAAACAAAAATATTTAATTTAAAGTTTGTTCGTTTTTTTAAATCACGGTTTGTAAACTACATTGGCACAATCATAAGAGAACAAACCAATTAAAAGTTATTTGCGAGTGAACGCAAAGTTTCTCTGGTAAATTCTACGAGAAACTTTTCTAAGAGAAAGCAAAAGCATTGACTTTTTTTTTTGTTCACCCCCATCTCATATTTTTCCATCGCCATGTCCCCGTTAGATGCCTCATAGACCACTAGTAATCCAGATTTGGTAATCTGAAAAAGTGTGTATCTGGATCAGGGTGATCCAATCCAATTTTGCTTTGAAAAACCGGCACAAAAGTAAAATGGATTACCTGATCCTGGATTGGAAACATGGGATTTCCAAATCCAGATCCAGATTCAACTTTTTGAACAACTGGACCCTGATCTTAAGTGATGTGACATTCAGTGAGCCCAGTTTATACTACAGTTATGGCAGCCTCTATCTCCCTATCCATGAACTTCTGGCAAGGTAAATACTCAGAGAAGGGTAGAAAGGGCAAGAATGGAGCAAAGGTCACAACAAAGACATTGGAACTCCCCAAGACCCTCCCCAGAGTTTGATATTGCACATGTCTGTGTGTTAAGATGTAGGTTTATCACTTTATCCATGAAAATGTACCCATTATTAAGAGAAAATCCACTTAACAACCATCGCAACAACCGGCATTTAATATAAGATGTAATCGACTGTGACAGTAGCTGGTTTGTTGTAAGTCCAAAATGGTCTACCAGTTCTGCTAGGTTATCACTTTGCAGGTTTAAAGTCATCCATCTGTCCATTCCTTTATGATCACTTTCAAATGGTTCCTCTATTAACATTATGTTATGGTATGGTCTGGACAAGAAGAGACAGAGGTGGGGCATTTCAAAGGATGAGCCCTTGACTTTGGAAGCCAATAAAACAATAAAAAGACACTAAAAGCTATCACTACGAATCTGAAGGGGGGAAGGGGTCACATCCACCAGTGTCACAATGCAGGGTGCACTTGTGCTGATCACTTGGAGCTTTGCTGAACAACTCAGGGGTAGTTTCATCATATAAGTCAAAAGACAACAAAAAAGAAGCAGGGTGAAGAAACAGCCTTACAATGCCCGTATTCTAAACTCAATTGAGGTATAAATTCTCTCAAAAGCCATTTGAAGGAAAACATCCTAAGAAAAAAAAGAGAGCATTCTTGCCTTGACATCCCCTCGTAAATATTGATACTTTTTGTGTGAATTATAGCACCGTTCTCTTTAGTCACTCAAATCCCGCTCTTGCTTCACAGGATCCGAACAATTGCCAATTCCTATCAACACCAAATGAGAGTCCTTTAATGCTTTAATCTTTAAATTCATGAAAAGGAAAAGGAAGCTGAAGTTTGGTCCATCTAGAGTGGAAGTAGAACTGTGTGGTGCTTAAGGTCTCTCACCTTTCAATGTCCACTGGAGCATGGACAGCACAGCAATCAATCAGTGAGAAAGGTCAGAGCCAATGCAAAGGAGCACATTCCGTGGAATACTCTCCCATGGCTAAGCCCACAGTCCATGTACACTGCTAGCCATAACCATACAAAGACTGTATCAGTCGACTGCAAACAACATCTTACAAACCACATATTTGCAGTCAGAGTCCTTATCAAAGTGCCTTCAATCCATTCCCTGCAAAACTTTTTTTTCTTAATGGTGCAATGGTAACTGCTCCTTCAGTATAGATTACACTGACCGGTTTCATAATGATACTGATGGTCTTTATAATGCCATATCTGTGTTCATAATGCCATATCTGTGTGCCATATCATTTTCAATTACATTTTCGACTAAGAGAAACTGCAGTTACAAGGAAGTTTTCAAGATTACCTGAAAACAACATAAGAAATCCTTTTAATTACATGATTAAGAATTTGCCATGTACAATATTTGATCTATAGGATATTATAAATCAATTACATTACTCTCTCTAAATTATCTCGCATTTGATTCTAAAATAAATGGATAATACTTACATTTCCAGCTAGTCTAAGAATAAATAAGCTACGTTATAAAATGCTTCTATAGTAATCTTCATAATTTTCTATTAGGTTTCTTTCAGCTAGAAAACATATTGTATACCATATGATCCTGTGACACAGCAGTAAAATTATATAAAATCCGAAGGAAACTATAAGGTGCTGATTAACTTGGCTTTAAAATGCCAAGTTCCCCCTTTTCCCCAGTTTTCCTTGATCTTCTGTGCTTGTTCCTTCTCTCTACCCATTTCAATGCCAGCGATTGCCAGCCAAACAAAGATGTAGGAGTATTAATTCCAAAGGGGGGACAGGAGTGGGTACCCGGAGCAATGTGATCTCAGCTGCATGCCATCCACAGGCGCGGGCAGCTGACAGGGCCAGGTTGGGTTGCTGTTACTGTGTTGTCAGGATGTGGTAGTAGGGGGTACTGTTTCGGGGGTGGGATGGGGGGGGGTCCCGCCACACTATTGAGCCCTGGCTTTACCCACTTCAACCTGCTAACAATGACAGCTCTGTCCTAGAGAACTCCAGAGCAAGCCCCGACCCCCTCCCAAAATAAGAGCCCTGATTTGTGGAGTGTGCCCCGCTCCCTTCTCCCTCTGATCCCTTTTCTATCCGTCCTTCGCTCCTTTCTTTCCTCAGCACTGATGTAATCCAAAAACATCCAGAGGAGCAGCTGCACAGCGACACTGTCCTCTCTAACTCTCTCCCTCACTTTCTCCGTCTTTCTCTCAGCTGCTTTATTTCCTTTCTTTCTCCAGTGGTATGCGAGGCTGTCACGGGGAGGGTGCGATGGGGAGCGGAGACAATCAGAGCCTTTTTCTCCACTAAAATGGGCTATCACTTCAAATCTCTTTTGCCATCTACCTCTGTATCCTGTTTGAAGAGCCTCCAGCGTCTGGGTCGAGGGCAAAATGAAAATCCTCAGTTTAGAGTTTTGCACAATTAACAAGAATTCAGTGCACAATAATGACATCAATAAATTAGTCCTGATAACAGTCATCGTAATTATGGTATTGGTAATGTACAAAAAAGCTCAACCCGAGAGCCAAAGGAAAAGACAGAACACGTATGGCCTGAATCCATTACAATCTCAAGTGTAACTAAGAACGTGGACACTGACCATGGTAAATGCATCATAACTTCAGTCAGTTATTAAAATCTTGTTTAAAAAAAAAAAAAAAAAAAAAAAAAGGACTGTAAACTTTACAACAAAGGGAACACATGGTGTATTTCTCTGTTTCCACATGCAGTATCTTGGGTGGTGTTTTGAAATGCCTGAGGGCTATCCTGTGTAGCAAACACTGATACATCACCTCTTTTGAGAATGCCAGATGTGTGTGTGTGGGGTAAATAAACAGTGTATTATTGAAGCCCCACCTTAAACGTTTTTAAAAACACATATTCAAATGAATCTGTTCAAGAACTTTTTTAAGATCTTATGATTATAGGCCTACATGCCTTCCAAAAGCCTCCTGACTGTTTGAACCTCTTTGACCTTCCTGATATTTGAGTTTAAGCAAATATCTGTGCAGTCACAGAGTAAGCCATTTGTGGAAACACAGTAGCAGGTAAGGGTGTGATAGGTTTAGAAACAGGACCCCTGTGTGACTGCAGGGCAGGAAGTACAAATTCAGTGGCACAAGTGCAAATTTGTAGTATATAAACGTTGTTAAAGCGCTCAATAAAACCTAACAACTCATGTGAGAGAGAGCAAGAGAGAGAAAACAGAACATTTCACTACTAGATTTGCATTTCCTTTAGGAAAAAGAGAACAGGGTAAGTAATAAGTGAGAAAGTTTATAAGCTTTGATTTTAGTAGATAACATTCAATGTGCATCATAATCACTGTAAAAGTGCATGGCTACGTGTGTTTATCAGGAAAAGAACAATCCACATTTAGTATGCAAATATTATGATGATGTCATCGCTGTCTGTTACAATTTAAATGGTGAATATACTGTATAATACAAGTTGTACGACCTTTAAAGGTCTAGGTAATGTAACGCAACATTCAGATATCGCGCTATTTGCCAAATTGCACTACCTTAAATCCCCCAACCAGAATTTTTCTCTTAAAAGGATACATTTTCTGCCAGGTGTTTTACTTAATCTTTGCAATCTGGCAACCATGCGCATTCGCACTTGCTCTCTCTACGGAAGCACAGCAGATGATGTGAAAACACAAACAAACAAGTAAGCTGGAGTTCAGCGACCTTCATTGAGTTTTTCTGCTTAAATGAAAGTGTAGTTCAGTCCATCTGTGTTCCTTCACGAGCCAATTGTGCTGTTTACTGCGACTAAATCTGTGATCAAAACTTTCGCAGTGATGAACTGTAATAAATCCAAACATAAATCTCAACTATATTTGTCATTGTTGATGATGAATAAATGCACTTATACACTATGTCTGTGTGACAATACAGGCTTTTATGCTATTGTTTTAATGTAATATGGAATTATTGGAATTACTATTAGGAATTTCACCATTTTAATTTTTGAGTTTCTTGATTTGCGTCACTTCGTATTGCGTAGCATATCGTATCCTTTCATTGCTACTGTTTGATCACCGCTGCGGCACTCAGTTCTAAAAGAGCAATTTCGCAAGCGTTGTAACAAATGTATCTTCATGCACCTTATCCGGATTCCTTCTGCACGAGGAGGATGGGTACACGGAGTGTGCCACGTGCCTGTGAGCCACCTACACTGAAGCTGCACTTGAGATGCTGCGCATCCTCACCACAGCCGTTTCAGACCTCCTAGGAGTCTGCTGGACGGATGGTTTCTGCCAGGGCACCAGCAGGCCCCGTCACAAGCCATGAAATTCATGAAAAGGAAATTCAAGAAATTCAAATTGCAATCTGCCTTCTTCCCTGAGGTTCACGATGAACTCAAAGTCATGGCGCGCCCCCTACTCGGCACGCATGAGCGCTTCTACTTCTGCTACGTTCTCCTCTGTTGACAGCACAGAGGAAAAAGATTATGAGAAACTGCCTCCTTTTGAGGAAGTAGTCAGTCACCGCTCATCTCTGCCCGCCCACTGCTGCTGGTTGGAGATCTAGAGCGGTACACCCCTCGAAGCCCTGCCGAAACACTTCAGCCCTCGCTGGACGCGCTTTCTCAGCTTCCGGTCAGGCTGCATCAGCTCTACACACCATGGCGGTTACAGGTGGAAGGCGGGATCTCCTCACGCAGGAAAACAGGGACGATTTGGCACTCTCGCCCCGACTTATGTGTGGCCCCTCAACGGGTATCCTGGGACCTCCCAGAAAAGGTCTTGAATACCATCACTGAGGCTAGAGCACCGTCTACCAGGCGCCTCTATGCTCTGAAGTGGTCAGTATTCACCAGCTGATGCACAGCTAAGGACCTCGAGCCCCAGTTATGCGAGGTGTCAGTGGTACTCTCCTTCCTACAAGAGCTTCTGGATGCGGGCTTACCATGCCAGAGCAGTTTACCATGCTCCTGTGGCTGGCCAGTCACTAGGGAGAAACGACCTTGTCGTTCATTTCCTCAAAGGAGCCAGGAGGATGAATCCCCCCAGGCCCCCTTCTATACCGGCTTGGGACCTCTCCAGGGTCCTCCACTGTCCTTGGGGCCCTAAAGGGTCCCCCGTTTGAGCCGCTGCAGTCGGCTGATCTTAAACCACTTTCACTGAAAACTGCTCTGCTGCTGGCCCTGGCATCAGTCAAGCGAGTGGGGGATTTGCAGGCGCTCTCTGTGAGCCCTTCCTGCTTGGAATTTGGCGTTGGTGACTCCAGGGTCACACTCAAGCCAAGGCATGGTTACGTACCCAAGGTGCGCAGGTTATTGTCAGCACTTCCACCCTCGAAGAACAATGGGGAGGCTAATTTGCTCTGTCCTGTCAGAGCTCTAAAAATCTATCTGGAGCGTTCTGCACCATTTAGGCAGTCAGAACAGCCCTTTGTATACTTCAGCGGTCACACCATGGGGTTATCGATCACGAAGCAGAGACTGTCCCGATGGATAGTGGACGCCATCTCTCTGACATACACCTCGGTGGGCCAGATTTGTCCCATAGGCGCTAGAGCCCACTCTACAAGAGGCATGGCCTCTTCGTGGGCATGGTCCAGTGGTGTGCCAATTCAAGACATATGTGCGGCGGCCGGCTGGTCCTCGCCATCCACATTTGTTAGGTTCTATAACATGGAGGTACCTTGCCTGCAGACTCGAGTCCTCTCAATATGATAATTAGGCCAGACGGTGTCCAGTCTTATCAGTCTAACATGATTACTGTCCATAAGCACAAGTTGTCCCCAGCCCCTCTTATCATGAGACCCGACTTGGGTCCGGTCCCTCTTCTTGTGAGGGTTTATTATGGCTTGTTTCTGTGAGCTTCGGGATACTTACCAAGGCTCCAGTTGAATTAGAGCCAGTTGCTAATAGTGCGGGGTGTTACATTGCGTCCCCACTGCGTATTAGCTACGCAATACGAAGTGACCATTCTCGAAAGGAAACGTACTCGGTTACTAACGTAACCTCGGTTCCCTGAGAGTAGGGAACGAGTATTGTGTAGCCTGCCGCACTATTGCAATCTGTCAGTGTTTGTCGCTTCAGTCGATTTAACCTGTTGTATGGCGAAAATAGGGGCTTCTTATAGCCATAAGTAGACATGTGCTGGTATTCGGTAATGCGATAAATTGCGGTAATGAAAATGCACGATATTGTTATCGCGGGCATTTCAAAATACCGTGAAAAATAATAGATCCGAATTTAGATTTTAAGAACGCGCATTAGCTTATTTTCGAGCAACCACTTAAATAACACGTGCTATTGCTGTGCAAAACACGTGCACAATCTGATGTAAACAATCCCCACATGTATAAATAAGCATTGTGTGCATGCGGCGCAGTGCACACTCTGGTCTAATGTAAACAATCCTCACATGTAGAAGAAGCATGGCGGGAGAAGGAACCCCGCCGACGATTTATCCGCCTTCTAACAGCAGGGCCAACTCTCACGCATTCAGCTTGAGACTCACGCAATTGACACTTTTCACATTTTCTCACGCAGAGAAAATCGCGGAGCAGAGAGGACACCGACACCGACAGACTAGACAGAGCAAGTTACTTTTGATATGAAAAAAATATCAGCTCTCAGGTTCTGTCCATTTTATTACGAAATTCAGACAATAAATACCATTTTGGCGCTTGTAAATGTGACGTGACAGATCGCTGTAGCGCCTCAGTTCAAGTAAGTCGATCATCTGTTACTTTTTATTTAAAGATACAGTACAACTTACCGAAAGGTATATGCCTCTTACATAATATCGATCAATCAGTGTTTTTCAACCGCGGAAAGAGGTCAATAAAACTGCAGGAGAACAATTATATCACAGAACGTTACATTTATCTCAGGAAAGGCATTTAATGACCAGCACGTTAGTTGACTAGAAAAAAATAGCTATAGAGTATTTTAGTATTTTGCTAAATATGTGCACTATATTACATATTTATTATATTTTTTACTTGTGTCATCATTTACATTTAATTTCTCTCTGTATGTTTACAGCATTATGTGAGATATATTTTTTCTTGAGAAAAATTAACATGCAGGCTATCTACTGTAGCCTACCTAATATTTATCCAAATGAGTCAATATTGAATCAAGATTGAAATCAATTGAAATAGTGGAAATTGTGTTAAGCAATAATACAAACAGTAGTCTACCAGTCATTGTACATCTATACATTGTAACATGTTGTCACTAAACTTGCAAATTGTTTTTTTTAGATACTCCCAATCCATCCGTTTCTCTTGTGCAATTAAAATATCATGATAATACCTAATACCGTGATTAAAGCTCA
This sequence comes from Meda fulgida, assembly GCA_030578275.1. Classification (NCBI taxonomy): domain Eukaryota; kingdom Metazoa; phylum Chordata; class Actinopteri; order Cypriniformes; family Leuciscidae; genus Meda; species Meda fulgida. The sequence goes on from CM060622.1 coordinate 3,460,664, forward strand.
ATCAATAAATCGCAGCATGAAAATTTGATACCGGCACATGCCTAGCCATAAGCCACGCCCATTTTGGCGGGCTCTGACGTGCTCTGGCGCCAAGTCACCTGATTGGTTCGCGCATCAGAGGCGCTTTGCCCTAGGATGTGCAGTTGCCACAGCACACCCAATGGGCGAGCTTGACGCTCTGCTGTGTTCGCTGTGCAGCTGCACTGCGTTTTAAAATATAGGCTTCATTATTTCTCGAGGAAAGGAGTTTCCCCACTGCGTATTAGATATGCAATTCTCGTTCCCTACTCTCAGGGAACCGAGATTACTTTAGTAACCGAGTACGTTTTCATAATGTAGATTTGTGTTAATTTATATGATAAATAGCCTATAATAAATCAGGAAACTAGATGAGGTAAAATAAACCATTCATATGAGTTGGCATTATTGGCTTATGTGAAAGAGTGCCACATTAAGGTTGACTAAATATGATCAAACTAAAAAAGGAAGTTTGACAGAACTAAGACAAATATTAAATTAATACTACAATGAGCAATGAAAATGTATTCTTAAAGTTCTTAAATCTATGAATAAAATGCTGCGACACAAAGTTTGAATAGCTGAATTTATTAATACTTAGGGGGTTTAGAACAAACCCTAACCAGAGGGTTCGAGGAAAATAAATGCAGTAGTACTGCCTAGCACACAGTGTAATTATTTATGGAGTGTCCTGTTTAGGTGCCAGTTAAAACTATCCCAACTGTTTGACTGGGACAAAATCTTGCTTTCTTTTCTTCAGCAGTTTTAATAGGTACTTTTCACATACTTTGAAGTCTAAATGCTTTTTTAAATACTCAACCAGAGTGTCATGTTTAGCCTTGTTGTTGGCTACAACAAGATGTATTATAAATATTATAACTTCAGCCCCCAAGGTATTTACCAGTAGTCAAATGAAATAATATTGCATTCCAGAAGTGCAGTCGGTTTCCAGGTGAAGCACAAGGCAGGGTGAGTGTACCTGCAGTGGCTTGTTCTATTATCAGTCACTGATCTTCACACACACCCAACCTATTCAGAAGCTCCATATCCTCCTCCACATCTTCCCATAATACAATATAGACTTTACTCTACTCTCAAACGGCACTGAGAATCTGCATAAACAAAGAGTAATCCAAAGAGGCTTTCCCCTTTTTCTTAAATGGCAGCTATTTCGGTTGGGATCTTCACAACTTTATTTGCCAAATGACCACATAAAAAGACAAAGATCATGTTTGTGATAAATTCATATTATAGCTCCATAAATGTAGGGGTGGTGGGGGTAGAGTGAGACAGAATTTAGTCTGACAGGAAAGAAGGCAAATAGAAGAGGAAGTGGAACATGAGTTTGACTGGCAGAACTTGACAGCAAAGGGACACTGTGGCACTACATGCAGCAGCCATCTTGGTTCCTTTCCAAGCCACCATACACAAGTGCCAAGAGATGAGGGCACATGACCCAGGATGTGGGCTGACTCAGCAGTGTGGGTGGGCTGACCCAGCCTCTCCATATGCCTTTGGCCCCTGTGGATAAATGGCTATCCTGATCTATTCCCACTTAACCTCCTTTGCCTTATTGCAAGTTAGCACTTTTTAAAAAGAAACATTTCAGTGTTATTTTTTCTCATTTGTCAATATTAGATACGTATTAATTGTGATTGTTGGAAAAAATGGACAACTCTGAACTCTGTGCTTAGCCACGTGGATGAATATCAAGCGTAGCGTCAGTTCTGGCAGGTCGGGTTAGTCAAGCTCGCATCAGCTGACTCTCAGCTGATCCACGTCTACCTATAGGAATACGATGCCTATCACCATATACATATACAGTCGTGCTCAGAATTAATGGTACCCCTGGTAAATATGATGAAAAATGGCTGTAAAAAATAATTCTGCATCGTTTATCCTTTTGATATTTCATTCAAAAAATTGGCAAAAATTGAACCTTTCATTGAAGTAAAAAAATTGACAGTGGAGGGGAAATCACATTATGAAATAAATGTTTTTTTCTCCAAAACAAGTTGGCCACAATTATTGGTACCCCTAGAATTGTTTACGAGTAAAATATCTCTTAAGTATATTCCCATTCATATTTACCTTTTTTTTGCACACCAGGGTGACTAGGAACATGAAATTGTCCAGCCATGACTTCTTGTTTTACAAGAGTTTAAATATGGGGAAACACAAAGGCCAAATTCCCTTAATCATCCATTACAATGAGTAAAACCAAAGAATATAGTTCTGATGTGCATCAAAAGATTGCTGAGCATCACAAAATAGAAAGTGGCTGTAAGAAAATAGCTAAAGCATTGAAAATCCCCATTTTGACCATCAGGGCAATAATTAAGCACTTCCAATCAACTAAAGATGTTACAAATCTGCCAGGAAGTGGACGTGTGTCTATATTGTCTTAATGCATGGTGAGGATGAAAGTTTGAGTGGCCAAAGACTCTCCAAAGATCACAGATGGAGAATTGCAGAGATTAGTTGAGTCTTGGGTTTAGAAAGCCTATTAAAAAAAAAAATTGAACAACCCCTACATCACCACATGTTGTTTGGGAGGTTTTCAAGAAAAATCCTCCTTGCTCATCCAAAAACAAACCCCAGCAAATTCAGTTGTCAGACATGACTGGACCTTCAAACAGCACAGGGTTCTGTGGTCAGATGAAACTAAAACAGCTTTTTGGCAGCAAACATCCAAGATGGGTTTGGTGCACACAAGGATAAAAAGTACCCCATGTGTACAATTTAATATACCATCTTTAATGTTGTGGTCATATTTTTCTGCTGGAGGTCCTGGACTTCTTGTTCAGATACATGCATGGCATTGTGGATTCTATCAAATACCAACAGATAAAAAATCTAAACCTGACAGCCTCTGCTAGAAATCGTATAATGGGCCGTGGTTGGATCTTCCATCAGGACAACGATCCAAAACAAACATCAAAATCAACACAAAAATGTGTTAAGTAGCACAAAATGAAGCTTCTGCCATGACCGTCCCAGACCTGATGAGTGGAGTGAACTGAAGAGAAGAAGCACCAACATGGATCTGGGAATCTGAAGGATCTGGACAGATTCTGTAAGAATGGTCTCTGATCTCTTGTCAGGTGTTCTCTGAACTCATCAGGCATCATAGGATAAAACTCAGAGCTGTTATCTTGGCAAAGGAGATTGCAAAAAGTATTTAATAAAAGGGTACCAATAATTGTGGCCAACGTGTTTTGGAGATAAACATTTATTTCATAATGTGATTTCCCCCCCACTTTCTATTCTTTTACTTCAATGAAAGTTTAGATTTTTGCTAATATTTTGAATGAAAGATCAAAAGGATAAATGATGCAGATTTATTTTTTCCAGCCATTTTTTATCATATTTACCAGGGGTACCATTAATTCTGAGCACGACTGTATAAGCTCCTTCAGTATTATAAGCAGCTATTGCGTTTCTCATGAGCTAATTACCCTCCAACATCCCCAGCTCCTCCTCTCGTCAGTCAGGATTTGACATTATGGGGATTCCCTCAGAATCAGAATAAATTCTCAAATTATGTTGTACTTTAAAATCTTGAAATAATGATATCTGCAAAACATTCATGTTGGTTCTGTTCTGTTTACCCTAAGCTAGCATTGCTGCTAGCATGCTAGGCTGCATGGATGCGCAGGGAGTTCTCGCCCCAAACGGAACCATACCGCCAATCCAAACTGTATGCTAACTGTCAATCGTATTTGACGATAGTGGTACCTGACAGAAATGAAGTAGTGCACACCGTGTAGTTTACTTACCCAACATTGGGTTCAATCAGGAATAAATTCCTTGTAATCCAATCCATGAAAAGCTAACTTGCTGAAATGTATCCCATTGAACTGCTTTCCTGGCAATACACACCATGCTGCTTTCTCATGGCCAGTCAATTCAGCAGCCAGATGCTACTCTTTTTCGCTAATCTCAGTGCGTGTTTTTAAACAGGAATAATTGGGCCAAATTACAAGGCAAGTAGCACACTAATGCACAGCTCAGTTGACAAGGAAGTTTACTGTCAGTTCAAGAGCCTCTCAAATCACACATTCTAAAGGCATTGGTTTCATGCCAGTCTAGTCAGTACAGGTACAGTTCCAAATTAACTAGTACAAATCAGACATGAAGAAATACCCCCAAAATGACAAAAGATCAAATAAAAGCTGGTTAATTATAAATGAGTTAAAATAAAATCTGATATTTAACAGTGATAGTTACTGTGATAATTACATGCATCTTTATTTACTCATCATCATGTTACTGTTGTTGTGTTTTGCTGCTCTACTGCTCGGTCGCAGATGCTCGCAAACTAAATGAGCTAAATACAATCTAAACAAATCAAATAAATTACATTAAATTAAATTAAAAACAAACATGCAGGTTATCTTACCAAAAAAAATCAAGTCTTCACTACAGAACATGGCCATACTTATCTCCAATAGTTTCCAACAGACTAATGAAAATAACGTCCAATCAAACGAAAAACAACAAGACAGCCTCCTAACATGGCTAAGAACGGTCTCTTGCAGAGCATCGTGAAGAAAAAGCACAGCATCCACAGTGGACGGTTTTAATCCAGTCGTACTTTTTCCAGCTGCGCTGAAGTCACGCTCGCTACTTCTGCTAATGGCGGGGACACTAAACACAGAACGAGTTGGCCGCGCAAATCTCGGATCGTGCCGCCGGGAAACCTGTGTGCGTGAGCAGACTGTCATGTGTCAGTCATATGTCAGTGTGATGGGTTATAAAACGTCTTTATATGTTTGCTTTTCAATCGTCATCTTCTCATATTTTATTTTAATTAATGTCTAAAATAGGCTATAAAAAGGATAAGCCTACCACAGGCCCGAGGCCCGGCCCGCGTGTGAACTATGACGTGAAAATTGGCCCGAAGCCCGGCCCTAGGGGCGTAAATAAGTCGGGGCCCGTTGGGCTCGGGCTGAAATGCAGGCCTCTATCCCTGTCTCCCTGTAGCACTGCACACCAGATGCGAATAGCGCATCAAATTATCACCTAACGCATCTAGTTATACGCTTGAACACTTTGAATCCATTCGTCAAGAGCAAAATTGACGTGCGTAAAAAAACAAAAGTTTGAAGCGCAATTTACGCGTGCCGGAGGCGAAATCCATTGAAATCCGGAGGCGAAACCCGTTGGCGGCCTGGCGGCCATCTTTTTACAAAGATTGACTTAACATTGAAATCGCTCTATTTGCGTCTGGTGTGAACGCACCTTAAGGCGTCTTACATTACGGACATTACAGTTTATTGCTCTGTCTGTCCACATCTGCAGTCCCTGCAGCAGGACTATGGCACGTTAACGCAGGTGATCAGGGACCCTGGACATTTTGTTTTTCTCAAGTCAGTATAGAAAGGTCTCGTTAATGTCCTAAGTTATTGGAACGGTGACATTAATTGTCTATCTCCTGTAAACTTTTAGTGTCATAAGGACTGTTCCACAGGTGCATGTGCAAAAATTGTTTATGGTTCATTGAAAAAGCATGTAAAACATTGTTAAAACCCTTTACAGTAAAGCTTTTTTTTAAATTATTTGATAAAAAAAATCTATAAAATACAGTATCTTGAAAAAGTTACTTTATTTTTAATAAAAGGCTTTGGGATTCCCCACTGTAAGATGATTAGGAGCAGGTATTTATTAATCATCATTGCCTGCCGTTGCTTTATGCAAATCACATCTTAACCTCTGTTTTGAAAATGTTCTTCAGAGGCAGTGAGGTGTAGACACCTTGATACAGTAGTCACTGTATAAAAATAACCGCTGAAAAAGTACACAATAACCACACCTGAGGATAAATAAATTATCAGGATTAGAGGTAAAGTGTGTAATTCCATACATTTTGAATCTTTTCTCTTGTCACAGCATAATATGTGAAGAAAGCTATAAGCAAGCAACTTATTTTTTCAAAAAAAAATTCTAAATTTTTCCTAAAAATAAAGTGCAAAAAGAGAGACGACCAGGCCTGGACTAATTATATTGCGTTTTATTATGTTTATATGGGGCAGTCGTCCGTAAGGGGTCTGCAACTTTACTTTAGTTTGTTTTATGATTAAAACATTAAGTTGAGCCTTATTCTTTTATCAGCTCTTAGCTTATATTGGTGCTGAAACTCGGAAGGAAGGAGGGACACGGCATCGGAGAGCCTTCCTTGCTGAAGGGGATTTCAGTGCTGAGGAGGTCCGGCAGCACAAAGGAGCGGTGACCGCCAGAGGCTGCCCAAGACAGTGGTGCTGGAGCAATTTAGCAACAGGTGGATTGGAGAGCTAGCTGCCGTGCTCTTGTGGCGATGAGGGGTGGCTGCCGTCCATGAGGGGATGGAGGAGAATGGAGCCGTCCACCGGGAAGTGTCCAGAATCATATGATGTGTTTTATTATGTTTACATGCGGCAGTTGTCCGTGTTTTACTTTCGTTTTGTTGTTTGCTTATTTTACGATTTAAACTTTACTCTGATCATTCAACGGTTCCCGGCTACTCCTTCCTTTATCAACAAACTTTTTAACAGTAATATTTAGCTGGTCATGTGATCTCAACATGTTCGCCACCAAGAGGCAACCCACTCCATGCAAAAAAAAAAAAAAAAAAAAATTATTGGGCTACTGATGTGACTGAAGTCTTCTAATATGAGTGTAGATGATCTTAAACATATTTTTCAAAAGTACTATTGATTTCTGTAGGGATACAACATTTATAATGAATTCAATTTTACATTTAAGAAAGTAGACCACTCCTCGGAGTATAACTGTTGTAAACATCACAATCACATGGCATAAAAACCTTTAAAAGGGTTCTGAAAACCCTTCTGAACATCACTCATCCTTCATCTCACGCTCTTTGTACTTTGTATTTTGATGGCAAATCATTATTTCTTAATGCTTGGTGATCGATTTGTTTAAATCTACTGTAGAGATTGGCACAAAAAAGGTGGGGGGAAAGGGTTTGTTTTTGCGAGAGGAGAGTAAGGAGGCGTGAGTGGGGGTTTTGGGGAAGCAAGGGTTATCGACAGGCAGGGCGCAACGAATAGCTGGCGCCAGACGAGCTCCACAAGCCTGGGGAAGATTTAGCACCAAAGAGAGCGGAGTGTCGCAGCGAGTGTGTGTGTGTTTGGGAGTGTGTGTGAGAGGGTCAGGCTCTGAATGCAGTTCTGTTCAGGGCAGATTTCACGGCTGGCTGATCACAGGCGTCCATGGCTCGACCCTCGCGACAGCTGCAAGGCCCTGCCGTCAGGCCCGCTCGCCCCCTCCTCCCTGCTCCGGCACAAAGGGGGCCCTGCCTGGACCAGCGCAGCCCAGCACGGCCCAGTACAACGTCGCAGCGGCTGACAGGCTGCGGTCACTAACGATGGCAACTGTGTGAGGTATGCATACGTGTCGGGGGGTGCGGGGGGCGTGATGCTAATAGAACAGGCAAGCGGGAAATAGAGCGGCCTCCCTCTTGCCCTGTCCAGTCCGAGGGGGTTACCATTCCTATGATATTAGTTGTCTTTATTCTCTCTATTTACTTGGCTTATTTGTTTCACTAGCATTATCTTATCTCCTTCTCAAATCTTTTCCTCAAAGACTTTACTCCGTCTGCATATCCTCACAGCCATCCAAAAAAAATACACATGGATGTTATGGCCTCTGCACAGGGGGGTTACACTGTGTTAGAAGACAGGCTGATGTCACCGAAAGCTAGACTTACTGTGTCTCATCAATGGGACACAGCACCAGTGAATGACAGGATGATAAAGATAGGGCATGAATGGCCTAAAGAATTGATAAATGATGGCTGACTCTGTGCAAACGAGTGGGAACAATCTGAAAACTGCTGACCACAAACTTTTGAACCCTAAATATGTCACACCATATTTTATGTACAATTTAGTAACATTCTTATACAAGAGACAGGCTTGAAAAAAGCAGGATTATGTGACTGCCCTTAGTCTTAAGTTTAAGACTTTATATTTTCATATTGTTTCAAGTTTCATATTTTAATTTAAACATTAAAATATGAGTATCATTAGTAAATTTTCCACACACATGCACCAACCCTTCTCACTTTGATGGGATATAACTAAGGAGTTTTCATTCAGATGCCCTTTGTATTTTGACCATGAATTTGTATACTGTACATCTGGATTTGGTTGACTGTCAGTCGGCTAACTCCAAGTGAAATTTTATTGATTGATTGACTGTCCCAGATTCACATTCCCATTCGGATTTCAATTCTATATTCTGACTGCATATTTTCAATATCTAATTTCTGCAGTTTTAATTTACTATTTATTTGAAATTAAAAGGTTTATTACCATTTGTTTCATCGATCCACACCTGAGGTGACATCAGCAAAGTATACATTCTCCACAAAGAAAACTCTGACTCATGGTCATAATAGCAGCAAAGTCTTCCTCTGACCCAAAAGGATAACCCCTCTGACCCTTCAGGGTCACTAGACTAGCCACCACAGTGTGCCTCAAAATAGTGTAATGAGCTTAGACTGACTTGACACTCATGGTGGAGTTTACTAGAGCGCAACTAAACCACTAACAGCCTTAAACAGTTCAGATATTGGCTTTACACTGAACAATCTTTAAACAGGACACAGTTGGATTAACTGCAATAAACAAATACCAACCCAGACAGCACGTTTTTAGCATAAGCTAACACTAGCTACACATTCTTTAGCACCTAGTCAACAATAAAGCTGGAGGGAGGGATTGAAAATGCTAATATGCTAATATGCACAATGCATTTTACATGATTAGAAACCCATGATTGGGAGTTACACAATAAGTTTCCAGAGCACATTTCAACAAACTTACTCAATGTAGCAGCTTTATGCACGTTTGGATATAGTGCAAGAAGTTGAATTCGAGCCGACACATGCATTCCATACACTTGAATGGGCCGTACAAGTAGAGAGAGCAGGTAGCTGAGTTTCACTGCTCAAGACTGGGCTTATTGTCCTGTCTCTGTGGGAAAGCCACATTACTTCCTTCAAGGGCGATTACCAGGAAACTTAAGACGCTGTATCAATGACGCTTCTCACATTTGCCACAAGAACACAGAAATCTGCCCCTCATATCTACACACACGCATTGAAGGACACATACACACACAAATGATGAAGATCAACTGTGCTTTATCACTTGGCCTAGGTGTGAACATCAATTTTCTGAGCGTGGCCTATGGACGTGACCTGTTGCTTCTCGGCTTGGAGACAGATGAGTCTCTCATTCTGATTGGGCGAAAGATGAGATGCAACGGCAAAAGGTCACTGTTATCTTACTACATAGGTGGAGATTATACAGCTGTGCATCTTTATCTCTCAAGCAGCATGGTATGGCTAAATGGCTTGTTTAGCCAGGACGCAAAAGTCAAATGCGAACCGCACCAGTGGGTTGTTACATAACAGGGTGTGCACGCAAAACAAAGCAGAGAGAAGTCAAAAAGAGTTTTTCTAGTCTTTTGCCATGTAGCTCTTGCTCAATTAATCAGCTGCCGCCATATGCACAAAACTTCTACGTTTATTTAGAACAAAGGGAGCATGGGCTGATTGGCGCACACTTGTTGCTCCTGACAAGGTGCATACTGACCTCTAGTGGTGGCCAGAGTAACAGTACTGTCCTTGTGTGAGCCAGAACAGTGTTGACAAGGACTAATGGCCCCCTTTGCAGCTAATGATGGAGCTATGTAGACAGCTGCTGCGCAGTCTCTTCAAATGCCAGCACTGACCCGGGCCTTTGAGGATGAGGGGAAAAAACTCTCTCTTTCTTATTTTCTCTTTCTCTCTCTCTCTCCCGTCCCCGTGCATGAAAGTATCCCTCTTTTACTATTCAAAGCTCATCACCCCATTCGCTTCCTTTATCTAGACCTGCTTCTTTTGGCTTTTTCTTCTTCTCACCTGTATGCAAATTGCCAGCATTCTGTTTCATTAATCTGGGAGAGGTAGGGTGAGATAGCAGCAGATTGCTTCCGCTGCTGCAGAATGTTTGCTGCACTTTGGCCACAAGTTAATTTATTACTGGAGGGTTTGGAGCGCCTGGCACACAGGGGATGTTTGTTAAAGATCCTTTTCACTCCATTCAGCCGGCCAGAGCACAGCGCTTTGAACCCCAGCTATTCCCCCTAAAGAGTGCCCATTCAGAGAGCGCAGGCAACCTGAGGAACGAAGCGAAGGGGCTGTTCTTGAGAAAGAGAGAGACATAGATGGAGTAGAAAGAAAGACAGAAAGAAAGAAAGAAAGAAAGAAAGAAAGAAAGAAAGAAAGAAAGAAAGAAAGAAAGAAAGAAAGAAAGAAAGAAACGCTGTATTTTACACAAAGGGTTATTAGTGCGACGCCAGGCGGAGGGGTCTTGTATTACCCTAAAGGGTGTTTATTTTGCAATAATGACCGATGGGCTGCACATTATCCTACTTATTACATGGCTAAGAGACTATAGAATGACACAAGAGAGACAACATTCACTTACAAAGTTTAGCGGATATTATGACCAAAAAATTAATGACCAATCCAAATGAAGTATTCCAAAGAGTCATACAAAAATATATTACGTTCCAGCCATGTTGAAATCAAAAAATTAATGACCAATCCAAATGAAGTATTCCAAAGAGTCATACAAAAATATATTACTTAAAAATTGCAGTCCTGGCTTCTGTTTGCGTCCAGCCATGTTGAAATCCCTAATTTACAGCACTCATAGCGGATCTTTCTTGCACAGCAACTTTCTGTCATGTCAGGGGCTTACCCTGCATCCAGATATTATGAAAAACACCTTAATGACCTACTGATTCCACCGATATTCTAAAATTTGCACCCGATGGACACTTTACTATACCTCGAGGCTACACTAGAGGAATTATGTGTGGAAATTGAACTGAATTTTTCGTGATATACTCAAAAATGTTAACGGAAAGCACACAAATTCAAGAATTGTGTTTATCTTTGGACAGTGAGCATGCCACATCAGACAGCCCTAATTTTCTAGCCACGTCCAGACATGTGCCTTGAGTTCACTGCGCTAATTTGGTGGGTCCACTTAATGCAAACTCAAAGTTCGGTTTTGATTTTAAGAACTTAAAGAAAAAGGCAGTAAAAATGGAAGACAAATGTAGAAAACCAAAATCTTAGTTTGTATCTGAAATTGCATACAGAGTAGGTCCAACATTTGATGAAGAACTTACTCTGCGAACGTTAAAAATGTATGTTTTATAAAGTATGAGTGAATGTAGTATGAATGAAATTTGGACATACTACACCACCCATGTTGTCATTATCATGTGTCTTTAATGTACACGTTTGCTGCCATTCACAACTCCTCTCCCGTGGCCTCATTGGATAATAAAGTGTCCATCAGATTTGCACTTCAGAATCTTGGCAGGAGTAGTAGGTCATCCAGGTACTTTTCGCCTACTGATTTATGAATACCATAAATTTGGGTATTCTTTTCATATGATGTATTTATTAGGAAAGTGTGGAAGTATTAGGGAACTAGGCATATTTAGATGCAGAGCTTTAGTTTTAAAGACTTCATGTTCAGTTGTGTATACTCAGAAAGCCTAGAGCTCTTATCAACACTATATGTCTATAACTATTTTCACAAAAATAATACAGCCTCTCAAACTTTAAATATAGCATCACAGATTAAAGTAGTCAACCAAGTCATTAGTAGGGAGCTACAACTTAACTGACAAGTTCTACTACTTACAACTTTCTAAAGTCTTTTTCAAATGTCTCTGTTAGAAGAACAATTCCAAACTATTCTTATCACTCCAACACATTTTGATCACACAAAGACTCTCACACACACACCTAAGCAGCTGCCGTCCACAAAAGACCAGGCAGCAGGAGAAAGGTGTGGGCTGAGCTGGAGCTGAAGTGCTGAACTTTCTCTCTCTTTGTCCCTCGCTATTTCCCGCCCTCCTTATCCTCGACCAGGCCAGAACAGGGAGCGGCCAGGTGATAAAGCGGCACCTGGCAGACAGGTGTTTGGGAGAGGCTGCCAGGGGTCGCAGGAGATTAACTGCCCTCGCTCACCTGAGCGGAGGAAGACAGGGGACAGGTGCATCTGCTGGGGCTGCCACGCACACTGAACGTCAAAGGGACAGCCACCTAATTACAGTTAGGGAGGTGTGCGGAGAGGGCGTTGAATTGCAGCAGTTGAGGAGAATAGAGGAGGAGCAAGAGGAGTGGATGGTCCAGTCTCTATGTGTCAAATCGAGGAGCCTCCTTGATCCAACTTCATTGTGTAGGTGCAGAGACACCCTCTCCTTTTCTTCACCATGCCCTGCCAGAGGGTGAGGTTGGACATTTCTTTCACTCCTATTTCAGCAGAGCCTGTCTAGCCATCTCCTTAATTACAGCTTGAAAAAAGATGGCAAGGCCGGGTTTTCAGGAGCAGGATTCGGGGGTTTGGGCTCCAGGTGCTGGGCGGGTGATCGGAGCGAGCAGAAATAGAGGGAGGTGAAAATGAGGGGCATCATTAGTGCTTAAAGAGGTGTTTAGCTGAACTTCCCGCCGAAGACAACAGAACTGTCAAATGTGCCCAAACAATGGGTTCTACACCACGTCCAACAATACTGAAAATGTGACAGTGATAGCAGCAAGTTGGCAAAAGATCAATAAGCTTGATGAACTTAAACTTTTAGTATTAATAACTGGTATGGCCAGATATAGACAGGGTGCTTTCAAGTGAGTTTGGTGTACAGGTTAAGAGCATTGATGTGCTCTTTACAATATATTTTAGTAACTTGTGTCTTTGTTATTATGTGTCTTTACTTGACAATTAAAGTCAGCATGACACGAAAGTTGCAACTGTGACATACTGCCATAATACAACAGCCTTGCATACATCATAGATCAAGTTATTTCACATAAAATATGACATCTTGAATATAGATTACAAAGTCAAAAAACACTGCAGTCGCTTTTGCTGCCACGTCCACATTTGTTGTCATAATTACAGGGCATCCTGGCAGGTGTTCACAAAAAGAGCGCACTTTTGATGAGCTCTGTGGTCTTTAACACCTTAGACTTGCCGATCAAGACATGCATTAAATACCTGTTAAGAAGTGCATGCGTTGTTGTCATTGTTTTTAGTTATTTTAACCCTTGGCTGACATATTTTGTTGTTGCATTAAATTAAGAAAAAACACATTCCCCCAATTTTACAGACAAAGCTTAAGCCTAGTCCCAGGCTAAAATGCATGTTTGATCTGTTTTATCTGAAAGCAACTTGCACTGTCAGATCTTAAAATATTTCAGTGCAATTATTTTGTCTCAAGATGCACACCAGTAATGTTTTTGTTCCAAGGAACATTTATAACAGCTACTTAAATGTCTTAATTGAAATAAGGCCTAATCCTGGCTTAATCTAAGCCCTGTCTGTGAAATCAGGCCATTGACTTTAAAAATCGAGCTTATGAAAATTTGAATTTCATGTTTTATGTTTCTAATCAGATACAAAAAACCCAAAGTGATTTAAGTCGCATAAGAAAAAAAGATTTTTGCGGCCTGTCTGCACAAAGCTTTTTAATATGTGTTTAATAACCTGATAACCTGATTGATGTCAGAGATTGGTTCAGTTGGTTGATGTGAGCATTTGCCTGAAAAGGTGGTCTGGTGGAGAAAAACTTCAAAACTTTGAAATGGAATGCAATTTGCCCTGATTAGTATAAGTGAACTGCTATTAATAAAATATAATTTTTATCTTTTGCACACTTATTATAGTATGATCAATGCATTCCAAAACCAAGCAGTACAGTGAATCAGATCAATCTAATGAATCACAAAAATATTTAAGAAAATTGAATGCTGATGCGTGTAATTTTAGTGTTAGTAGTGGCAGCAAGACTTTTTTTCTTCCCGTCTACAATGTTTTCAATCAAAAAGATAATCCCACCCCAATATTGTTATGTTGATCTGCTCAAACAAACAGAGCAATGAGCCGTTTACACAGAGCTGTTTACACTTTTTGGAGACATACACATGGTTAATTTATTGTTGTCTCAGCACAAACTGTGTTAGGAGAGAATAGAACCTACACCTATAAGAGGACGACTGCTGATGATCCTTAACTGCACTCATAAGCAGGTGAGATGTTCCTGCTGAAGGCCCAATATAATTCTGTTGACCTAGCTAACATCAGCAGCCACAGGGGGAAGTTGAAGCTTAAGGAATGTAAACCAGGCTACCTGACAGGTGACAGCTGAAATTTTAAAGCCTTCAACGTTATGTGATCAACACATGCCCAACTCCACTTCAATATCTTCCTTACAACCATTAGGATTTATGATCAAACTGAATGATTTGCATGGTGACTCAGGCTTGCAGTACCTCTGGTTATAATCTTCCTATCGAAATGTTTTCTCCCTACGAACACCAATTTCAAGCCATGGTGAGAACTGCATTTCTGACAGACTGCTGTAGCTGACAGAAATGGGGTAGGACACTTAAAATACAGCGCTGTGTAATGAGAACTCTGTGTGTGAGCAAGTAAAGAATGTGGTGGGAGGCAAGGCCTTACAAGCTGCAAATTCCACATGCAAAACCCTCAAAAGAACTAGTAATGGGAAAAATCTCAATCATCAAACAAGCAGGTTGCTAAGACAAGATAAGCATGGGAGAACTACCAGAAAGAGGCATTGCTCACATACCTAACATCACTGTGATGTGCCTGACATCACTTTTTACAGCTGTCAGCATTGTTCAAACCTGTATGGGTTTATGATGGGGAACCCACCCCTCTGACTCCATTTTAGAGGTATGATAATGAACCGAATAGGCTTTATGCCGAACGTCAAAGGAAAACTGGTTTCATCGCATCCGGTTGTCTGAGAAAGTGTTAGCAGCATGAATTAGTTAACAGCAATAGCTATGGACTTTTAAGATGATAAACTAACTTAGCAAGATTTTTTTTACTGTTGCCATGTTATTTGGTTTTAACTCTTTCCCCGCTATTGACAGAATTTCCCAGCTGTCCGTGTTTTCACTGTAATACGGTAGGAGGCGCTATTACACATCTCCTGAAAGAGTACAGAATCTCCTGATCAAAACATATGTGAAAAAAGAAGCAGAAACAAGCGATATCATATGTAAGCAGATGCATGTAAAATAATGTGATCATCAACATTAAACAGCATATAAATGAAAACTGCCTGATGTTACTGAATAAAATGTGACCCAGGCCTGTGAAGCTTTGGGGTGTTGATCGACTCCATCTACTCCATCTGTGTTTTGATCCTCGTTCTGAATACAATGTGGACGTAGTCTTTGACAAAAACGCGATTTTCTCGGCTTTTTGCTCAAAAGGTGCTTTTTTATGAAACTTACCCACATTAAGTGTTGATGAAAAAGAATGCATGAAGCTAGAGTAAAACTGTTCTGTTGTTGTTGTTTAAAAGCAGAGGCTCTGTTCTTTCTTATAGCCTATATTGCATGTTGAGATATTTATACAACTAAATATTCTGGGGGCCATGAGACCTTTGTGAAAATGATTTTTTTTTAAATGCTGGGGGTGGTTGGCTACTTTTTCCAAAACCCTTGAATGTAAGTAAGAAGAAGAAAACTTTTATATGTCAACCGGCATATGTGATGGATATGCTCATCTTTGGTAGCTCCTTTAAAGGCATCTTGAGTAAAACAGCTCAATATTTAACATAGCATTAAAGACACTAAATCGGAAGCGATGCGACCTGTTTTACAGAATACGGAAGTTTGTTGCGAACAACCCACATTAGCAAAAAATAAAACCCACGACAATACTGCCACTTGAATAATATACTCTAACCTGTTGACCTGTGCTTGAGAGAAGCACAGGTATGTAATTGGTCTTCGATGCCATGAATGTTTAGCTTGTGAAATAAAGGCAGTTTATACTCAGTGGGAAAACAGCCACTGATGAGTCTTTATCTTGCATTATTTTAAGCTTGTTTGACACAAGTACTTTTATTTCTTTAGGGGTTCATTTAAAATAATGAATTTGAATTTAGCACTTAGCCAAAGAGTTGTTATTTGACAACTGAGTTGAAAATCTCTTTGGCAACTCCACACATTCCAGAGCAATATGGATCTCCTCACAGCTGACAAAGGCATTCCTCAGAAGAACAGCTTGTTTATTATTTAAAGCCTTCACAATCAGGCTGTGTAAACTACACTTCAAAAAGATCAATAATCTAGTTTTGAATGTTTAAGGGAATTTATGAAAGCAGTGCTATCTTGACAATGACAGTCTTGATTTAAGTTTGACAATCTCACTGAAATAGGTGGACGAATAGTATGGTGTAAACGCATTAAAGTCACCATGAGATCGAAACAATTCTTGTTTTTTTATGGAATATTGTAATATCCGTGCACATCATTCTTTTTTTAAACTCGTGTTCTTATAATCGTGGATCAAAATAACTTCCATCCCTCTTGCAGTGACATCTCTTCTCTTCTCTGATGACGAGGGCGGGGCAACCTGTCACTCACATGAGATCAACCAATAGCAAACCACATCCATCCAAACATACAATCAATTCTCCATGAACAAAATTAAGTCCCACCTATGGCTGGAAGGTATACTGGATTTGTACGATATATCAGTATATTATTTTATAAACGATATGTACTGAGGCAATACCGTTTATATCTGTTTATATTCGCCATCTGTAAATGTTAGAAAGTCATGCAAATATTTCCATATTGAAATTAGAGCATCATTACTCCAGGCTTCAGTGTTGCATGATCCTTCAGATAGCATTTTAATATTCTGATTTGCTGCTCAGTTTTTATCAATAAATACTGGTGCTTAATTGTTAATAATGTTTCTTATTATCATGGATAATATTATTTGTGAAAAACGTAATAGCCTACATTTTTCAGGATTCTTTGAAAGTTCAAAAGAACTGCATTTATTTAAAAATATGTATATATTATTCAGACATTATAAATGTCTCTACTGTCACTTTTGATCAATTTAATAGGCTACATCCTTGCTAAACAACAACAACAACAACAACAACAAGTAGCCTAGGCTATTAAATTATGAATTCTTACAATAGGCCCAGAGCCATATAGAGTTATAGTAACTTACTAGTATAGCAATAGTAACAACTCTATCTCTATGGCTCTGAATAGGCCTGCTTACCCTAAACTTGAATGGTAGTGTATGGTTTCCAGCAGTATGTAAATGAACAAAATTGACTCTTTCTCTAAACTGGACCAAGAAATTCACGTTTATTTGTCAGCTTTTGTGAAAACAGATTATACTTCCGCTTTTTTGTATCCCCATCCACGGACAGCAGGATTTTTAACAGAACAGTTATTGTAGTGGAGTATAGAGTAGGTTTATCACTGAAAATTGAATCGTAGCCTACTATTTAATCAACATTCTGGTAATTGAACACTATGGCAACAGTGTTCTTACCTGTAAGTACATGACGGCGTTTTGCTTCGGGAGGTTGGGCGGAACAGTATATAAGGACGCAAGTGTCTGTTTGGCCTCAGGGTACGTGTAAATTACAAAACAACGATATGCTTAAAACGGAGAAGGTTTTCGTGTACAGGCGACACCATTTTCAAAACGATCCCCATTCACACAGATCCGCGAAAACGACTAAAAACGCTGTAGCCTATTCCACTGCCAGGCCATGGCGATGAAACACGATATTAAAACAAGTAACGCGCAGGTGCATGACGTCATCGTTTTCAGAGATTTGCGATTTTGTTGTTTACACTAAGACCGTTTTCCAAAAACGTGCACTTCGAACCCGTCTTCTAAAGTTTGCGTTTTCAGGCCACATTTACACATATTCCCCATTCCATTGTGGCTTTCTCTCCATATTTACGATTCTCTGCCTCCTTATAGCATAACCCGAAGAACCCTTCACTGAAAGTAATCTCACTCCCGCTAAATGCCCGGCAACGACACCATTACTATATTGCTAAGAAGTATTTCCTACTGAAGAAAGGATTTGACTCTAAGCATATCTGGTGAGCGTGGCAGCCAATCTTTTTTGAAAGCCTAGCTGAAGTACCCCAAGCAGCAAAAACTTTTTTCAACATTGATAATAATTAAAAATATATATATTTTGAGCAGCAAATCGGAATATTAGAATGATTTTGGAAGGATTTCTGAAAACCCTTACTGAGGCGTCAGCACATCTAGAGGAAAGGTAAACAAACTCCGGGAACTCTGTGTTTGTTCGGAAGATGATGGGAATGATTGTGTCACTCTGATGTGTGTTCAACACAAGGTCAGGCAGACCTACGTTGTTTTGGGTGTGTATGTTTAGCCCCCCTAATCAGTGGAAAGTGTGTGTGTGTAAGAGAGAGAGAGAGAGAGAGAGAGTGTGTGTGTGTGTGAGAGAGAGAGAGTGTGTGTGTGTGTGTGTGTGTGTGTGTGAGAGAGAGAGAGAGAGAGAGAGAGAGAGAGAGAGAGAGAGAGAGAGAGAGAGTGTGTGTGTGTTAATCTACGGTACTTTCCTGGAGGCTGAGGAAGTCCCTATAATCACCTATAAAATGGTCTTGCTAAATAGACTGTTGAAAATTAGACACTTGTGTAAGATCTAAAGCACAGGCTTGTGTGGTCCTCTTATAAAATGTGATTTCATATAAAGTTTGTTTGATACAAAGCATGCTACAACTATAATAATGATAAAAATCTGATTTGCATGAATAGACTGTTAACAGAGACACTTAATCAACAAGTTGCTCCTACAGAACAGAGAGAGTTAAATACAGGGTTGTTATTCAAGCATTTAAACCAATTTTCAGTAAAAATGTATTGATAACAGTAAAACACCATCACCATCTGTTGATAATATTGAAAACATGGAAAATATCCCAATTATGACCAAAGTCATTGAAATTCACTGACTAACAGTCCAGGTCACATTTCCACAAATATCAAAGAAAAATAAGACTTTATAAGACTACAAGATAAAGTTTGCTTTGTGACATTTGCATGATAATAAACCAGAAATGTATTATTTACAATAATACAAAACAACCAACTTCTCAATCCTGTCCGGACACAATGTTTGAATTATTTTTATTGCATAAATTAAAGGCAGTGTAAAAAAAAAAATACTACCATGAAGTATACTTACAATTGTACTTTGAAGTACTTATTTTCACATTGCAGTATTGAGAATTTTGGTGAGGCATGTGCTTAATTGACATTTTCTTAAACAATATATGGTTACACTTACTTTTACAGTAACAGTTATATTGTACTTAAATAAGTTTGGAGTAATATTAATTAACTACATGTACGTATAGAGCTATGGTTAGGTATGATTTGGTTTAGGGTTAGTTTCTTGTATTTGTGCATAATTTACTGTTATTACTATAGTGCATGTGTAGTGACGTGTAACTACATGACCTTAAAATAAAGTGTTACCCAATATATTTATTGTATCAATTTCCTTTTCTTTTTTTAATATTTGGGGTGAAATACGATCCGGACATTTCTTGAGAGATTCACCCATAAAGATTTCGGTAAAATCTAACATAAATAAAAGCACTGAACAAACATAATGGCACAGTCAAAAATATAGAATAAAAAACAAAGCTAAAAAAAACATTTAATAAAGTCTTGTCTTGTCCCTTTGTTTCCATGATTTTTTTTTAAACAAAAGTCTATAGATTGTCATTTTGTTGTTTGATTGTAACAGCCTTTCAAAAAATAAATAAAGAAATATTGGTTATCATCAAATGCAAGATGAAAATGTGTTTGGTTTCTCCAAAAACAAACTTTCAAACACAAAGAATGAATTCCTTTCAGACATGAGGGTAAATCAAAAACGGTGGTACTGATACCACTATTATTTACAGGTTGTAAGACAAGAACTCTGGGAATCCAGCAACAGGAGTGACTTGAGCTAAAGCTTATTTTTCAATTGAAGTTCCTCTGAACATTATTCATATGACTCTCTGTTAGAAAACACATACACCCTTTCCCAGGCCGACCTGAAGCAACACAGATCCTATAATGGGAAACAGGCCCTCCAAAGCGGATGGATATGTAAACATGAGGCGTACACAGACTGATGGAGTCCTGGAGGATTGTGGGATTGTTTTGGAGGTGGAGTTGAGGGGTTAAGGGTCACCAGGAGAGGTGGAGATGAGGATGTTGGTGTAGTTGAGCTAGTAACTCTTCTTCTGTCGGCTCTTGGACATGCTCTCTGAAAACAGAAGATGGGCAAAATAATAGAAAATAATCAGATATTTGAACAACACTCTTACCAACCTATCACTTTTCTCTCACTTTCATTAAACAGTTATAGTTAGTGAAAGGGTTATGCGTAGGTCTGCTATCGGGGTGATTATAATAAGTGTGTATCGATAGAGATGTTACTACATTGTTTATATTAGGGGTGTTCAATTAAAGTTCCAAGAGGTCCAGTCTCTATATTTCCTTCCCAGCGGAGGTTCGGACAATACTTTTTTGGAGTAGTTATATATATTTCCATGTGGGCAGCAGCAGTACACTGATTTAAATAGGCCAATGCTTAAGAGAGGAAGAGTCTATGATTGGATCATTATTCCAGTGATTATTATGTTTCTAGGATGTTATATGTTTGGCAACAGTTCTTCTAAACCTGATGGAGTGTGTAGCTTTTCTCTTAAACATCTCTTAAACATCCATGTATGAAGACACATCATGGCCATATCCAAGGATGACAGTGTCAAGATTCATCAGGCTCAATCTGTGAAAGAATGGTTGTGAGGAAGAATGAGGAATCATTTTCACACATGAATCGGCTCCTCTGAGTCCAGAGCTTAAACTCATTGAAAGTCTCAGGGATGTGCTGGAGGAGACTTTACAGAGTGCTGGACTCTTGCATTGTCACTACAAGATCTTGACCAAAAATTGATGCACCTCTTGATGGAGATACATTTTGTGATGTCCATCTAGAGGTTTTGAGCCTAATGGATCTTGACATTGTCATCCTGGAATATGCCTAGATGTATATTCATACATGGTTGTAAGAAATGAGAAGCTACACACTCCATCAATTAGGTTTAGAAGAACTGTTGCCAAACATATAACATGCTAGAAACATAATAATCACTGCAATAATGATCCAAAATCCAACGCACAGAGCAGAAAGGGTTTGAATGAAGCGCGTTAGGCTCTTGATAATAATATTAGAGGATATAGCACATAATTACCATAAACAACTCTGTTGTTTGACATGCTGCTCACTTTAAACTGTAGAAATGATAAAATGGTGCTAGAGTTGTCATTTTGTTTCCCGCTCTGCTGATGCCTGGTGTATATTGTGGTATGTACTGTAAAACTGGGGACACGTTTTCACAAGAAACTTTGAGAGGGAACTTGGTGGCACTTCACTGTCAGGAGAAGTTGTTACAGTGTAATTACAGGAAAAGCTAATTAATTACATGTGCTTACTATAGGGCTACGGTAAGGGTTTGGTTTAAGTTTAGTTACTTGCAATTATGCATATTTACTGGTATAGCTATAGTAAATACATGTGACGAGTAACTGCGTGACCTTAAAGTGTTACTGGGAATTTCTCGATGGCTTTATTCCCACAGTCTTACCTGAACATAAACTGCACAGTGCTTTGATAGCCGATTCTCTCCACATCCTCAACAGACAGAGTATTACTGCGGTCCCACTTATAGGTGAAGTTCTGAACACAGGAACGAAGAAACACACAAGGTTAACTAGCATGCTTAGAAACAGATTTATTAACCTGTCAAGAAAATGTCAGACTTTATGGATTCAGTTCAGATTCTAATTATGACAAACAGTAACGCTATGTAAAAAGGTATGCTTCCAACACTACATTAAGGTTAGGGGTTAGTATTTGACCCTATTTATATAGCCCTATTTCAGCGTTGTGTATGCAGTTAGCACTGTGACTGACATGACCAATGAAGTCTTTACAATCAGCCCCGGGATGGGGTGTGCACTTCACTAAAACAAATCAAGCTATTGAGAATATGGTCAGTAGTTCATCAGATTTCAGTCATAATAACAGGGCTATGTATTTTTTTCTTTAGAATAATATGCATGTGATGAATTCACAATAAGACCAGAAAAGTATATGGTCGATATTGAATTATTTAAACCAAACAATCTACATACCTCCAAAATGAGTGCCACAAACAGGTTGACCCACATGACTGAAGATGTCATCCACCAGGCCACAAAGTACACCAAAGACCACCTGGCATGGAAGAGTTATGGGTACAAATTTACAAAATCCTGCCCAACCAAAGCAACCAGATGTGTTAAAGATAGACAGAAGAGAGTGTGTGTACTTGTGTACCAAACTAACAGGGGACCATTGTGCGATAGCAGTTCGATTGCTTTTACATTTATAATTATCTCGCATTTTGTCTATTTTTGAATGTAATGGCAATGCTGAAAAATGTGATAAGGGACACCTGAGCATTACACCAACGGGAACTGTAATGACATTGCATTCTAAATACATAGACATTAATATGGAGTTGGTCCCCTCTTTGCAGCTAAACCAGCCTCTACTCTACTGGGAGGGCTTCCCACAAGATATTAGAGTGTTTCTGTGGGAATTTTGCAGATTCATTCAGTAGAATATTTGTGAGGTCAGACACAGATGTTGGACGTGACGTCTTGGCTCGCAATCTCTGTTCCTTTACAGCTGGCACAATGCATTCTTAATGACAAGGACTTTTTTGCTCACTGTAGCTAGTGGTTTTCCAAAGTTACTAGCCACTCTGCATTTTCACAGGCCACAATTTTGACATTGATACCATGGGAAAAAACTGCCATATAGATCGCATAAATTGACAGCAGGAATATTAGGCTGCTGTCACTTTTAGACTTAATGCAATGATCCATTATGCTGTTACAAATGCGTTTTCTTTCTTAACTGTTTAAAACATTGTTTATGTGAATACTCGCCAAGACCAGCATTTTGACATTATTTTGAGTGTTTTTGACTGTTTAAGCGCGAAAAAGATTTAGTACTGAGTGACGGCTTTATGTGCCGCACTTTTTGTGTCTGTGAGCATAACATCTATGGAAATTAGTCAAATTATGCGCAATCCCACGCTGAAATTCAAGCCCTGCAACACCAACAATATTCATCGGGAGCAAAATAAACGAGTGAGCGAGGAAAGGCGGGTTTGTGTGTCACTCGCTGTCGGAGAGATGAGAGCGAGAGAAGCTGGTATCGTCTATTCTGGGGAAAATTAGTATTGGAAGCGTTTCAGATATTTCAATATCGATATGTATCGAAAAATCTGTATTTTGACAACACTACATTGCACTTAGTCTATTAGTTCAGATGCCTTTTTAAAAGACTACAATTGAAAAATGTTTATATTATAGGCCTATATAAAATTCAACCCGTCAAAGTGGCTAGTAGGAGTGAGCGCGGCGGCGTGCTTTGCACCACTCCATCCCACTCTTGGTATTGTACTTGGTGATGTGAAGCAATGGAAACCGTATGCATGTCATTTTTGCTTCTTCAAAATGACCAGAAACACTGGTCCACTCTTGGTCAATGTCCAATTACGGTCCCCTGTTAGTAATGTTGGCATGTATATGTGTTTGTGTGTGTGTATCTTACTCTGTAGTGTATCTGGTGTATGCATCTGTGAAAACATGCCAGTTATTCACCACCATGATGTTATAGAGCAGGACCAGAGAGGACTGGAAAAATGTAAAACAGAGTTACATTTAATTTGTATAAAGAGTTCAATCATTTACATTCTTTTTTTTTTTCATTGGAACAAAGAACACAAAGTTATAATGGATGCTACAATATCAGTACACAAAATATTTCTAACATCTTGATATACAATATCACACTTTCCTCAATGGTTACGTACATAATCCATTTTTCCCAAAACTTGTTAAAATTTTTTTTAATAAAAGTCTCTCTATACTGTATATTTCATTTACGATCCCTAGCCATTGATCCTTTGTTGGAGGGTCAACCTGCAACCATTTACGGGTTATTGCTTTCCTACTGCTTGCAAACAATATTTTTAATAAGTATTTATCCTTGTCTAAAACATTTCTTGGTATTTTACCTAAATATTATGTAGTGAACGAAAAATCAACCTCTACTCCCATTATTTTCCAATCTCTGCCACTACTTCTTGCCAAAAGCATTTTATTTTTTGGCAGGCCCAGGAAATACGGTAATGATTAGCCATTGGAGTTTTACATTGCCTCCAGCAAAAGCCACAGCTCTGTGTCCCTGTATGTAGTGCTGTTAATGTGGGAGTTATAAAAAACCTTACTAAATTCTTTCATCCAAATTCCCTCCAGGATCTTGTGGTATTTCCCTGTATCACACATATATCTGTCCAGTCTTCATCTGTTATTTGTGAGTCAAGACTCTTTCTCCCATTTTTGTTTAATGTATATTGATGAATGGTTTTTGCATGCTTGCATACTTCCATACAATCTTGAAACCAGCTTTTTGTTATCTTCTACTGTGTACGCATTTGAAAATATTGTAATTACATTTTAATCTTCCATCAATGTACTTTTAATTTTTTTGTTAAAATAATCTTTGACCTGCAAATATCTATAAAAACCCTGCTTTTCTAGTCCAAATGTATTTGAAAGTGCCTGATAACTCTGTAATGTCCCATTAGAGATGACTGAACAGTAAGATGTGATACCTCTCCAAACCCATTGTTTAAATCTCTCGTCTACCCTAGCCGGCTCAAAACCTGGGTCAAATGCTATCCAACTTCAAACTCCAGCTTGTTTCTCTAATTGCAATTTCTTAAATACTCTAAACCATATCCTTAATGAAAATACAGTCAAGTACTCAATCTGTTATTGCTCCTTTCAGCTAGATTTTTATTTCCAAATATCGACTGTATAGGTGTATCTATCTGTGAAACTTCAAGGGTTTTCCATCTTGATTCATAGCTTGGTACACCAACTTACCAAGGGTTTCAATTGAGAATCATAATAATAGTCCCGAAGACATGGTAGAGCTCTCCCTACCTTTTCTTTTGTCAACTGTAAAGTGTTAAACCCGAATTTTGCCAAAATACTTGATTGAAGTAATCCCGTCGAAGGCTTTCTCAGCATCTAGACTCATCAACATTGCTCTTATATTTTCTGTTACAACATCAATCATTACTGGCAATGCTCTCCTGTGTTTGCCGGTTTTGTATAAAGCCAGTTGGATCAAGATCCACCAACTCAGGGATGATAACCTCTAATGACTCTTGGCAAATAATTTATAGTCCACATTTAGGACTGATGTCGGTCTATATAAACTGCATTCCTTCTTATCTTTCCCTTCCTTTGGAATAATTGAAATGACCGCTTCTCTCCGTGACTGTGGGCTTTCCCCTGTTCTTTAAGTGTGATTAAAGCAGTTAATCAATATAGGTG
Source organism: Meda fulgida (assembly GCA_030578275.1). Taxonomy (NCBI): domain Eukaryota; kingdom Metazoa; phylum Chordata; class Actinopteri; order Cypriniformes; family Leuciscidae; genus Meda; species Meda fulgida. Next base: position 3,486,061 of record CM060622.1, read on the forward strand.
TTCCTTGGGGTCTAAATATTTTGTACCATTCAGACGGATAACCATCTGTGCCTGGTGCCTTGTTTTGCTTTCAGATTTGATATGGCACAATTTAATTCTATTGTTATTTCAGCCCACAGTATTTGATTCTGTTGTTCCCTTATTGATGTAAGATCTAAAGAATCCAAAAAATCTTTTTATAGTTGGAGTATCGGCCCTAATTGGTTGAGTATATAAATCTTTGTAGTATAATTCAAAAGATTTTTGAATATCTTTTAATCTATATCATACCTTTTGGGTTTTAGGGTTTCTAATTTTATAAATTGTATTTTTTGCCTGTTGTTTCCTTATCCTCCAGGATAGAAGAAGTTTCATTGCTTTAGGTCCTGTTTCATAATACCTTTGTTTAGCAAATTTGATCTTTGTCTCTATTTCCTCATAATAAATCCCATTTAGGTCTTGTTTAACTTTTCTTAATCGAATCAGTATCTGTGGGTCTTTCTGCTAGCTGTGTTGGATCTCCAAGTTTTTCATTTCCTCCTGTAATTTAAAGCTAATAATCTTTTTGTTTCTCTTTTTTACGAAAAGCAGGTAGAGCAATAATTCTGCCTCGAATTACAGCCTTTGCGGCATCCCACAGGGTACTTGGAGATACTTCCCCATTGTCATCGCATTGGAGATACATTTCAAATTCATTCTCAATCTGCTTCTGTATCGCTGTCTCATTCAAGATACTCGTATTAAGTCTCCAAAGTGTATCTTTCTGTTGATTATCTAAATGTAGAGTAAGGTATACCCCAGAGTGGTCTGATACATCCCTAGTACCTAGCCTGGATGCCAGCTGAATTTAGCCCCGCCCACAACATTTGAGGATGTGAAGTTCGGTCTGGACTTGATCCGTTGTGAAGCAAGTATGCCCGAACCAAAGCTGTTCGGACCAATCAAATTGTCAGGGCTTTATACGATGATGGACAGATGATCAACAGTAACGTAATCATCTACGTCACCAAAGAGCGCTTGGAAAAGAGCGTATTCGAATGTGTACGATTCGCGAGGGTGTCATGGGAGGCTGAGACCTCTGTACAACTTACAGCAAAATCATCAAAATTGTTTGGCCAGTACTCCAGCTGTTCAAAAGTGCCACAATCCATGCTGTAAGGGCCCGTGTTGTTCTCTGTGCTGGAGTTCAGACTGAAAGGAGAGCACATACAGAGAAGAGAAGAAGATGTAGAGATTTTAGAGTTGTCGACAAGGATGTACACAATATATAGCAACACACATAACTAATTACACTACTGGTCAGAGCCAGAATTTTCAGCATCATTACTGTTGTCTTATGATCCTTCAGAAGCCATTCTAATATTATTATTAGTGTTCTTTTGTTATTATTAGTTAATTGACCCAAATGTTTGAATGGTAGTGTATCACCACAAAAAAAGCAGTAAAACAAAATAGATAATAATCAGAAATGTTTCGTACATAGTATTTCAAAATTGCAATAATATTTCATAAAATTACTTTTTTTACTGTATTTTTCATTTAATAAATGCAGAGACTTCTTTCAAAACATTTTAAAACCTTAATTATTCCAAACGTTGCCATCAAAGGAATAAAGTACCATTACAAATATTATAAAATATATCAAATTATAAAATGTTTAAGTAGAAAGACGTTATTTTTAATTTGTAATAATATTTCACAATATTACCTTTTACTGTATTTTTGATCAAATAAATGCAGCCTTGTTGCGCATAAGAGACTGTTTTGCCCCAAACGTTTTACCAGTAATATAGAGATATGTTGGTGTTAAATGTGCAGTTGATGTACAGTACCTCATGTTTGGCGGAGGGGCTATAGCTCCCTGGAAAAGCCAGATACCAAGAACTGCAAACACATAGTACACCACCTGCATCAGAGACGACACATGTCTAGGTGAAGAGACTAACCTCATCATCAATGATAAAACAGCATGTGACACTGTAAAAGGAGTCCGCTCACTCACCAGCAGAATGCCAGCAAATGCCCGCAAGTTTTTCACCAGGTCCACGAGAGTGCTGGCCACCACGGCCATCAACTAAAGCGCAAAAACAAAATCAAGCAATTATTAGTGCACTTGATTCATGTCAGATGACAATTGGGGGTTGTGGCAGACCAATTACTGTATATGAAATATAGTCATAGCCAAAAATACTGGCACCTATGAATTGTTTTTTATATATGAGCAATAATGTGCAGGCAGCTAGTTACTGTAACAGTACACAAAAAAGATTTGAAAGAAAAACAAACCAGTAAGAGAGACAAAACTTGGAATTGAAATCTATAGTGATATTCATTTATCTACAGTGTATAGGTATAAAATATATTTGCAGTGTATATGCTGTTGCTACAGTAGGTTGACTGTTTTCTACGACTGATGTACTACTTCTCAAAGAGAATATTTACCCCTGGTTTCACAGGCGAGGCTTAAGCTTGTCTCAGACTAAAATGCATGTTTGAGCGTTTTTAACTGAAAGCGACTTGCACTGACATATCTGAAAATATGTTTGTTTTGTCTCAAGACGCACACCAGTATTTTTTTTTTTCTTAGACACATTTATAAAACCTACTTAAATGTCCTAATTGAACTAAGGGCTAATCCTGGCTTAATATAAGCCCTGTCTGTGAAACCAGGCCCCAATGTTTAATTCGTTTTTATTTAAGATGTGTCTCTGTTCTGAAGTTCTGAAATCCACATAAATACCATGAAAAGAGATAAAAACAGCAGAAAGAAAGAAATCACATTTAAATCAGAGAGATTTTGAGTAGTTTGCAAATGGCCGTATAGAGATGTATGAACTATACTATACCTATACCTAAAGGTTTCACAACCAAAATTAAAATATAGGGTGATATATGATTGTCATCACAAGCCTAAAGTTGATCGTAGATCAATTGCCACCAATGGTCTCTACAATCAATTTAGGCTTACAATGCTTTTGGGAAACGCAGTTCAGGCCATTTATAATAATAATATGTAATCATTAATAATTTATGTTTTTCGGTGGGTAATAAGCTAAGTACTTTGCAGTGTTCTGCAAATCTTTTGCTTTTAACAGTGATCTGCTAGAAACTATTTAAAAAAAATAAGAAATGCAATGGTGCAAGTGTGTTCAGCCACAGCTGTAGTATCAGCTTGTAAAAGCAAGGTGTTTAATGTGAGTCGCCTGTCACCAACCTTGATTTCTGGAATTATCCTGAGGAAACGGAAAACAATCAACATGTTGACCAATCGCACCATCTCCCACAAAGCCATCACACGGTGAGGAACCGGATCCCTGTCAAAATGAGAGAGAAATGTCAGATCAAGGCGTTTGGAGAACAGATTTATTTTTCAAAGTGATCTTATGATTGTAAATTCCACACACTCACACTTCCTCAGAGGGAGTCCTGTATGTGATGAATATGTCAAGCTGAAAAGCCTGTTGAGGATAAAAGAACAACACAATATGTCTCCAGTTATTATAGCATGCATGTACGCTGCATAAATCCAAGGATTATTATAAATAGAATTAAATCACAAAAATTACCAGCAAAAGAACAGTGAGAGATCCATCAAAAATGTTATTCCTGAAAGACAGGTAACCTCTCCAACCAAACGCCAATATTTTCAGTAACATCTCTATTAAATAGTACAGGATGAAAGCACAGTTGATGATCTAGAAGACAGAAAAGATATTCGCATTAATATTCATTGAACCACACTCAAAATTCAGAAAACACAATAAATCAACTATTGCTAAAAAAAAAAAAAAAACAGCCAAAAGGGTTTGATTTAAAGTTTTAAAAGAACTTTCTAAATGAAATTTCATTATTGCAGAAGCATAAATAGTGTTTAATGCATGAGACGGTCACCTCAATATAGAAGTAATTCCTCTCTGAGGCAGAGTTCTCTGAATTCACAACCAAGATGGTCTGCAGAAAAACAAGATATCAGAGATGAACTTCATGTTTCAAAGAGCCAGAAGAACCAAGTGCATGGTTTGTGCTCAGCATACAGGATGGACTACTGTAGTCCAAGCTATGAGTTCTTTCAGTATTGTTATGAGGTTTTTTAATGCATATACCAACCACAAGATGGCACCATTTCACAACAAAACAACAACAAAGATTTTGTAAGGTATTTTTGTGAGCTAAATTCTTTAGCCCTGAGATTTCAAATAATAGTCTAATCTTTCAATAAATAAAATTAATAATACAATTAATTTGCTAATATAAGTTCTAACCTGATGCAGGTTTTAAATTATATGAATTGTAGAAATATATGTATGGTGTGTATGATCACTTTTATGTTTCTAGATTTTTCTGTAATCTGGAGGTCAATATTTTCCCCGTTTGTATTACAAGATTACAGTAAAAATGACTAAGACTTATACTTTCTAATTTGTAATTTTATTTAATTTGCCATTTCTACCACAAGATATTTCACCTTGTAGCTTCATCATGAACCACTGGGTGGTGTAAAAACAATTTAGGAAAACCTTGTTTTAATGGACTGGATTCTGGAATTGTATGTGATGTTCTTCATGTACGGTAATGTGATAATTAAAGCAAGTGAAAAGCAAATGAGGTTTCTTACAAAGATACAGATGACATTGGCCAGAGTGACAATGTTTCCCAGCACTGTGATATAATGGTGGCTGTAGATATACTGGATATGCTGCAGGGCAGAAGAACTGTACTCTGGCTTTGGTGGATGCTGCAGAAAAAGACAAACATACAACACTTCATATGTCTGTTGACACCAGAAAATTAAAACCAGAGTGAATGTTAATTTCCAATTCAACTCTGTAGCAAACAGGATGACATTTATATTTGAATCCAAGGAAGTAAAATTCAAAGAAACTCTGCTGTGAGTGCCGTTTTAAATATTACACTCCATTATCACAATGACTTTGAATTTGAAAATGAAAACCCATAAACATGACCATACACAAAACATGTGGGGCATTTACTGAAAACAACATCGGGGTGCAATTTATATTATTTAATTATATTATTGGATTAAATTATTTAATTTAATAATAATTTATTATATTATTTATTTTACTATTTTATGTATTTTTTCTATTTTTTTTATTATATGAATTCAACTCCTTTTATGGACCTAATAGCACATTATTTTCCAGAATGCTTCCTTAATCAAGTCAAGTCTCCTTTATTTATACAGCACTTTTTACAATACTGAATGTTTCAAAGCAGCTTTCCGGTGATAACAGGAAAATAATGCAACAGAGTATGTTTTGGCTGTGCAGCAGATCTAGAAGAAAATAGTGTCATTGTCCAGCTTAAGTCAGTTCAGTGTTGATTCATTTCCGTAGTAAAAATTATTAGTTATAATTTATCTATACAGCAGCTCTGTAGAAGACAGTGATGTCATCGTCCAGCTAAGTTCAGTTCTCACATAATGGTGTCAATGCAGTCAGATCAATAATATTGTTGAATATTACCCCAAGGTTTTCAAAATGGACCCAAACAAAATGAAACATGCTAGTTTTAAACAGTTCTTGCCAATTTTGTTGTTGCTTTGGACTAAATAAAATTCCTCATTCTGTGACTTCGTCAAGTTTCTGTGAACTTCCATGTAGTTAATTCCTCTTCCTGTCCAAATTAAAACTCGTAACATGTAAGGGAGCCAATTCATAACTTATGAATTCTGCCTAACCCTGCATTGTCTAATGATTTAAATACTTATTTAACTGACTTGTGCATACTGTTAAAAAAGAGAGACTTCCTGTAAGCGTCTGGATTCACACTGTAATGTAAACTGATCCACATATGTACTGTAGATGGTCACACACCTCTTTCATGAAATCCTTGTCCAGCTCATTAAAGAGCCTCTGGAAGGCCTCGCCATTGATGAAGCCGTCTGGAAACTGCTGAGCAGCCTGAGAGAAACAAAACACAGGTCAAACAAACATCCAGTTTACTTTATTAAACTATTCTGCGATCTATATTCACCTTAATAATAGCTTGTCTGCAGTAAGACTTCATGTGGACTCTATTAATGACCTGCAGAAACATGTTCACCGCCACTCGCTCCCTGAGCAGAAACAGGAACAGTCATGTGATCAGAGACGGGAGTAAGAGTGAATGTGTGCAGGGAAAGCTGTAAGGAAGTGTTCTTACACATGGCCTTCAGACTGAGTGCTGGTGTGTCCTCGTCCCGGACAGCACAACACCTCGAACGCAGCCCGAATACCCAGACGCCTCCTGATTATAGACGTCTGAACTGACATCTAAACACAGATCATACCGTCAATAATTAAAGCAACATTCGGTCGTCATTTACTAACCCTCATTTTGTGTGTATGACTTTCGTAGAAAAGGAGAAATTCGGAACAATGTTTACGCCACTCTTTTCCATATAATAAAAACGTATGGCTTCAGAAGACTTGGAAAAAAAGACACTTTTTGGAGTTTGACAGCTCCTGCTTTCATCTAAAGATGCACAAATTTGGAACATCGCATAAAACATCTGCGAATAGCACCGTTTCCATACCATGTGTTCAAGAGAACAAAATCGTCACTTCTTGGGAAAGTGGTTCAAAATATCTGTTACAATGGAAAATGGAAGTTGCTGCAATCGGGGAAGAAACTGTGGCTCTTTTATAAACCACTTGCACCTCCGAACGTGCAGATGAAACCCAATAAACGCTCTCTTACGTTATCTTACGTTTAGATGCCTGATGTTTGTGAACTCAATTGTGTGAGACACTTCTGTGAGGACATTATACCCAATCATTTTGGTGACAGACTTTGGCTCGGGGTTGCCAGGTTCGTGACAAAACCCACACAGTTGCCATTCAAAACCCACTCAATCATGGCCAAAACGAGCACAATTGTGTTACGGCGGGTTCCCCAGTAAAAATCACGTTCCAGGGGGTAGAAATCTTGAATGTTGTGGTTCGCTTCAACCCAGACTATAAATAAATAAATAAATAAATAACAAGTGGCAAGTGTAAAAGTAGCCCAATTCTGTGGGAAAACCGCAGACTTGGCTAAACTTATTTGGCTCAGGCATTTCAAAATAACCAAACCAACATTTGAGATGTTGTGCAATGTGATTGGTCCACTGGTTAGTCTGAGTTGTCCAATCACATACTCTGTTGAGGCTAAGTCACATGATATGCGCATCAAGGGATTTATTCAGTAAATGCGTTTCCATCATATTTTATGTGTGTCATTTTTATAATGCATGTACATCTTGGGATTTCCATCCAGATTTCCCAAAATTCACACTAAAATAGGTGGATGGAAACATAGCTACTTTTGTTGTATAGAAAATAAGGAGCTTGGAAATTACATTCAAAATATATTATGTGCTCCATGGAAGAAAAAAGTCATTTGGGTTTGGAAATAATGACAGAATTATGAATGCTGAACTATTCCTAATAAACAAGCCACAAATTCTTAAAAAACAATGTAAGATGACGTCACTCACCAGTAAATATCCCCTGAACTGGTTATAAATAATAGCCGTCATTAGATTCATCAACAAATACGTTCCTGGCAGAAGCAATAAAAAATGTCAATGTTTAATGTAGGTGGAGAGTTATACACACACGTATTATTTACTGCACTCTACATTTACAGTGCAACTCATCCCGAGTGCCATGAAACTTACCAAACACACTAAAGAGTATAAAAAATATCGAATATCCACGGTTCAGAGAGTATGCTGGAATCATGACTGTGGAGAGAAAGACATGTTGGGATTACAAACACAGATTACAAGAGAAGGTTGAAGGACATTGGTGCGGTTTCACATTTAAAACACACAGATACCTGTGAAAGTTTAACAGAACGTTGTGACAAGTCACAAGACATCATGTCATGTGGTTAAAGCCAATGACTCACAGCTTCTACTGCAATGAGCCAGAAATGACGGAGAATTCGACACAGCAGTGGCAAATTGTCATCTGTGTCACTGAACATCTAAAACTTTACCGAGTCATTCAGAGAGTCACACCTTCTGATAGACTTCAGCAACATTTACAGTCACATAAAGACGTACCGTCAGGGTTGTTGGCGGTGGTGAGCAGCACTAGCAGAGAAGACAGGGCTTTTGGCAGGTTTTTGAAGTATGCTTCCCATTCTCTATTCTTCTTAGGGTCCTACAGAAACACACAGAATAAGTCAACTGGAGAATTTGCATTGTTTATTATTCATAAGATAATTTAAATACATGTGTCGGCTAGATTATTCAAAATATAAAGGTTGTTAGATTTATCCCTCTAAAAGCCAGATGAAATAATTCCAGATTTAGTAAATTTGTAACTTTTACTGAAGGAAATGAAAGTGGTTCTCGCTGCCAGTGTTTCAGACGAGTGCTGTGTGGTTCAGCTATGTGGTTTCAACGGTGTTATACAAGGGTGATCTGCATGCTTGCAATGTGACTGCTTACTGGCCCATGTCATAACAGCCCACACACAAGCTTCTAGATTTTGGACTCTAGATATGACTTTCAGTGTAAGTAAGTCTATAGATTTTTGTAGCCAATTTTACTCTCTGCCCAGTGAAAATCTTCAGTTTTATACACATGTCAAACTCCAGTAATCCTGAAGACCATGATTAGCTGGTTTAGGAGTGTTTAACTGGGGTAAGTGGCCCTCCAGGAACTGAGTTTGACACCCCTGGTCTAATCAATAAGATAAGTAATTGCACACCTCTCCTCCACAAGTATTAATTCTAGGCTCTGTTTACACCCGGTATTGAGATGCGTTTTGGTCGATGGGATCATAAGTAGACGACACTAAATACAGGTGTAAACGGGGTCTAAAACATTTTTTGACCTCTTCCAGAGGTAGTGGAAAACCCTTTCGACCGGATTGCTTTCGTAGTGTGAACGCTCATGTGATCGAATGTGTTCAAACAGCCACAAAAGACCGTCTTCTCTCCGTCTACTGATCTAATGCGTGAACATTATGGAAGAGCTCTAGCCAGACGGGATTTAAACTGTCGACAGAAGACTCAAGTTTGGTTTGAAGATGAAAAACGTACCAAACACAATGTTCTCTCTCCATTCCTGATTTCTAACACACACTCACAGCATTCGGCTGCTCTTGCAGCTTCAGAACAGAAACTAAAGCTGATGTATGTTTTTCTGTAGTCTGTTATTTTGTCCATTAGGTCGAAGGATCTGATAAAGCCCATACATTTACCCGCCCATAGACCCTCCCCTCGAAGAAATCAGGACAGAAGTGGTTAAAGTGGACAAAAGAGACGGATTTAAACACCAGGTGTAAACGGGAATGTGTCTCCCTCGTCTACTTGTGATCCGATCGACCAAAACGCTTAAGGGACGAGTTATTTGGCAAAGTATTACACTTATTACATCTGATTTGGCAAATATCAGCATTCCAATCATCGTGAATATGCAGAGGTGTAACGCCAGGAGCAGGACAACACTGAAAGAGAAAGAGAGAAACACAGAGAGAACACTTTTGGTCAATGTTTACTGACATTATTTTAAAATTGAAATATTAGAATGAGACAGCATCCAAATTGAGAAGGGAAAATAAGTCTGGAATTTTAAAAAGGCTCACATGGGGAAAACCCACAAAGAAAAAAAAAACATAATTACCTTGCTATCTCTGGAAGAGTCCTTTTGATACATTTTAGAGTTTTCTTCATGAGAGAAGAGTTTTGCAAGAGGAAAAATGGGCGAATCAGTCTCCTGACTCTCAAATTCTGTGGGACAGAATGACAGGGCGATATTACATTCGGTTCACGGCTGACTGAGTCAATTCCCAAGACATGCTCAGTGTTTACTCATAGAAGACTTTAAAGCAGGGGTGTCCAAACTCGGCCCTGGAGGGCCACTGTCCTGCAGAGTTTAGCTCCTGTCTGGAAGTGTATAGTATGCCTATTAAGAGCTTGACTGGCTGGTCCAGATGGGTTCAGTTGGGGTTGGAGCTGAACTCTGCAGGACAGTGGCCTTCCAGGATCAGGATTGGACAGACATGCTTTAAATCGATTAGATCACCCAAAAATGGAAATTTCATTTAATTTCATGTTTGATGTGAATTTGTAAATGGGGCAAGATTTAAATGACTTAAAATTTTCAATTCTTCAAATGAGTGAATTATGAGTTTTCATATATGGTTAACTATGCCTTTAAGTGTGTGGTGGACTGTAAAGTACTACTTAAAATGAAGAAATCAATTATCAGTGTATAATTTCAAAAATAAGAAATTTGATAAATCACATCAAATCGACAAATAAGCATATTTAAAACTGTTTATTTTTTTAATGCTTAAAAATAAAATAAAATAATATTTTTAAATCAACTTTTTGAGATTACTTATTTGGATGTAATAAGGCAAAAATAAATTATATAAATAGAATCAGGTGTTGTTATTGTTTTTAATTGAAAGAAAAATAATAATTCTATTTCTATTAAGATTTTACACATTTTCTAGATTTATTTGACAATAGAGTTGGGCAGATCACATTTGGGGACTTTTGATTTAATTATTTAATTTAAACAGGTCTTTTCATATGTCAATTTGAGTGATTTTTTTTGCTTTGTTTTGCTTTGTTTGCTTTGCTTTTGTCAAATTGCTTTATCACATTTATCTTTATTTTAATTTTAAATATGGCTATTATAATTCTTTTTTATTATTATTTATTGTTTACAATTTACATTTTTGAATACAGAAATTATTTTATTTTTAAGTGACGCTAATAGTCCTCCATGTGTTAAGAGTTTGGAATCCCTATAATATACTAATATTCTACACTGCAGGAATCATGGTGGCTCCTTTGCAGCAGTACATGTTTGATGTCTCCTTTATTTAACAGCTGAATTAACTCATGTACTTCATGACCTGAGCTAGGTGTGTCCATCCAAAATACACAGTGCTGGGAAGGCTCCAGGAACGGTTTGAAAACTGCTGTTATAGTGTCGGCTAGGCACGATTATTAAGCAGATTTGTACTCACCTCATTGCACATCATGCTAATGCTCAACATCCAATCAATAACTGATGCTGCAATCACTATTACATAACCAATCAGCCATTTGTTCATACGAAACTCCTCCCATCCTATCAGATAGCTCTGCAAAATAAACAATACATTCAATACGTTCCTTAAAACAATATTAAGCAACGTATGCCACATTACAAAATGAATGGTAACAGTTTAATCAAAAAGGTCAATTTAAAGTCACCATGAAATCAAAATTGACAGTTCTTGGTTTTAATGGAATGTTGAGTTTTAGTATTTAAAGGGGTGGTTGATTGCGATTTCACTATTTTCATTTTAAATAGTGTGTAATGTTGCTGTTGGTGCATGAACAGTATCTGCAAAGTTGCTGCGCTGAAAGTTCAACGTGAGCAGATATATCCGATTCAACAAGAAACTGTTACTAAAACATGAAGCAGTTCCAACTTTAAAACCAGAGGCAGCAGTTGTTGGGCCACAACCTGTAAGACTTAATAATTTTAAATGTATTTACATGTATAATTTCAGACGTAATGTTTTGTTTTTTATCAAGGACGTAAACAAATGCCAGCGCTGGCTTTAGTAGCCACTTAGTTATGCTATTTTAGTGAGATCCACCAATAGCAAACCACAACCATACAATCAATTCCCCACGGACAAAATCAGCTCCCTCCCTAAATTTTCTATTGTTCGAGAAACAGTTTCACTCGGATATAGGCACAATAGAGAAGACAATACTATCGCAACTTCCGTTTCATGCTGACTTTAACTCTGTTAAAGGGATAGTAGTTCACCAAAAATGGAAAAAAGATATGGCTGCTTTTACACTGTCAGTCCAAAACTGATTATTTGTCTATCCAATTGGAATCTGATCTAAAATTATAAACTGTCCACATTGTGTATCACAACTGTTCAGATCCAATTTGTGTCCCATGCCACTCTTTCATTTTTCAGAATATCTGTATTGGTTTTTGTGGCAATGAAGTTGCGCTGGTAGGTATATGTCAAAAACAACAACAACAACAACAACTGCAACATGGAGGGGTTTGCAATACAGATGTTGTCTTATTTACAACATGACATGTTTAAGTTTTAAGTGGTGTGAGAAAGTCACATAAACCACACGAAATCCGATCAGAACAGTCAGACTGAAACGGATTTCCAGAAATGCAAACCACATGTGTATGTAGCTCAAAACTTATTTGTAAAAATCACATTTCATGGGCTTGTTTGCCATGCACACTTGCTAAGTCTGATCAGATTTCAATCGGATATGCACACAAATCAGATTTGAACTGACAGTCTGAATGAGGCTCTAAACGACCCCTCTTGTGTTTCACACAATAAAGTCAGTCATTCGGGTTCGAATGACAAATAATGACAACATTTTCATTTTTGGGTGAACTATCCATTTAATGCTCTCCCCGTGGTCAGTTGAATTTTTCTGGATTTCTAACCTTCACAGTGACATCTAGGATGAAGATACAAAGGCAGACTATCTCAATCCCCTCGGTCAGTCCACAGGGAGGCTCCCAGGGCTTGGGCTTGAAACGAATGTCCGAAGTGTAGGTTAGAGAGGACGGTCTCTCAATGAGGGCCAGTGCCAGTACAACAGCAATAGTGAAGCCCAGACCCCTTCAAGAGAGAGAGAGAGAGAGAGAGAGAGAGAGAGAGAGAGAGAGAGAGAGAGAGAGAGAGAGAGAGAGAGAGAGAGAGAGTGGGAAACCAGATTCAATAACAAATGTGTGTAACTGATACTGACAGATAGAAATATGTTCAAATAACCACATACAGTAAGCAGCTACAGCAGGGGTTCTCAACTCTGGCCCTCAAGATACACTTCCCTGATGTAACTGTAACTGTTACATGATGTAACTAAGTACTAGAGCTGTACGATTCTGGATAAATTGAGAATCACTGTTTTTTTTGTTTGTTTGTTTGTTTTTTTTAAATAGAGATCATGATTCTCCCACGGTTCTGAATAGACAACTAAACAATATAACATGTAGTTTAAGAGGTTCTGACCAAATGTTAATTGCTGTAGTTTATTATAAAATATTTAATCAATTTGAATAACTTATTGGGAAAAAATGGAATGAATGATTCAATGAATTACTCAAAGTGACAAGATTTCATTACAGGATGAATCAGTGTTTTTGAACAAATCTATTGAATGAATGATTCAATCACACTTTTTTTTAACAGTCACTTGTCGCCACCTACTGGTGTAACAATGTAATTGATACAATCGTTATTTGAAGTATCAAGTTACTTTTAAAAGGTGATATACTGTATTTAGTAAAAAAAAATGCATTGTTTTATTCAGCAAGGATGCATTACATTGTTTAAAAGGGACAATAAAGCCTTTACATTGATACAAAACTATTGTATTACAAAAAAAAGATCACGGTACAAAATAAATGTAACTTGGTTTTCACAAAAATATAGAGTACTGACAATATTATTGGTGAGCTTAAGAGACTTTCAAAATTATTAAAAAATATTATTGACCTCAAACTTTAGAACAGTAGTACATAATGAAGGATCATCCCTTTTTTAAGTAGCCAATAGTCTTCAGTGTGTAACACATTAAAAGTAACTTGAGTCAAGTAATCAGATTACTTTTTTAAAGTACAACATTACTTAAACAAAATATCCGAGTTACTTTTTCAAATAATTAACACAAGTTTCCCATTTATTGACCTCTACTGTACAGGCATGAATTTAGATTTCCTTCAGCCTTATTTTATTTTTATTTTTTTTCACTTTTGGTGTGTAAGGGACTTTACATTTGCCAAACACATAAAACGCTTTATTATTAAAAAACAAACAAGCAAGCCCAGATGTGAAAGAGTAAAACTAAAGTAACTAACTAAGTAAGTTACTTTTTCGGTAGCAGCACAATATTGCAACGCATTACTTTTAAAAGTAACTTTCCCTGACACAGATATTTTTAAGTTTATGCCACAGAAGGTGAACTAAGATCTGCTGGTACAGTAGCTATTGCTATCCTGTGACACATGAAATCAGGGAGAGGGACATTCTCTTTCTAAACAGCATTACATTTGATAAAAATGCCCATGGATGCAAGATGAGTCATACATCATTTTTTGTTTGTTTCAGATGAAAAAAAGACTTTTAAACTGTATATAATCTGATATAGGTTCGTTTTGTAAACTTTTAAGAGTACCAGTCAGACCAGCTGTATGTATTGGATATAGTTGTCAAAAGATGAAAAAATATATATATATTTCTGCTTGCTTACCACTGACATATCCTGGAGTAATACCATCTATATAACTGTAAGGACCCAGAATCAACCCTGTGATTGATGGATCGATACTGTGGGAAAGAGCACACAGGAAAGTTAGTAGACAATCAATCAATCAATCATGAAACATAAATGTGGAAAAATAAAAACAAAAATATTTTTTCACCTGAATTGCATCTTCAATAAATACAACTGCCTGCTGGATATAGAGGTCTGAATCTGCATCTGTGTCATAGAAAACATGTTTTAGTTTGTTCATGTGCCTGCCTTTTTTTTTTTTTTTTTTTTGCAAAATGGTCCCTAAAAGATTGTTTTGCATTGGAGATCCTGTAATATTAAAAACTTAAAAACTCTAATCTCTGTAAACTCCAGTGAAAGATATTATTGCTCCAAAAACATCATTCCCATATTCCCTCCATTTTAACCACTCACAAAGTAAAATGTGATGCCAGTTGCAGAAAAACTGTGTCTATAAGTGCAGTAAGTGATTTCTGAGAAACAATGTTGATACTTGAAATCAACTCAAACAAACACACACCTCTCGTCATTGCTCCGCCCCCAAAATGCACAAGCGCACAACACAAGAGTGGATGTCTCTTTATCCTAGCTGAAGCAAAGCAAAATAAAACTTTGCGAAGATGAAAAACAAACTAAGGACTTTGTTGTTAGTCGACAACAGCACATCAGCTCCAGAGAAACAATGACACTCAAAACTGTCCTGTTACTAGAGCTAATATTACAGCAACAGCATTTCATGGTTCTGTGAAACAGCAAAACCAGTGTTACTCACGTATGAAGCAGAATCAACAAGCCTTTCCGCTTGGGTCTCTCCAGCACTGGAAAGTTTTTCTAATACTAACGCAAGTCCTAAAGCTCTAGTCTGATCTAACCCTTGTTTTCCCAGTGAGATTCCTCTGACCTTTTAAAAATTACATTTTCCTTTCAAAACGCTCCCTGTCCACATTTTCAAGCATTTTCCAAAAGTTGCTCATCCACATTGAAACATCTGAAAATGCTTAAATCACCTTACTGCACATGTGTAAAACATACTAAAAGTAAGATGTTATGAAGAAGTTCAATAAAGTTCTCATGCTATTTTTCTGCCACGATCATTTTGTTAGCAAAATATCCCACCACTCAGTATTGCGTCCAGGTTGCACTTAATTTTTTGTCATCTTTGCAGGACTGTAATATGAAGATTCTACAAAGGAATATTTATCTTTAGCAGCACTATGAAAGTAAATAGCAGGCACAAGAATGCCGGTATAACCATATGGTTACAATATGCGTCACATGACTAAACATGGATCATCATTTTCAAATACCTCCGTTTTCACAGTCCAGACTACAACACAAAAACACCGTTTTCAACTCGATCAATTTGGGAGAGCGTTTTCAAAAAGCTCCGTCTTCATTGACAAAAATGAAAACTCAATGTGGACCCGATACTGGCGACTGGCTACAAGTGTGTTGTGGCGCTCATTCCGATCCACTTTCAACAGCGTTTCTCAGAAATTGCTTACTGCACCTTTAAGAACTAGTCTGACTAGAAGTTTGCCAAGGAGTAACTAGTTTTATTTTTTCAGATTCAAATTAGACCAATCTACTGTTTTATGTAACAGACTTTATGTAACTGAAAAAGTTATGACCAGTCTTGAAGAAAAATAATTAGATGACTAACTTTTAAGACATTTTATGTAACTGGCCACAGGTGCGACATTTACTGAATCATCCTATGTCTGGTACATGACCTCTGAATTTGTATACTATATCATCTGAATGCAGTGTATATCTCAGATTTCAGGTCCTAAAAGCTCCAATGTCACAGGATATCCAGGAATCTCCTGCCAAACCTGAGCTTCTCAACAGGATATGAGCCAGCAAATCCTAACCATCCTTGAGTGATATTGTGCCCACTGAAAGTTTCATTTGACTTTGTACTGGGTGTATATGAAACCACAGACTAAAACATAACCAGTCAGCATAACACTCAGGATAGCCTGACATAAAGTTTGAGAACTAAGAATTAAACTGTTGCCACATGTGTTTAATCTCAGTAATTTGATACATGCCAGAACGCAATAACAGCATTTGAAGTCAAAGTGACCTGAAAGAGCAACTCAGTAAATAAGGAAACAATGGTGTGTTTGTCTGACAGCAAAAACAGAAAGTTGAGGTGAATATGACACCAGCCTAGACAGAAGATATGACTGCGGAAATGTTTTATAGTCAGCCAGTAGTCCAGGACACTTGTCTCAGGTCATAAACTGAATAAATACATACCATGCTCTTCACTATCATCAGTCACTGAATAGGACAGCCGTCTTGATGATTCTTTATGTTGATGTAGATCACTATCATGAGATCCATAATCTCCCGAGCTCCGGTTAATGCTGCCCGTAAGCAGCGGTTCTTCTTCCATCTAATCGCTACAAGTCTCCAAGTATTCCAAATAAATCCAAAACAGGGTGTTAAATGTTTCGGTAGTGACGAAGGACAAACCTAAACGAGTCTTCTGCCCATTTTAAATAGGGTGACTATCTCTACCATAATAAACATATGGAGACGCACTTGGTTTCATTGCCACGGAGAGGTGTAAAAACATGTCAGGGTCAGGGAGAACGACCGTGCTCGAAGTGTTTTTAGGAGACGTCAACTCCTCCCATATCCTCTAACGTTACTCTCTCACATAAAAGCTTCTGCTCGCTCGTGTCAGAGGTTCACAGCACTAACATTAGGCGAGTTTCACTTTAACGAATCGGTTCCAACGATTCTTCACAATGATGAACCAGTTCAAACTTTCGCTTTGTTCAATCATCACTAAGAGCGCGTGTTAGTGAAGTGTTGATGTTTATCGCTATTTTTTAATTAGATTTCGCCGAACGCTGATAGTGTTCTTAAATGCAAGTGTTCGAAAGAAGAGCACTTTACTCTGCTGGGTTAATGGTGTACTGCGTCGATTAAATACATGTCTGCTTTTGTTTGCTCGTCTTTAGTCTCTGTGGACGGTGGGGAAATTTGAATTATGCACCATTATTCATTTGCACCATAACATGAGCTGCAAAAGGATTGAGCAAGCGTGGGACTTTACAGGCGACCTGTAACAGTTTTAATGCAAGTTCTAAGAACGGTTACAATATATTAATGAATCACCCTGAAATATATATATATATATATATATATATATATATATATATATATATATATTTTTTTTTTTTCTTCTCATTATAACATGAAAAGTGTGTGTGTGTGTGTGTGTGTGTGTGTGTGTGTGTGTGTGTGTGTGTGTGTGTGTGTGTGTGTGTGTGTGTGTGTGTGTGTGTGTGTGTGTGTGTTCCTACTTAACTATATTTTGGAGACAAATTTGTACCCAGAAGTGACCCAAACCTGACAAAATCTCCAAAAAACTCCCTTTAGGGACGTCCTCGTTTGTAAATCAGGTTTAAAAATAAAGTAATAACAGTTTTTTTAAATATGTAAAAATGCAGAATGTCTCCTGTGATGTGTAGGTTTAGGGATAGGGTTAGTGTTAGGGGACAGAATATACAGTTTGTACAGTATAAAAACCATTACGTCTATGGAATGTCCCCATTTAGATAGCTAAGTAAACGTGTGTGTGTGTGTGTGTGTGTGTGTTTGCACAACTATCTTTGTGAGGCCTGGTTTAAGTTTTAGACCAGCTAGTGGAGTGAGGACAAAAATAGTTTAATTTAAAAGTCTGTTTGAGGGTCAAGACCTGGTTTTAAGGGATAAGGTTCTAATTAGGTTTAGGGCAAGGGTTCGGGGCTTAGTTGTGATGGGTAGGGCTAGGAACTAGAGGTTGCATTGTGTCAATGAATGTCTTCAAAAAGGTTGTACAAAAATGTGTGAGAGAGCAAGAGATAGAGAGAGAATGATAGCAGAGCAACACAGAATCAACATTGAATCATTGTTAATGAATCAACCAAATTATAATTGAATCAATGTTGAAATTTAACATACATTTTTAATCAGGTTTCCACACTGAAATAGTGTCATTTCAACAATGACAAATAGACCAAAGTAGACTAAATCAATATTTGTTCAACTTAAAAGAATAGTTCCCTTAAAAATGAGAATTATGTCATTGTTTCAACCCTGTATGAGTTTATCTTTTCTGCTAAACACAAAAGAAGATATTTTGAAGAATGTCGTTAACCAAACAGTTGATATACCCCATTGACTTCCATAGTATTTTTTTGTACTATTGAAATCACTTTTTTTAACATTTAATCAACTTAGAAACAATATAAAATCAATCTTGCTTTATGTACAGCAAGATTCTATGCCAGTTAATTTCCTTTTTTATTTACCCCTTTGCACCAGAGACCATTTAGGGCTGCAAATAATTATGGTTTTGAATTTTTTTTAAAAGTCGCCCAAGTAAACAACATTCTTCAGTTTACAAGTAAATGTATTTATTTATGCCCCCACACTGTTTGAACAGGAAATAACATCACATTCAGGGAAAAAAAAAGCATTTTGTAGTGACTTAACATAAAAAGCTTACAGAATACAATAAAGTACAAGTATAGTACAGAATATAATAAAATGGATGACTTTTACATTTACAATGGAATTGTTACAAAGCAAATGCCAGGAGAAGAGCCTGGAAAACCATGACAACATCTGGAAAATGGCAGTAAATGGAAATTCACCAACAAAGACAGAAACAATTGAGTATTACTGGTACAGACTGAAACATTACTCTGATGAATAGCATTACTCAGATACTCTGAATAAGCTCAAGAGTTTCAACCACAAGCAATGCACACTGTGTCTGTGTGTGTGTGTCTGTGTGTGTGTGTGTGTGTGTGTGTGTGTGTGTGTGTGTGTGTGTGTGTGTGTGTGTGTGTGTGTGTGCGTGTGTGTGTGTGAGTGTGAATGTGCGGCACCACTGCGAGTGTGTGGGTAAACGAGCAGCACCACTGCGTGTGTGTGAATAATACCTGCACTAGCATGTGTGTGTGTCTGGAGTTCAGACCGTTTCACACATACAAAGAGGAAGTCAATTCTTCTCAAACCCCAAACTCATCCACACCCGCCTCATGCTTTCTGCCTTAACAGTGAATTTCATTTCAAATGCCTACGTTTGCATGTTTTCTAGGGGATATTGTTTTAATTGGTAATCAATATATGGCCTTTTTGTCCTCAATATCACTTTCCATCTTATTAGTCTTTTGTAATATCTAAACAAAAAGCCACTTCCAACATCATTCTCCAGGAAGTGACATCATTTTTGCTGGGAAAACCAGTGTGGGTTTGCAATAGCAGACATAGTAGCATTAGCAAACAATGATTTAATGTATTTGTTGTCTCACTTTAAAACATGCCATTCTGTTTTTCAGATGTCAACGTTTATTTATTGTTTGTTTGTTTGTTTGTTTAACATTTAAAAAAAATACCTTCAGGTTAACAGAATAGTTCACCAAAAATGTTTCTTCTGTGGATCATAGAAGATATTTTGAGAAACGTCTGCGTTTTCTCATACAATGGAAGTCAATGGTAAGAAAAACGGTTTGTTACCAACATTCTTCAAAATAAAAAATATCTTATTTTGTGTTCCACAAAAGAATGAAAGTGGGTGACATGAACAACATGAGGGTGAGTAAATGAAGACTTTCTATACTATCTGTTTACAGTCCATCCTGTTTTCTTGTGACTTTTCAGATAATCTAGCTACAATTTACTAAGCTTAAGTCTCTGAGCTTTACCAGTCTATTTCTAGAAATCTGCTTTACCTTTTTATAGAAATACTTCTAATATTACAACACAAGCATGAGGTACTGCACAACAGAAATGATCCAGTAATCATTGTTATTGCATTGGCACGCCTGCGTACTCATTTAGTAATTTGCTTTGAATCCCAACGAGTCAATGCCTGAAAGATACAGGATATCTGGCACTAAGATTATTTCCCCTTCTTACTTCTCACTTTGGATCTCAAAGTGGTGTTTCGAATTGAAGGATATTTTTGGTTCCCCAAAGAACCTTTTGTGCTCCATGGATGTTAAACATTCTTTATTGAACCATGAATGTCAATAAAGATATTCATAAAGCATATGAATATCTTCATATGTAATGTATCATACAGTATATAAATAATTCCAAGACACGGAACAGCAACTGGCTACAGAGAGACTGAGAGTGTGTAAAGAACAACTGCTGATCACATCAGTGGCCGAGATCAATCTTTGGACAAATGATCAATGGACTCTGATTAAACTTGGTACTTGTGCCCTCCATATCACTCCATCAAACCCACCTATACAAGATAGTAAAGAGTGGATTATATAACCAGAAACAATACATGCAGACAAACATCTATACTAGAGCCCATTGAGATCACACTGTTGTGCAGAACTGCTGACCTCATTGTCGATGCAGCGAAACTGCCAGGCCCACTGTGTGTTGTAGAGGAAAGGACGGAGGTCGAAGCGGTTGTCATCGGGACTGTAGTTTTCAGCATGATACGAGGGTGTAACTGTTGTCATCTTATGTCTGTTGATTGAGTACATCCTAAAGAAATGTTTCACTTTAGTAGCCACCTGCAAAAAAACACAAAAACTGGTTTTCAACACAAAGCACATAATTAGGCAATTTAAAGGGTCATGAAACCCGAAACCAAAATTTCTGAGATTTTAACAGAGGTATGTGTGTTGAACACCATTGAAGACAATGTTAGCATCTGTTAGATTTAATAGTAGAGTGAAAATGGTGAAATGTTACTTTTTTCCGCTTTTTCCATCTTCCGGGTTTAAAATCTTCATCGTGATCTGTGAGTGCGTTGATGACTCATAGGTGTCTCATAATTACAAATTTTTTCAGTTTTCAGATCCTATGAGAAGACACTGTATCTTAATTATTCATGACACCATGTGGTTTTTCCAATGACAGACATGTCAAACTGTGATATCGCGTAGTAGATAGTAGAGAGAGACAATCATGGGACACAAGTGTTTGTTTTCGTGGTGCAAAAGTCCAACTGGGTTGAATGTTTCCCCGCGATGCTGCCAGGGCTAGATGGTTCTGGGCGGTTGGTTTAACCACGGACACATCTAAACTTTTTTGAGAGCTTCCAGAATTGGAGAATGGTGGACTTCGGCCTTGTTGACGACCAATGTAGGTTGCGTCTTGCGAGTGATGCGGTATACCAAGTCCTGAGGACTTTTCTATCCCCTCAGAGGTATGTGTGTGTCTAAAAACGTTTTTTTTTTTAAGCGGAAAATTAATTATTTTCAAATATATGCATTTAAAGTGTGTATATAAACAACTATATATTTTATAATTACATTATAATTATACACGTACGATTACTGTAGGCTAATATATGTAGCAGGGCATTCAGTTACTTTTGAAAGGACAATAATAAAGTGTCAGTGTATTTCATTAGATTTTAACTTTGCCAGCTTTAAAAAAAAAATCTAGCATTTCCTCACGTTTTACCACAGATTTTTAGTGACAGTCGATATGCATGGGCCACTGGCGATGACAGTGATGACCTTACCACTCCCACTCCCTCCCTTCTTCTCACAGCCATCCACACCCATTTATGTTGCATTTTTCAAAAAGATTGTGAGCTAGACTTGAGCTGAAAGAGGGGGGTTTCATGACCCTTTAAAGGGATGGTTCGCCCAAAAATGAAAATTCTGTCATCGTTCACTCACCCTCATGTCGTTCCAAACCTGTAAGAATTTCAATCATCTTCAGAACACAAATGAAAATCTTTTTAATGATGTTTCTGTCCCTCAATTGACGGTCTACGCAACAACCACTTTCAACCCCCAGAAAGGTACTCGAGTGCAAAAAAACGTAATTTACAAAATATTATCACGAGAGCACGCGCAGGAGCGACCGTTGTTATGTGAACGCGTGTTGGAGATTAATATTTTGTAAATAAAGTGGTAAATTATGTTGTTGGTTGTGTTTTTTTGCACAAACATAGCACTCGAGTCACTTCATAAAATTGAGGTTAAAACACTGGAGTCATATGGATTATTTAATGATGTCTTCACTACCTTTCTGGGGCTTTAAAAGTGGTAGTTGCATAGACTGTCAATGGTGAGACAGAAAGCTCTCAGATTTCATCAAAAATATATTCATTTGTGTTCTGAAGATAAACGAAAGTCTCATGGTTTTGGAACGACACGAGGGTGAGTATTTAATGACAGAATTTTCACCTCTGGGTGAACTAACCCTTTAATTATCCTATTAAAGCACTACCCCTAAAAAAGCATTGATAAAACATTAGTATTTACTGCTTTTAAAAGTATTTTTAATCTGAGTACAGTGATGTTTAGGGCACATTTGACCTGTGAGGGAGAGAAGGTCTCTTTCCATGAGTGAATGAGCTTGCAGAACATGCTGTACGGGCCACACTTGGAGATCTTCCTCAGTCGGCCAATCACAGACAGCTCTGAGTAGGTCATTCCCATGTCGGCCTGTGGGAGAGGGACACAGAACCACATGAGTAAGGTCTCAGTGCTGTAAAACAATCTGTCCGCATGCACACAGTGATGGAAAAAGTACATAAGGGCATTGCAGCATTGTAAACATGCTCTATTTGAAATAAGGATATTAAAAAAAAAATGTAATGCCTACAAGGAAGAATACGACTATCTTCTCAATCGGATTCAAAAATAGCTTTGCCGTGATGCATGTTTACCAGAGCCTTTTTTAAAAGGATCTCTGTTCACATACGTTTAACTTCTTTCGAACTTGCATATGTTTAATTACGTCTTACGAACTGGTTAGTTGAGGAGACTGAAGATTTACTCAATATTTGCAAAAAATAATAAGCTCTTCTGACACATTTGTCAGCTTTACTTTTAGATATGTCATCAAGGCCAAAATGACAATTATGCTAATGGTTTTCTCAGTTTCTGAAGGCGGCGACCAGTGTTGGGCATGTTACTTTAAAATTAGTTATAGTCACAAATAGTAACTGAATTAGTAACTGAATGACATAATTATAAGTAACTAATTACCAGGGAAAGTAACTATTGAGTTACTTTTTTATTATTCAAATATGTCAAAATAACTTTAATGACCCCAATATTAAATATGTTAAATGAATGAAATGTACACTAAATAGAATCAATTACTATTATAAAACATTTTACACTAATCTACACTGTTTTAATGTTGCTGTGAGACAATGTGAGAGACACATATATATCTTAGAACTTTTAATATTTATTGCACAGACCACAACTGGCCAACAAATAAGTCTAGAAATAATTATGCTTCTTAAGAAATGTACCAAAAATGAATTAATAATAAAAATATACATACACTCTTTGTAGTGCAAATTAAAATGATAAAACTGTCATACAACTTCACAACTGCGAGACATAGGCTACTGTATAACCTACCTGAAGTATTTTCTTCCTCACAAAAGTAAACCGTTTAACAAGGTCTATATAATACTGAACAATGTTACAAAAATAAATGATAATAATAAAATATAATATTTTGGGTTTTATCTTTATAACCCACAGAGAACTTCATCATCAGAGGTTATTTGAGCCAAATTCTAGGCGTGTTTGCCGCACATGTTTTGTCCAGTCCGGCGCCTCATAAACACACACACACACGCACGCACACACACGCACACACACGCACGCACGCACACACACGCACACACACACACACACACACACACACACACACACACACACACACACACACACACACACACACCAGAGAAAAAACCTACTCGGATGAAAACAGCTTCAGTGAGTTCAATTATAGTAACGCCACATTTTATGTCATTCGTTTGATTACTTGTTAGTACAAAAATTACCCCGTTATTCCCATCACTGGTGGCGACTAGGCACAACGCATGCACTTAAGTTTTGTTTGGAATACATAAATGCACATATAATCCAAAATGTGAATGGATTGCAAAGTTTAGGGCTCATAAACAAAACTTTACGAATCTGAAATCAGACTGGATTCATTCTGATTGATGACAATTAGTGCATGTAAACATACGGTGCTTTTCAAAAATATAAGACATTAAACAAATTTGTATTTTTTTATTTATTCACAAGGATATTATATATTGTATTTATAGTATAATTAATGCATAAATATATTTTTATTTGACCTAAAACTGAAAAAATAATAGTTTGTGATAACTGAATATACCTAATATATAATATTTAATGATCATTACCGAAACATCTTAATATCAGTCATATTTGTTTCTTAGAAATAAAACTGTTTAAAAGTTACTTATCAAACTAAATATTTTTAATTGCTATTTGACCAATATACATAGTCGTCATTTGCAGGTGGGGCATGTCCCTACCACAAAAAAAAATCGCTTGCCGAAGCCATGAACGCATACAAAAAAGGCATCTCCAACCCAGCATTCTTCATAATTTAATTCATGCATGTAACACAAAGCACATTTGCACCATCCAGAATATCATGGGCCTGGTGTTTAAACCTTGAAAATGTACCCTATAACGTGCTACATTTTCATGTTTAAAAACATGCAATCTGTATGAGCAAATGTTCCGTGACGTTTCTTGATAAATGTATTAGTAAATGCGGTTGATGATGTTTACCTCATCAGTCTGGACCACCTTGCCATCAGTCAGTGGCTCAAGCTCTGCAGTTGGTGGAGCATCTAAAACGCTGCACAGAAGAGGAGCACATGATCATGCTGCTGTTTCTGACTCTCAAAGTGCTGCAACCTGACGTTCCAGCAGAATCCGCTGCTTCTACTGTGCTATACTGTCACATGCCATTGGCTTGGCTTGCTTAGTTGGGGACATTAAATGTAATATTCAACAATAATATTGATCTGCCTGCATTGACACTTTTATACAAGAACTGAACTGAGCTGGACGATGACATCACAGTTTACTCCAGAGCGCCTACATACATATAAATTTACAAAATTAATAACTTTTTTTAAAAACAAAAATGAAACATCACTGAACTTACTTACGCTGAACAGTGGCGCCATTTTCTTCAGGAAACAAAAGTTTTTGCATTACCGGTATTTTCCTGTTATCTCTGTAAAGCTGCATTGAAACAATCTGTACTGTAAAAAGCGCTATATAAATAAAGGTGATTTGACTTGACTATAAGATCATATATACTTGTGAAACACAAAATCTCCAGAATATATATATTTTTTTAGAATGTTATTGAATATGGCAATGTATTTGGTATTGGCGGACTAAATGTGCTACACTGCTGCTGATTCAGAACAAGTATGTACTTGCTACTGCTAATAGATACACAGACACACTGCTATGAGCATGTAAGATCTGCTGCTCCTGCATAAATAGACATAATTCATTTCCATAGCAGATCTAGGCAGGAGGAGGTGGAAGGTTTCAGAGAAAATCTGATAGCATGCTGCAAGACTAGCTTTCAATAAACACTGAACTAGATATTTGAGGGTACGTTTACACGACAACGATGTACTGAAAACGGGGAAAAAAAATTATTTGCATTTTCCGTAAACAGACGACACCATTGTCAGAATGATTCCCGTTCACACAGATCCGCGAAAACGACTTAAAGCGCTGTATTCTGCTGCCAGGCCAGTAGTTGGCGATGTCTCTTTGTAAAGAAACACTACTCGACTATAGACTGATGAACATGTAATACACATACGCATGATGTAACTGTTTTCACAAATTAACGTTTTTGTTTTTTACATTGAGACATTAACGGTATTGTTTTAAAAAACTTGCACTTTAAAACCCCTTTTCAAAAGTTTGCGTTTTCAGGCCTTCAAAACGCTGTTGTCGTGTCAATGAACAGCCATAAAAAAAAGTTTTACATTACGTTTAGTTCAAAGCGGTGACGTGTAAACGGCCCCTGAATGTTGAGCAAGCAATCTCATTGGCTGCAGGATCAGCAGAGACCAATCATCTTGTGCCATGCATTAATGATGTGATTGCTTGCAGATTGCACGTAAAGGTCCTGCGCCATCTAGAGTTTCATGACTGAATATCTGTCGTCTGTCAGGCCAAAACTAGAAATGAAGATTGTGTAACTAAATGTATCAGTGATCTGATCAGCAAATGTGCGACAAAAGAAAAGATTTCACACCTTATGAGGGCAGTGAGCTGGAAGCGTTTTACACAGTACTGCAGGAAGCACTTCAGGTCCATCTTACTAACACCTCCAATTGGATTGATATCAGCACTGGAGCAGTCGTACTTTGTGAAGTATCCAGTCAAACTGCAAAGTCAGAGAATACTTTCTTTAAAGTGATCTCCATTATTATTGATATTTGGATGCTTACATTTTCTTTATTTATTTTTTTATCACACCTCTCATCCACATTTGCTGACCCAAGAACTAAGAGACCACCAGGTTTCCCCTGAGCCCACAGGCAGAGCTGGGCAAAGAGGTAGGCCAAAATCATCCTGACACGAGCCTGTAGTGGAGTAAACAGACACATACATGCATCATGCACATACAGCATACTTTCAGATTCAAAACAATATGCTATTTAGGTAAAAATGCAGATGTGAAATAGCTCTGAAAGGTATGAAATTCCTAATCTATTGCATAATGCACACAACATTTCATCCTCAATGCAGTAATCACTATAAAATATTTATCTGTGCATTTATCTTTTTTTAAACTCATGTTTCCTTGTAAATAAAATCAAAATATCTTCCTCTCCCTCTTGCAGCTCATCTCTTCTCTTCACTGATGACAAGGGCGGGGCAACCTGTCAATCACATTAGATCCACCAATAACAAACCACAACCATCCATTCATCCAATCAATTCCCAGTGGACACAATCAAGCCCCGCCCTACATTTGTTCTTGTGCGAGAAGCCGTTTCACTCAGGTATACGTCACAATAGAAAAGAAAAGACTATCGCAACTTACGTTTAATGCTGACTTTAAAGGTGTCCAAAGTAATTGCATGCTTCGCTGACCAGAGAAATCTTGATACCTACTATAGCCATGGATGCATTTTTTCAAAAATATGTTAGAAAAGCCATTTTCAATTACCCTTACTAGGGGTTTTCAAAATAGGAGGTTCACAAAAATGTAGTGAAAAAATAAAAGATAATTATTTAAACTATTTTGAGGCTGTCAAACTATGTTAAGATATTAAATGATTAATGGAATAATTCTTAATAAATTTGGCAAATTTTATATTGTTACCATTTAATTTAGCTTTCTAACGACAGGTTAGAAATCATGACACTAATCGTGATTATTTGATTATTTTGATGGGCCTAGTTTTTGACAGTAAGAAAAAAAATGCATGTATAATTTTGGGATTAATTTATTTCTTAGTTTTTTCCAATTTATTTGTTTTATCTACTCAGCATTGTCTTGGTCACTGGGGGGTTTTAAGGCAATACGTCTATAATGGTGTTATGGAACAATAACAGCATTTATTGTGAAAAGAACAATTTAAATAGAATTGGAATTGAACTGAAATGTTTATATTTCTATATTCTTATCATATCAGTGGCCTGGAACATTATAAACAAGTCTTCATCAATCAAAAAGGCTATTCATTTCTTTGCAAACCTTTTCATCTTTCAAAGCTGTGACGCATCAAACTTGTGTGAATGTGTTAAACTGGCAAAATTATGTTACTGTGTTACTTATGCAGTGAAATAGTGAAACTCAGCAAATTTGTAGGCCATTTGACGCTTTCTTAGGGTGACTAACTGCAATATTTTTTTTTGTGAAAATTGTTGTGGTTGTGTTACAATGCCAGCTAACGGCATATTGAAAAAGTCAGCAAAAGTATCACTGTCATAGAAACTGCTTTCTCAAGCCCACAATTTTGTGATGCCATGGGTCATATAAAAAAAGAGCCACATAAAACAAATTATCACCATCTATTTTACATAAAAATGGCCACCAGCAACTAAATGCAACACTCTAAGCATTGCACATTCATGGAATGTTACTGCATAATGCTGCTTTCCATTTATTAGTATGCTTTTGGTTATTTCTGAGACTTTAATGTAGAGTTGCATGATTAATTATTAAAAGACTGATCTCAATTCAAACACATGCGACCTTATTCCTAAACGACAATGATTCGGCTATGTTTATCAAACCTTTGACAAAATCACAGCGAACATTCAGATCTGCGTTCTGAATGAAGATTGTATCAATGCCATTGTTGCACAAAGTATTTGTCATTGAATCATTCATTCAAGAGATTTGTTTTTCTATTTATTGACTGAATGCTCTCCTGTCCCTGTGTTGAGAGAAATCGTAAGTACGGATGTGTGAAGTGTGTGCGATGTGTGAACATGATGGTTGCAATTCTGGACTAAATGTGAGCAGGCATTTACTCATGTCACTTGCAAAAAAAAAAAAAAAGATTTTGAATTATTCAAAATTACAAAACAGTGAAATGGAAACCCGCAATAATTACATATATTAAATTACACAAATACACTTTATGTATTTTACCTTACTTTATTAACCAATCTCTTTGATGGTGACCTTTGATGAGCCACTTCAACCATACTAATAAGCAAAAATGACTTTAAATAAACCACATTTGTGTTTCAATCTTTATTTTTTTTTTTATTTTTTTTTTTTGCAAAAGCATGTTGAACTTCAACTGCATCCTATTCTTCTTTAATCCAGAAGAGCAGAACAGCTGAAAAGTTTTTTTTTTTAAAACTGTGCCCTCTACTGTACAGGTGTGAATTTGCATTTCTTTCAGCCTGAGGATTATTCATTTCACTTTTGGTGTGAAAGGGCCTTTACATTTTACCAAAAATAAAACTTTTTTTTGTTATTATTAAAAAACAAAATAAGCAAGCCCAGCCCAGGTGAGAAAAAGTAAAGCAAAAGTAATGTAACGCATTACTTTGCATAAAAAGTAACTACTGTAAGTAATGCGATTAATTACTTTTTTAGTAATACCGCAATATTATAAAGCATTACTTTTAAAAGTAATTTTCCCCCAACACTGTATGTATATAAATATATGTATATATAAATATATAAATGTAATATTTAATCAAAATAGTAATTTATTTAAAAAACTATATAAATTATATTAATATATGTATATACATATATATTTATATAATAATTATATATATATATAAAAATGTTTGTTTCGTATCGTTAGAACCTCTAAAAAATTGCATGTTATTTTGTTTTATTTTCTATTCATAATTGTGTGAGAATCTTGATCTCTATTTTAAACAAAAACAAGCAATAAATCGTGCAAAAATCATGCAGCTCTACTTTAATTTTTGCTGAAATACATTATATATGCGGTTCAGAAAATAAGCAACAAGTCCCTAATAAAAGGAATCATGCATTTAATAATAGCATCAGTGTCTGACGAGTGCTGTACCTGGACGTTCTGAAGAGCCAGGTTCTCTCTAGCACTTCCTCCATTAGCTCGGAACTGAGGCCACTTCCCTGTGACCACGGAGAAGATTCCCAGCATGCCTTTCACTGCCATGTCAATGTTGATATTTAGGTGATTGCTAAGAGGAGGACAGATATAAATCAACATCTTAATTACACAATAATACATTTTTAAATTACTACTATTAAATTGCATACTTAAGTAGAGATATGCATCTCAAATAAATGCATCCTGGGTGTGCATAAGAGTATGGAAGCTTGTTTCCGCCAAAAAAGGTAATTGCGACTTTTATCTCACAATTCATACTCTTTTCTCACAATTGCGAGTTTCCATCTCTCAGTTCTGACTTTTTATCTCAGAATTGCATGATATTAAGTCACAATTGCATGTTATAAAGTCAGAATTGTGAGATATAAACTCCCAATTCTGAGGAAAATAGTATAGTTTACCTTAGAATTGGACTGGAGAAAAGAGGTCAGAATTGCGAGATAAAAACACAAATCGCAATTGCGTGTTATAAAGTCCAATTCTAAGGAAAAAAAGACTGACTTTTTCCCACAGAATTACGAGTTTATAACTCGCATTTGTGAGATAAAAAGTCGCAATTATCTTTTAAAATGTTTTATTCTGTGCCAGAAACAAGCTTCCATAGAAGAGACTTAAAAAAACATAAAAACATTACAGAAAATTGTAACTATTCCAAACTTTAAACTGGCAGTGTATATGAGTACATATATAATCAATCAAACGTCTGCCATGTCATCCACTGACCTGCCGATCTGAGCAGCGAGATCTTTGGCTCTGTTACGTGTGTCCTCGGAAGAGTTTTCACTAGCCATATAGCATGTGGTAAAGAGGCGTCCACACAGCTCACGCGGGTCCTCAGGCCTGTAGGACGAATCGTTGACCACACGCTGCACATCGTCCAGAACCTGACAATCTGAGACCAATGGTGCACACGTTTAAGCCTCTAGATTAAGTGTTCTTATGTTCTGAAGAGCTATTGTTTGTGTGTGTGTGTATGTTTGTTTGTGTGTGTGTGTCTGTGTGTTCTTGTTTTTGTGATTTGTGAGGACACAAATGTGATGGGTATTACACTGGTATTACAACTTGAACGTGATTTATGAGGACATTTCCAGAGTCCTCATATTTCAAATGGCTTTAAAAACATACTAAGCAGTGTTTTATTAAAAATGTAAAAATACAGAATGTCTCCTGTGATGGGTAGGTTTAGGGATAGAATATACAGTTTGTCCAGTATAAAAACCATTACGCCTATGGAATGTCCTCACAAATCACAAAAACACAGCTGTGTGTGTGTGTGTGTGTGTGTGTGTGTGTGTGTGTGTGTGTGCGTGTGTGTGTGTGTGTGTGTGTGTGTGTGTGTGTGTGTGTGTGTTGGACTTACTGCCATCTTTGACGGCTTGGCAGATCTGCACACACATGGAGTACACAATACAGGCAGAAGATGAACTGTCCACACCACCGCTGAGAGGAAGGAGGAAGCCAGCCTGAAAACAACAAAAAACACAAACCTCATTAGCTTAACATGTCTTCACATTCACTGCCAAAAGCATAAACATGCTAATAAAAATATTAGCTAAGAAGATTGGTAACAAAACAAGCACAAAGAGTAAATCACATAAACATTCATATTAACATGCATCGTAAAATAAATAAAAAAACATACCTGTCCACTCCTCCTTAAATAGTCCCATAACCAACAGGCAGGACCAAGGCTGAAATAACACCCAAATATATAGATTTAATATTGTAAAAATTGGTTTAATAAATCCTGCATCAATTTATACCACAAAACAGTACATATATGTCCCCCCTGGTTTACTGTATAGTGTTTTAAATAGATTCATATTTGGGTTTAACACTTCTCACAGTTTCTCCTCCACATAGTCAGGAATAAATTTGTGTCACAAGGTACTCCTAAACCTCTATAGTACAAACAGTCTCACTGGACCAGAACGCTAATTTGGCATGTTATTTCATTTAAACCACATGGCAATTCTGGGTGAACTGGCTGCTCTTTAAGTCTTTAAGGGTTTACAGGACTCTTTTTGTTCTGTTTGATGGTGTATTAATGAACAGCTCCACTAGAGAGAGGAAAAACATATCTGTTTCTACAAAGTGTGCTGAAAACATACTGAAAAGGTGAAGCCAAAACATTTCGATCGCCTCCTGGCGGCTGGCTGCAGTATAGGTCATAAACCCGACCTCGTCATGTACTCAAATGGGGTGAGAAACACTAAAAAAATCCAATTACACTTTCCAAAGATGGTTTCTGTCATGTAGTTCTTTTCACACACACATACGTTCAAGTGTTTGTTTTTCCCAGAAGAATAGATGCTATAAAAACAGGGTGTAACATCATGATTGACAGCTGTGCTTGCGATTGAGTCTGTGGGAGTGTAGGCGGGACATTCATATTTGGCTTTATATTTGACTCTGGCTCCAAATGACGTAATCGGCGAAAAATATTTTGGCTTAATTTTTCTACTCGTGACTTTTGCACCCCACTGTTCATGCATATATACTGAAGCAGTGCAAAATCCTGCAAAATCTCGATGAATAAATGAATAAATTAACAGCTTAAGCATGTAAATGCAACTTCACTACTTTATTATTAATGAAAAGTAATGACTCTTACAATAAATCTCATTGTTTGTCTCTATACTCATTATTATTACACTGCTTACATCACATTACTCGCTTAATACACTGCGTTCGCCATGACGTTGTTCAAGTTCAACTGGCCTCCACTCGCGAGATGTCCCAACAGTCTCTCTCGCTCTCGTTCTCTTTTTTATTTTTAGTTTTTTAATCACATTTGATAAAGATTTTAAAGTACTGTTTCATTTTTTCTTGTTGTTCAAATTCAAAATGGTTTTCAAATATTATTTGTCACTTAATCTTAAAGATTTTTAATAGTGTATGTTTGTTCCCACCAATCGCTGCACAAGTTAAGGACACGTATGATGACGTAAGCACGTTAGTGCGAGCCCTCCTGGACCCCATAGAGAATGCATTGCTGTGCCTCCAGTTCGGAAAAAAAACCCATCTTTGAATGTAAGTCTATGGGAAAACATCTTTCGATTCTCAGCCAGAGTGAAATGGCCCAAAAAGAGGCGGTACTCCACAGAACGTCACATGACGCTGATTGGACTATATCCAGACAGTGACGGCTAGTGTAACTCTGTGGTTGAATAAGATTGTGAATGTAATTGAAAAAGTCCCTTTCATTCACACTTTGGTGGTGCGTCGCCCAATCGTCCTAATGAAGAAACCGCCCCTGTACTGAAGTGAATTCTTCTGTGTGAAAAGTTACCAGATCTCTTCTTCTGGGGTGTTGAAGATCCACTCCACAGGCCGGTGCGTGGGCAGACACCTGTCATCACAGTCAGACAGACAGAAGTCCGTTTTCATCCTCTGATACGATTTGTGCTCATATTCCTGTGCG
The DNA here is from genome assembly GCA_030578275.1 of Meda fulgida. Taxonomy (NCBI): domain Eukaryota; kingdom Metazoa; phylum Chordata; class Actinopteri; order Cypriniformes; family Leuciscidae; genus Meda; species Meda fulgida. The sequence continues at coordinate 3,519,144 of CM060622.1, forward strand.
GTAAGAAAAATATTGAAAGCATGGAAAGTTAGTTACTTAAAAATCAAATCTCAATGTCCTCTCACCATATGGGGGTGACATCTCTCTCCTCGATAGCTGCGCACATCTTCCAGATCGAGAGTGGCTGTGACAACCTCCTTCAAGTCAACAGAAACGCATCAGATTGATCAAACTGGAATGTTTAGCATGTTTCTCAAAGCCACTTGTGGTGAGTTTCAATATTCAAGCACTTACTACATCCTCGAGTGAGAACTGCGCTCCTCTGGCAACAATATCTCCATTAATGGCAATCATAGCACAGCCATCATAGTACAGACGGTCTCCATCACAGCCCTTCTGATTGGCAAACAGATAAATCCCTCCAGTCTGAAACATATTCAGAACATGTGAGCGGCACGGAAAAAAGCTGAAATACAGTGCTTAGCATAAGTGAACACACCCATGCTAAAGTTGACTAAAAAGTGAGTAAAAAATCTTCTTTTGGAAATTGATCTTAATGCCTTAATTAACAAAATGAGGAAAACCAATTATCTTGGTGAAAAAATAATGTATCGTAAATAAATAAATGTTCTTCCTTAAAGTACAGGGTGCATAAGTCAGTACACCCCTATGTTAAATTCCCATAGAGGCAGGCAGATTTTTATTTGTAAAGGCCAGTTATTTCATGGATCCAGGATAATATGCATGCTGATAAAGTTCCCTTGGCCTTTGGAATTAAAATATCCCCACATCATAACACACCCTTCACCATACCTGGAGATTGGCATGGGGTACTTTCCATAAGATCATCTCTCAATGCAAATCAAACCAGCTAATATTAGGCTCACTGAAATAAAACCATGCCAATCTCTAAATATAATATGAAATAACTGGCCTTTAAAAATAAAAATCTGCCTGCCTCTATGGGATGTCCTGACTTATGCACCCTGTATTTTAAGGAAGAACAATTATTTATTTACAATACATTATTCATTCACAAAGAGAATTGGCGTCCTTAAAGGTTGGATTTTCCTCATTTTTTTAATTAAGGCATTAAGATCGATTTCCAAAAGATGATTTTTTTATTCCTCTTTTTACTCAACTTTAGCATGGGTGTGTTCACTTATGCTCAGCACTGTACATACAGTTCAGTCACCTTTGTCTTTGCAGAGGCCACTTGAAGTTTAGTTGGTTTCAAATATACATTTACTGTACATACATTACCGGTCAAAAGTTTGGAAACATTAAGGTTTTTTAACGTTTTTGAAAGTAGTCTCAATCTCACCAATACCGCATTTATTTGATCAAAAATACAGTAAAAACAGTAATACTGTGAAATATTATTACAATTTAAACGAACTGGCTTCTGTTGTAATATATTTAAAAAAGTTATTTATTTATCTAAAGCAAAGCTGAATTTTGTCTGGATCATTACTCCAGTCTTCAGTGTCACATGTATTACACATATGAATATATTTGTATATATAAATCTATATACCTTTGTGGTGGCAGATTTGACCAAGTTCACCCTGTGGTCAGCCTTACGTAGCTCATGGTAGCTTGCAGAGGCATTGGTAAAAATCTCAATGCCATCTAAACCCATGTCAACATGTGGACTGAAGAAAGAAGTAAAAGAAAGTTCAATTCCTCATTCTAAAGCAATTCTGAAACTAAACTGATATTTCATATCATAAAACACATGCCTAAATGTTCTCAGCAGGAGATTAAGAAACAATTTAAGGAACAACCTAGAGAGAATTCATTAAGAATATTCATTTCTAGGGATGCACGATATATCGGCCACCAAATGCTAATTTTTAATGTTGTCGTTATCGGCCCGATAAGAAAATTTGGCCAATATATTAACGCCGATAAATAATGGATTATTTCCTTCAGCTGAGACGCTTCAGATGCCATGATGATGCCATGATGGTTTTGAATTGCTTGAAATATGATTGAAATCACTTCAAAAAAGGAACATTAAGTGCCAAATGCACCACAAGTCTGTCATATAGGTTACATAAAATTATTCTGAGAACGTTATAATTGTGTGTTTGGGACATGGCTTTTAATGGCGAGACTTTTGTTTTTGTAATCAGGATCTCAAAATGTATATAAAAAAATCGGATTCAGATTTATCGGCCAATGTATCGGCTTTCAAATATTAAGAATTATCGGTTATCGCTATCAGCCTAAATTTTCATATCGGTGCATCTCTATTAATTTGCCGTTCATGTAGTATTTATGAGATGATTATTTGCAGAATAATACCTCCTGGGGTTCCACAGCTCGGCACAAATCTCACTCCCTATGCAGGTGTCCTTGGTGGACAGCACCCCGTCTCCAAACGGCACTGTGGTCTACCAATGAGGACAGCTGACATTACTACACATGCCTAATAAAATTGATATTTTATGCATGCATATATTAAATAATCATAGTTTCATGAAATCTTTTGTTTGTCATTTTTGAAGTGACGAGGAAGCACACTTTACCTGCCCTGTCACATCTTGGATCATTCTGGGTAGAAAGTACTCCTCAATATGTCTGCAAATATGTCATTGTGAATTATCGCTGACTTTGCTGAGAAAATATTTTACAAATATAACGTGAAATATACTGTGCATACCTGGGTCGACTCCAAGGTGAAAACCATCGAAATTCCCTGTTGTTGCCGTAATTAGCCAAGAGCATTTTAGGACGGATTAACAGTATCTTTCTGTCGGATACAAAAACATTAGAAATAAATATTATTGTGTTATCATAATGATACAATCATAAAGCAGCAGTAATGCAAATGCTTCATACTACTGCACTGTAGTAAAATCATACTTGTTCAAGAAGATGACTCTGCAGTTATACCGAACATTGTGATGCATAACAGGCCTGCGGAAGAAGCACATAAAAAATGTTTAATGCATTAGAAATCATAAAACATATTAAGAAATGACTTTTTCTTAATGTTTTACTTACATTCCCACATCACAGATGATATCGTGGGTCAAAGGAGATTCTAGTAGAGACTTCAGAACCTGGAAACAGTGTAGCAGTGTGTCTGACTCGTAGAAGTGATCCGCACATCCATAGCCACTGATGCAAAGAACAGTGTATCATCATGTTACTCAATTACTTTGTTTACTTTATTTTATGCTGAGGTGTTCTAGGTATTTTTTCTCTAATTAAAAAAATAATTTGCTTGCACATGAAAATACTCATTTTAATTCAATACATCATGAGCATATGCCAATAAATTATTCTCATCTGCACTTGCGTGCATTCCACATTCGTTAATAATCTACAATCAGTGGAAGACAATATTACCAGATTTCTAGCTCTGGTCCCAGTCTGTACTTGGCTCCTTTCTGCTTGGCTATCTCAATACCTGTTTTGGTGACATAAGTAGATATAAAAATGAGGACGAGGTCACTTTAAGATCATAAGAAGTTTAGTAGTAACGTTACTTTACTTTAGGACTACTGGTGATAAATTGCAGATAAAGAGTCGAAACTTACTTTTAAGTATCCTTGACAAGTTCCCTTCAAAATCCAGAGCCCACTGATTCAAGCAGCAAGTCGCTAGTGTAACCTTGCGACCCATTTGCACAGCTAGAAATTATTTAAAATGTATCGAACCAACTCTGCACCTGACTGTAGTTGCGCAACAGCACTCGAGTCGAAACTTTTACCTATGACTTTTACTTACTGTAGATCCATTTCCGGACTGTACAATCATGATGCACTTCAAAATAAAAGTTTCGCGAAGGAAGGCTAAGGAACTGAAGCAGTGCTTTGGAATAAATATTGATGTTAAACATACTTTGATCTAGAAAAGTTGTAAATAATATGTATTTTTTTTAAGTATAAACACTTAATTAAGTCAAGCTGCTTTTTCACTAAAAAACACCAGAATATAAATTAATAAATAATACATTTAACAACAGGTTTTATTTTAATTAGTTATTTTACGTCCAAAGTAAAAAATAAAAATAAAAAGTTTTTTAAATGGCTGTTACATTTATTATTAACTTTTTTGCTCATCCACCCCATGCGGTAATTCTTCTACTTATGTGCCAGTGGACTAAAAAAAAAACTTTTAAGTATGTTAATGAAAAGGTTAATATTTTCCTTTTTGTAAATACTCATTGCTGTAAACTGACGAAGTACAATTTTACATTTATCATTTCTCAATCATTAGGCACTTAAAAATAAAAGTTTCGCGTAAGGAAAGCAATTTATTTAAAATAGATGTACAGTAAACTAATAGCAGAAGGTGAGGTTAATCATTCTTTGCTCGAAAACATGCAATCTGGTCTGTCAAATTATTAAACTACTATCAACCTAAAATATAGTTTCAACGTATTTAAAGATTTAAAACAAAAACATAAACGCATAAAATGGAGTCAAGCTGCTTTGTCACTAATAATAAAAAGTACCAGGATTATTTTTTAATTGTGTTTAGGAAAGGACTGATATTTTAGTTTCAATAATTATGTTTGATTGTTTGTAAATACTCCTTTTTATAAACTGGCGAATTCCAATTTATTATTATTTCTCATTTCTGCGTAGATGTGGTGCAGTTTTAAGCCCTTCATTGGCTGAGCTCATCAGGCGCTCATGGGTTCAGTTCTCGCTTGTCCAATCACTGACAAGAGTATTCGTTTCGTCTCTCTCTGATTGGGTCAATCGTCATGACGTTGAATGTGGGTGGAGTTTGAATTCGGCTAGAGTCTCCCCTTTGCTCGTTACATCACTGTGAACATCTGGGCAGCGAGAAGTGCCGCAGTACACCCCTATAACTGTAAGCATTATTTTACTTCTTAAACAGTTGCTTTTATTCATTTGAAATATACGTTTTATTTTAAGTCGATATTTCAAGGTTGCATGTACAGATCTCTCTCTTTCGTTCGTATGCAACGCTTAACTATAGATGGATGGGGTTTAAATACAACTGTCACATTGGAGACTGAAATTGATATGATAACTATAATCTTACACTCTAGTGAGCATGTTAGTTCAGGAGTCGTATTTCACTTTCGTCCGGTTGGTTTATTGCGGATTAAGCTCATGCACCTCCTTTACTTTGTAGAAGAATGAAGCACGTTTACCCCTGACGTCATCTCTGCGTGATACGTGATTGGCTGTTTTTAGCTTTGTTGGTTTTCTGACAATAAACTCTTTAAAATTCATAAAATAAACGTTTGCTAACATTTGAAATTTCATAAACGTCAGTTCAACCAAATATCTACTATATTGTATTTTGTTTCATAATAATGAAGCATAGCCTATAAACATCTATAGTTTTTACATTGTACTTATATTTATATTTATATATATATAGCAATGCAACGCGAACAACATTAATTACTATCAATCTTTTTTTGTTGTTGACACAAGTACATAGTAGTTATTTTTGTTGCATAAATTATTATGATATTACATATTTGAAACCATGTAACCCTGAATGGAACATATCTCTGCATGTTGTTCATATTCAGATGTTCATATAATAAAAGACAAGACAAGTTTACAGTTGTCTGCAAACCCACAAACCAAAAAGAAAAAAGATTGAGACAGAGGATCTACCTTTGCTTGTATAACAAGCACACAATTCATAACCTCTTATCAGTTGGAGAGATAACAATATATATCACCGCACTAAATGCATCAACCCTGTTCCGGATATTTTATATGATAAACTAAGCTATTTAAAACCATTGATTGTCCCAGTAACTTTTTCAGCTAATGCAAATAGTAATTACTTATCATATTAAGCACATATATATATCACCTTCATTGTGTGATCTGTTATCTGCAGTGCACTTTGTTCTCCACTTATGTCAGAGACATGTTTACCATCTCAGAGGTTATTCTTTTGCTCTTCCCCCCAATCTCTCTTTCTAAATCTCACTCTCACAGACATCCATGATGGCAGCCGATGCTGTGAGAAAGCGGCACAAGGGTCGCTCTAATGGAGCACAGGCAGGGCTGAAAGAGCAGGGAGAGGAGCCGGCTCAATGGGGAAGAGCATGGTAAGTCACCGCACAGACACTGCATGTAGTAGTTTCAGCAAGTCAGGCATACTGTACATAACACATGCTTTGGTCAGGTTCAATATTATAATGTATATGTGATAGTAGTTTTTATTTTGAAGTGAGTTGCTGATTGAATCCAGAATTCTGAACATGAATTAGGCATTATCTTAGGTTTAAAAAAAGTGTAGCTTGCTACTATTTCTGTGTTCAGTCATTAAATCTTGTGCGAGCCCACTAAGGAATCTTCACACTTGCATTATGAATGTATTATTTACAGTTATACAAGTCATACGCATTTCAAAAGACATGCGTAAATAATGTAAAATTTATTATGAACTATTGCTTTAATAACTTGCCAATGCCATTGTTAGCAGAACAAGCACACATATAGATTCAAATGCACAATTATATGTGTCAAGGTTTCGTCATAATTTGAATATAAATTAACTAAATAACTGTATAATAAAATGTACTAATGGATGACGTAATGTAATTTAATAATGTTTGTCAATTGTATCAAATAAAGTGTTTTTAAAATGTAAAATATAGTTTTATTTTTATTATACTTCAGTAATCGTTGCAACACAAAACTCAGACACATAAATTACATTATAAAGTTGAATCTTCAGTGGAATATTTGGAACGACCACAACTGTTAGTAAATGTAACAAGGGATGCCCCGAAATTTAAATGAAAACAATAATTCTTTATATTTGAAAGCCGATTACCGATATATTGGCCGATAAATCTAAATCCAGATTTTTATATCATTTCTGAGATCCTGGTTGCAAAAACAAAAGTCTCAGCATTAAAAGCCATGTCCCAAACACACAATTATAATGTTTTTATAAAGATCTGATGTAGCCTATATGACAGACTTGCATGTTGCCCTTGACCGTATTTTCCTTTTTTAAGTGATTTCAATCATATTTCAAGCAAATCACAACCATCATGTTGAACAGTGCGCATCTGAAGCGTCTCAGCTGAAGGAAATAATCCATTATTTATAGACATTAATATATCAGCCAAAATTTCTTATCGAACCGATAACGATAGCATTAAAAACGAACATAAATTGGCCGATACCGATATGGTGGCCGATATATTGTGCAATCCCACCAACAAATTAGGCTGACGATGTCATCAATAAAAATCCAATATCCTGAAATATCCCGTTTTCACTCATATTGATAACCTGTGGATCCCTGTAGGGAGGTGGACTGGTTCTCTCTGACCAGTGTGATCCTTCTGCTGTGCTTTGCCCCCTTCATCGTGTTTTTCTTCATCATGGCGTGTGATCAGTACCAGTGCTCCATCAGCCATCCGTTACTGGACCTCTACAACGGGGACGCCACCCTGCTCACCATCTGGACCCGGGCCCCTTCCTTCACATGGGCCGCGGCCAAGATCTACGCAGTCTGGGTCACATTTCAGGTGTGCAGAATTACAGGACAACACAGAACAAATACCATTTGCAGTGAGAAAGATATGGACTTGAACTGTGAGGTCCGGTTGTCTACACTAGGTGGTGCTGTACATGTGCGTTCCAGACTTACTGCATAAGATCCTTCCAGGCTACGTGGGAGGAGTTCAGGATGGTGCCCGAACACCTGCAGGTAAAACAAATACATCATTCATTTATCAGAAATATTCATGTACATTTACTCAATTGACTAGCTTTTGGAAGATGTGGTAGTATGCACACTGGTGGACAAAGGTTTGGAACAATTCAGATTTGAATAATAATTACTTTAATAATTTTACTCTCCAAGGCTAAATATTTGATTGAACATTTTAAAATATTTGTTTTCTAATTTAATATAGTTGTTCCTGTGATCAAAGCTGAATTTTCAGCATCATTACTCCAGTCTTCAGTGTCACATGATCCTTCAGAAATCATTCAAATATTTATTATTGATATTGAAAACAGTTTTTGCGGCCTAATTTTTTTGTGGAAACTGTGATACAAAATAACAGCATTTAAAAAAAATAGAAATCTTTTTTAACTTTAACTTTTTAACTTTAACTTATTGTCATTTAATAAGTTTATATATATATATATATATATATATATATATATATATATATATATATATATATATATATATATATATATATAACTTTTATTCAACAGGGAAATTCATGATTCAAGTGACAATAAATATGTTACAAATTTAAATGGTAGTGTATCACTGCTTCCACTAAATATTAAGCAGCAAAAACTGTTTTCAAGATTATAATAATCTGAAATATTTTTTGAGCAGCAAATCAGCACATTAAAATAATTTCTGAAGGATCATGTGACACTAAAGACTGGCGTGATGATGCTAAAAATATTGCTTTGAGCACAGGAATAAAATGTATTTGAAAATATATTAAAATAGAAATCAGTCATTTAAAATTGTAAAAATATTTCACAATGTTATAATTTTTCTGTATTTTTGATCAAATAAATTCAGCCTTGGTGAGCAGAAGAGACTTAATTATTCTTGATACTTTAATTCATATTTCATTGATGTAATATGGATGTGTTGCTCTCTCTCGTATTGTCAGGTTTGATTAATAAGTATGAGGTCAACGGTCTGCAGTGCTGGATAATCACTCATGTTTTGTGGGTGGCTAACGCTCAGTACTTCCACTGGTTTTCACCAACCATCATCATTGACAACTGGATCCCTCTGTTATGGTGCACCAACATCCTCGGCTATGCCGTGTCCACTTTCGTTTTCATAAAGGCTTATCTGTTCCCTACCAACCCGGAGGACTGGTGAGAAAACACTTTCTGATTATTTACTGTACATACAGTGGGTATAACTACTCGACACACAGATCTTCAACAAATGAATCCACGTAAAATCATCAGATCTTTTTTCACATATCATTTTATATTGAAACCAAAAAGAACAAGAACAACGCGTGTTCTTTGTAAGCTATTTGCTAGACATGGCTCCAGTAATAAAAAAAATATTGAGGGTTAATCGGCATCAATTAAATGATGACTAAAGGATTTAAAAGGGTCTTAAAAAGGTCTTTAAAAGTCTTAATTGCACAATTTAAGGCCTTAAAAACATCTTAAATCAGAGCAAAAGGCTTCAATTCATGAAGTCATGGCATTAAATGATGCATGCACTGAAAAAAAAGTTAATATCTTCCTCAAAAAAAAAAGTACAGATATCTAAACATTCTTAAATCAAGATAAGATTTACTGGAGAAGCAAAATTAAGATATGAACTCTTATTTTCTGAGACATTAAGACAAAATTAACTGAGTTTACACTTAAAATAAGAACAAATATATGTCAATGGTTTTGAATTTATTTGAATCATAAACTCACTTTATTTTGATCATTTCATAGAAAACAAGATGACTTCTCACCCTATACCACTTTGCTTTTCCATTAAATGGATCTTGATTTAAGAATCTTTAGACATTTGCACTGGAAGAAATGACAAAAATACTAAATCAGAACTTCAGGTTTCTCCCTCAACATTCACATTTAGAGCACATGTTGTGTTCCCTTGATTTTATTCCTTAGATTTTCTTACTTGGTCTTTAAAAAGTCTTATATCTACCTTCATAAAATCTACAGAAACCCTGTTGATGTTTTTAGACTGTAGTTTTCCTCTGGTCATGCATTAAAATTCATGTTAACACTAAATGGGTTTCGTCTTGTTCATGTTTGATCTGCAGTAAATTCACAGGCAACATCTTCTACAACTACATGATGGGAATAGAGTTCAACCCTCGTATAGGAGAATGGTTCGACTTCAAGCTTTTCTTCAATGGCCGGCCGGGTATCGTGGCGTGGACTCTGATTAACTTATCCTATGCTGCCAAACAGCAGGAGCTGTACGGTTACGTGACAAACTCCATGATCCTGGTCAATGTTCTGCAAGTGAGTCATGGAGCCACTAGGTGGCACTATAAAACAACTCAACTATGGCTCATAATTCAGTACAAAACCTTTACCACTGCCCTACAACATGCAGTGGTAAAGGTTGATGTGTTTTGTACTTAAGTTTAGTGCATTCATTTAGTTGGTTTAAACTCCGCCCCTTTCTCACAATCAGCTGCAAGCTCACATTCGGCTAATTTGCATCTATTTTAAAAAAATATATATATATGTTTGGATAACCAAGTAAACCAAAGTTGATTCAGTATAGTAAGTGTCATGATTACTTTATGAAAGATTTCACAGCAAAATGCATACCGCAACATTTCACACACATACCACAACATGTTTTTAAAAGTATACCAGAAAGGCCTTTTACCTGCTAAAAAAGTATAAACTATCAATCAGTCGACAAAAAAGCATGAGGTAGATTGTGTGCAACAGGTTTTTCAGCAAAGTTTTGATCATGTTGATCATTTAGAGGCCTTAGAAATGTACATATCACATATGATATGATATGATACAGGAGGCTATAAAGGGTTAAAATTTAGCTTCAAAATAGCTTCAAAGGTTTAGTGTTGCATAACATTTAATTAGTCACAATTGATCAGATGATGGCTAGATTTAGCAACATTTTTTCTGTATTGATTCATAAAGTTTCTTTTTTTCTTTATTTGTATCCATATTATTCCCATCACTACCTCGTATCACTAATGTGCCCTCTTTCTTCTCTAAGGCCATCTATGTATTGGACTTCTTCTGGAATGAAGCCTGGTACCTCAAGACTATAGACATCTGCCATGATCATTTTGGCTGGTACCTGGGCTGGGGAGACTGTGTGTGGCTCCCTTTCCTCTACACACTGCAGGTGTGTGTCAGCGCTTGACTTCTGTTGGTTGTGGCATCTACAATATTGGATTCACTCTTTTATCGAGCTGCACGATTCTGAATCAATTTAGAATCACAATTGGCTGTTCGAAAAGACCCGCCCTCTTTAGTTACTGTTGCTATATGCGACAAGCCATGGCGCTCTCACGCCACGCTTCATGTTCTCATGCGGTGAAAAATACAGCGTGGAGAAAATGTTGTCCTTTCTTTGAGAAACGTAAACACTAAATTCCTTTTTCGTGGCTCTTTAATGTGTCGTGACAGATCGCTGTAGCGCCGATCGTGAACCGATCATCTCTTCTTTCTAGTTCATTTATAGCATCATATAAACATGAATGAACATCAGAAGGAATGTAGTTTCAACCGCGAAAAGACGTCAGGACACACCACAAGTTCAAGTCAACCGACGTTAATCTGTAACTGCTGACTGCTTTGTCTGACACAAAATTGGTGGATGGCGGATTATGATTTGTCAGATCGTCTGTCAACCAAACTCTCAGCGAAGGGTGAATTGTTTTGGTGTAAAATAGAGATCACGATTCTGAAGAGACGCCTACACAAAATAACGTAATTTACCAAAGGTTCTGACAAAAATGTTAATTCCTGCAGTTTTGATTTATTTGAATAAATGTTTTTTTTTTTTTTTTTATCGGGTTGAATGAATGATTCAATGACTCACTTCCCTTTACTTGTTTCATTACTGGATGAATCAGCATTTTTTTTAAACGAATCTCTTGAAAGAATGATTCAGTGACAAACACTTTTTAACAGTCACTTGTCTTTTACACCCTACGGGTGTAACGATGTAATTGAACTTTGCTCAATAACAGAACTATGAACTTTTATCCCAATACTCCTGTGATCATTTGTATTATTGTAACACAAATAATGATCCAGTGTTTTTCAAAAGAATGTTTGTGAAGCTGTTTCATACCTATCAAGTGTGCCGCACACAAGCCAAAACATTGTGACCGCCCCCTGGTGGCTGGCTGCAGTATAGAGCATAAACCCGCTCTCTTCGTGTAATCAAATGGGGCGAGAAACACTAAACAATCCAATTGCACTTCATATTATTTTTTTCCGAAGATGGTTTCTTTCATTAAAGGTATTTGTCATCACACACACCTACGGTATGTTCAAGTGTTTTTTTTTTCCAATAACCTTTTTCCAATGCGATTGAGTCAGCGGGAATATCACCTTTATCACGATTACTACTGCTGTCAGTATTATGATGTCAACGGTTATTTCTAAAATATTTTTTCTACAGTGTAATGATGTAGAGACACGTCGTCCATCTTTTTTTACAGGCTCTCTGGGTCAGCGGCGGCGCCAATGCAGATGTTCTCTGTGATCGTACTTGTCAGAGGTTTAATAGACATAATAGACACTGTCATTTAGTAATAAGATCGCATTGGTGTTTGAATCTCCATCGCCATCTTTTGCAATGATTAATCGTGTAGCTCTAATATTTTAGTTGATCCTTCCCCTCATATGCAGCTTCATTGATTTCAATATGGTCTTGATTCATGTTCTTGTTTTTTAGGGCCTTTACCTGGTCTACAACCCCATCCAGCTTTCTACGCCCCACGCCACAGGCGTCCTCATCCTGGGTCTGACGGGCTACTACATCTTCCGCTCAACCAACCACCAGAAAGACCTTTTCCGTCGCACCGAGGGTAACTGCAAAATCTGGGGTAAGAAGCCCACCTTCGTGGAGTGTTCGTACCGATCGGCCGACGGTGGCCTTCACAAGAGCAAACTGATGACCTCAGGGTTTTGGGGAGTGGCTCGCCACATGAACTACACGGGCGACTTGATGGGCTCACTGGCGTATTGCATGGCCTGTGGTGGAGATCACGTACTGCCCTATTTTTACATCGTCTACATGACCATCCTACTGGTGCACCGCTGCATTCGTGATGAGCACCGCTGTGGAAACAAGTACGGCAAGGACTGGGAGCGCTACACCACTGCTGTATCCTACCGTTTGCTGCCGAACATCTTCTAGTGCGGTCCACCATATCCCAGAGTGCTTTTCAGCCACGTACAGGAAAGCACTTTTCCTTGTTATTTTCTGGGGCTTTTTGAACTCATTTTTTAACAGCTAGCTCTTTTATGGGAGTGTGCGTGGAAGGTTTTACAAAGATTATTTAGGCTTTTAGTGAGTGAGTGTGAATATATCAGTACAAGATTATCAAAGTGACACTACATTATAGAATGACACTTATTAAAAATATACGGTTATCAACTCAAGTCGAAATAAGCTCGATCTGTTTTTCAGAAGACTCACTGTAAAGAGAATATAGCTAATTATTGTTCTGGATGTAAATTGATAAAAGTCTATAAGTCCAGAAATGCTCAGACTGCAGCTTATCATTTCTATTCATATTTTTTCTACCAACCAAACTACTGAAATAAAAGTTTCTCACTTTGTCTTTGTTTGTTTTTCCTGGTGAAAACCTTTTATTAAAAAAGGTGGAAATCGTACAAAAAATAACAGTGCAATTTAACACCAGTGATAAAGGATTTAAAAAAAGTTTTCAGTAACACTTTTACTTCACTAAACTATGTTTAATGCATTAATTATGCCTTTTAATGCACCTTATAATGCATTTTATGGTCTCATTATTAATTGTAACCACACTTTATCTATTTATTGAACACACCTTTAGAAAGTATAATCCACTAAACATGACAAACAGCCAATTTCAGACCAACGAATCTGCAACATATTGTAATGAATTTTAGCTTTGGTCAACAATTATTTATTAAAGATATAATGCATTATGAAGTACATTATGAATACCTTTAATGCATTATGCATAAAGGCATTTGTAAGTCGCTTTGGATAAAAGCTTCAGCTAAATGATTAAATATAAATGTAAGTGTTACCAAAAGTTCAAATTCATTCAGTATTAAATTACTAAATGTTCACATTACTTGCATTAAAAAATAAATAAGTGAAACTGTTAATGGACACATCCTCAGGATTACTTAATTACCTACTTGACGAATTGGATCATGAATCTCTATTTTAGAACAGCCCTGACATACTTGAAAAATGTCCATCGAAACATCAAACTCCATATTAATATCTAAATATATGTATGACAAGAAATCACCTGCAAATATCAAAATCCTCACATGTAGCTGTGGTACAGGTAATAAGTCAACGTTTTAATGTTGCTTTGTTGAGCACATGGTAAGATTCTTCACACTGACTATAATGGACATAAGCATGTTATGGTAATCGGGTTTGCATTGATTCCCCACTTTATTTTCCTTACAAAGCTAATACAGAACGATAGAGAAGGCGAAATGGCTGTCCAGAGGTTGATGAATGGATGAATGGGCGTCAGAGAGAAGGGAAATACATCTTCATTTGTTTTACTTGTGCTGATTCCTGAATGTCTTTGAAAAGCAGATGACAACATGGACAAGACCTAACTGAGCACATGTACTGAGTGCTGTCTAATGCAAGCTTCACTATTACTAGTGCTCACATTTACTATTTTGCCATTAATTATATATCATGCAGCTTGTTGAAGAGAGATGTCCTATTATAACCGCCTAGCACAACCCAAAACACCCTTGCATTAGCATTAGTTTTGCATGGTCAAGTATTACGAAAACAAATTTCAGAAGATTTAAAAACCCCGTATTTATTATAACTGTTGCAGACATTTTCTCAAAATGAAATGCAAAAAATATATGAGTGACCAATGAGAATGATTGAGAATGAGAACTCAATGAATGAGAACCAACACTACTTTATTTCCTTGTTTGTATCTGACATACAAGTTACAATGAGAAAAGGTTATATCTGTTAGAAAGCAAAGGAAGAAAGAGGGTTGGGTTTTTGGTGCGTGGGAGTTTACACAACCTTGTTAGTGGTTTGGCTTATTTTCAGAGAGGAATTAAAGAGAGAATCGATCAATAAAAATAGTTTCGTGTACACCCTCTGGAGATTTTCACACACAGATACGGCTGGTGTGAGAGACGGTGTTGTTGGAATTTGGTTTTATGTGACCTTGAGGTGTCAACACACACAAACACAAAAAAAATCCCCTCCATCTCCACTTTATGTGCGACAATGCTTTACTCATAGTCTGACAAGTTGCATATAGACGCTCCCACTCTTCCATCATGCTTTGTCCTCCCTCTCTCTCTGCTTTTGTCAGGTGCGAGCTCTGTCTATCTCTTGAGGGATGATCAGAAAGGACAGACTAAACAAACCTGACACCATGACCCCAAAGGTCACCAGACTGCTGCTCTAAGACTCCACCCTGTGTTAAACAATACCACACACACGAGAATGAGACGCGACAGGCCTCGTGGACAGTCTGTCTGTGTTCGAAATCACCTTCACTATTCCCTACATTACTCCACTATTGTAGTTTACTTGAGGGAGTGAATAAAAACGAGTGAGAGAATTCGGACACTGAGTGCGTCAGAAGGGCTTTTGCGTAGTTTGTGCTTGACGTTTAATAATTATTTGAAACTTAGCAAACTTGCAGCTCCAGTAATGAAAAGATTTATCTTGAACTCTGTCATGGAAACTGGCATGCATAAACCTTTTAAAACTATTTAATTATCAATCAAAAAGGATTTTATACCTTTATGTTATTACGTTGTCCACATTGGACCAGCGGTTTGGAAAATGGATGGATAGATGATTCCTCTTCTGGTGAGACACGGGAATTCATTCGCCATGCGCGACTCTCACAGTGCATTATGGGTATTCTCTAGCCATTGAGCGTACATCGGTTGTACACTCGTTATTGCGGTGCATTGTGGGATTGAATGAGTGCACTCGATAACGTCCACTATGGTTGTGGACACCACTAAAAATGTCTGTTCCCTCGAATAGTGCCTTATTTAGGGGAATAGGGGGCGATTTCAAACACAGCATATGTGAAATATCTAAATTGTTTTTCATAGAACAATTCATAGTTTTCATAGGCTATGAGATTAAACATACCAAAGTCTGTTATCAAAAATGGACACATCTAATCAAATTGTTAGATTCTTCATCAAAGACCAAATTGTCCAACCCAGGCTCATTGGAAATACAACATTTCTGCAAAAGGATGCGTTGCTTCTTGCACGTTTCGTAACACTTTCAAAGTGAAATGTCCAGTGAGATGTGCTAAAAGTGCATTCAGTTTTATCTAAAACAGATAAATGTGAATCTGGCAATGTTTTTTTGGCAGGTTGGAAATGAATTAGTGACGCTAAAAGGTTAACCACCTACTGTAAACCCTACCTTAAACCTACTGATAGTGTTAACAAATGAAAACATGAGATGAAAACACGTTTGCGGAAGTAACCATGCCATTTTTATTTGCTTCTACAAGCTTTGAGCTCTTTTATCATGACTCGTGTTGGACAATCGCTCCACATCTCGTGTGATGCTGTATCAGGTGAGCTACCGAGCAAGTTTACTATGGCTAAAAAAGCTATACAGATGGAGCTGGTAATGTGATGCGAACATCAAAATATATTAATTTACAAATCATGCATTATGGTAAAAGCGTTTTGAGGTCATAACATAGTATTTTGCAAGGAAGAAAATGGAAATATATCAATATTAATTGATAATCTGATCTTGATCATAAAGTTATTGGTGTTTTATTGCCTCTAGTGTTCATTTCAGCTGGAAACTGCATTGAATTGTATGTATAGATAGTTTTTGGGGGGAATTTAGGTAGATACTTGTTTTCCAATGAGCCCATGTTGTATTTATCTGAGCTAAAGTATATTCATTGTATAGCTCTATTGTCTAACTGTCCCATCTGTTCCACATTTTTGCAGCTTCTTTGAAATTTTTGAAGAAAAATTGTACAAAGTTGAATTAAATGTACTATTGTGTAATACATATCTCGACTGTTCATCTGATCTGGTGTTTCCCAACAATAGCGTGCCTGAGACCTCAGTTTGGTGCACTGAGTGAGGCTCTTAACCCTCGGGTTGCTCCAGGCGGATTATCCCTACAATTAGTTGCACTGAAAGCTTGAAAAAGCATCTGCTAGATGGCAAGTAACTAGTCAAGTGTTTAGGCATGTGGCATTTAGTGTGGAATGTTAGTGGGTCAGTAAACTAGTAACCCAGAGATGATGTCAGATGATAATAGATGGTATCTGTGAGGGTTGGAATGTGCCTTGGATAAAGTACTGCCACTCGGATCTTATCTGGGTCACACTGTTGGCCGACACACTGTCATGCTCATCTGTTGAAATAAAGTGTGCAAACAGGTGAATGTACGCTTTGGTCACCATGGAGGAGTAAAACACATCATCATATTTCTCAAAAATGTGTTGGTAATTTCCTGTCACACAAAATGCACACTGCTTACATGCGCACACACACACACACACACACACACACACACACACACACGCGCACACACACACACACACACACACACACATTTGGATTATAATAGAGGAAATTATATTCTTTTTAGAAAGAAATTACTTTTATTCAGCAGGGATGCATTAAATTGATTAAACGAGACAATGCTGATGTTTACACTGTTACCAATAAATTCTACTTCAAATAAAAGCTGTTCTTTTGAACTTTCGATTCATCAAAGAATCCTGGAAAAAAATAAATCATGAAGGATCATGTGACACTGAAGACTTGAGCAATGATTCTGAAAATTCAAAATTACAAAAATTACATTTTTAAATATATTACAATAGAAAAGAGATTTGTGTGTGTGTGTGTGTGTGTGTGTGTGTGCGTGCGTGTGTGTGTGTGTGTGTGTGTGTGTGTTTAAAACTAACATCTTGAGCTAAATTTCTTTACAAAATGATCTTCTTGTCTTATCTTCTCCACAATAGTCCTACAAATATTGTATCTTTTTTTATTTTAATTGGAGCATAATATTTCACATTGCTGGATAATGTTGCCACTGCTTTACTGTAAATGTCACATCATATGCGATCATGCCATATGACTACCATGAAACCAAATAAATATACTATTATTTACATGATTCATTCAATGAATATGATTTTGCAATCATGGTTTTGTCAAAAAAAAAAACATTGTAAGAGACCTTGACATAAACCGCACAGATTCACATATTGGTATAAAATGTCCTCTCTGTAACCTTTTGTAAGGGACACTTCTTTAAGCACACTTGATGTTCTGGACATGGAGGAGGGACTATAACATTCATCTTTGTGTTAAACACAGGGTCACGTTCAGGGTGCGGTCAGTAGGAGTTTGAGTATTTCTGTCTTTTTCCATTCCCCACACTCTTTATCACTCCTTCTACATCTCTCCCCTCCCTCCATCACTCTTTCTCTCTCAGCTGGGAACAGGTGGAGAGATTTCTGAGGGCATCTGTGGTGGCGACTGATAGACATATTTACACAGGAATGGAAGGGGACTGTGGGCTGGGCAGTGTGGGCGTAATGGTCAGCTGTCCACAGGGCCCGGTGAGAGAAAATGTGTCTCAGACTGAGACTGACCGCTTGTCGAGGTTGGCAAAGGAAGCCGGCAGAAAGGTCATCTGGGCTTGTCTTTACACCTCACGTCCTAGAATAGCAGACTTTGG